>JAWMAG010000362.1:0-29317 GCA_037013455.1 Ceratitis rosa
GAGTTATATCAGTTTTTAACAAAAATATCCGTATGCAATGCAATAAGTTATATCAGTTTTTAATAAAACTATCCATATGCAATGCACTGAGTTATATCAGTTTTTAATAAAACTATCCATATGCAATGCAATAAGTTATATCAGTTTTTAATAAAACTATCCATATGCAATGCACTGAGTTATATCAGTTTTTAATAAAACTATCCATATGCAATGCAATAAGTTATATCAGTTTTTAATAAAACTATCCATATGCAATGCACTGAGTTATATCAGTTTTAAATAAAACTATCCATATGCAATGCACTGAGTTATATCAGTTTTTAATAAAACTATCCATATGCAATGCACTGAGTTATATCAGTTTTTAATAAAACTATCCATATGCAATGCACTGAGTTATACCAGTTTTTAATAAAACTATCCATATGCAATGCAATAAGTTATATCAGTTTTTAATAAAACTATCCATATGCAATGCAATAAGTTATATCAGTTTTTAATAAAACTATCCATATGCAATGCAGTGAGTTATATCAGTTTTTAATAAAACTATCCATATGCAATGCACTGAGTTATATCAGTTTTCAATAAAACTATCCATATGCAATGCAATAAGTTATATCAGTTTTTAATAAAACTATCCATATGCAATGCAGTGAGTTATATCAGTTTTTAGTAAAACTATCCATATGCAATGCACTGAGTTATATCAGTTTTTAATAAAACTATCCATATGCAATGCACTGAGTTATATCAGTTTTTAATAAAACTATCCATATGCAATGCACTGAGTTATATCAGTTTTCAATAAAACTATCCATATGCAATGCAATAAGTTATATCAGTTTTTAATAAAACTATCCATATGCAATGCAGTGAGTTATATCAGTTTTTAATAAAACTATCCATATGCAATGCAGCGAGTTATATCAGGTTTTAATAAAACTATCCATATGCAATGCAATAAGTTATATCAGTTTTAAATAAAACTATCCATATGCAATGCTCTGAGTTATATCAGTTTTTAATAAAACTATCCATATTCAATGCTCTGAGTTATATCAGTTTTTAATAAAACTATCCATATGCAATGCAGCGAGTTATATCAGGTTTTAATAAAACTATCCATAAGCAAAGCAATAAGTTATATCAGTTTTTAATAAAACTATCCATATGCAATGCAGTAAGTTATATCAGTTTTTAATAAAACTATCCATATGCAATGCAATAAGTTATATCAGTTTTTAATAAAACTATCCATATGCAATGCACTTAGTTATATCAGTTTTCAATAAAACTATCCATATGCAATGCAATAAGTTATATCAGTTTTTAATAAAACTATCCATATGCAATGCACTGAGTTATATCAGTTTTCAATAAAACTATCCATATGCAATGCAATAAGTTATATCAGTTTTTAATAAAACTATCCATATGCAATGCAGTGAGTTATATCAGTTTTTAATAAAACTATCCATATGCAATGCACTGAGTTATATCAGTTTTCAATAAAACTATCCATATGCAATGCAATAAGTTATATCAGTTTTTAATAAAACTATCCATATGCAATGCAATAAGTTATATCAGTTTTTAATAAAACTATCCATATGCAATGCAGTGAGTTATATCAGTTTTTAATAAAACTATCCATATGCAATGCAATAAGTTATATCAGTTTTTAATAAAACTATCCATATGCAATGCACTGAGTTATATCAGTTTTTAATAAAACTATCCATATGCAATGCAATAAGTTATACCAGTTTTTAATAAAACTATCCATATGCAATGCAGCGAGTTATATCAGTTTTTAATAAAACTATCCATATGCAATGCAGTGAGTTATATCAGTTTTTAATAAAACAATCCATATGCAATGTTCTGAGTTATATCAGTTTTTAATAAAACTATCCATATGCAATGCTCTGAGTTATATCAGTTTTTAATAAAACTATCCATATGCAATGCAATAAGTTATATCAGTTTTTAATAAAACTATCCATATGCAATGCACTGAGTTATATCAGTTTTAAATAAAACTATCCATATGCAATGCAGTGAGTTATATCAGTTTTTAATAAAACTATCCACATGCAATGCACTGAGTTATATCAGTTTTTCAATGAAACTATCCATATGCAATGCAAGAAGTTATATCAGTTTTTAATAAAACTATCCATATGCAATGCAATAAGTTATATCAGTTTTTAATAAAACTATCCATATGCAATGCAGTGAGTTATATCAGTTTTTAATAAAACTATCCATATGCAATGCTCTGAGGTATATCAGTTTATAATAAAACTATCCATATGCAATGCAATAAGTTATATCAGTTTTTAATAAAACTATCCATATGCAATGCAGTGAGTTATATCAGTTTTTAATAAAACTATCCATATGCAATGCAGTGAGTTGTATCAGTTTTCAATAAAACTTTCCATATGCAATGCAATAAGTTATATCAGTTTTTAAAAAAACTATCAATATGCAATGCATTGAGTTATATCAGTTTTTAATAAAACTATCCATATGCAATGCTCTGAGTTATATCAGTTTTTAATAAAACTATCCATATGCAATGCAATAAGTTATATCAATTTTTAATAAAACTATCCATATGCAATGCAATAAGTTATATCAGTTTTTAATAAAACTATCCATATGCAATGCAGCTAGTTATATCAGTTTTTAATAAAACTATCCATATGCAATGCTCTGAGTTATATCAGTTTTTAACAAAAATATCCGTATGCAATGCAATAAGTTATATCAGTTTTTAATAAAACTATCCATATGCAATGCACTGAGTTATATCAGTTTTTAATAAAACTATCCATATGCAATGCAATAAGTTATATCAGTTTTTAATAAAACTATCCATATGCAATGCACTGAGTTATATCAGTTTTTAATAAAACTATCCATATGCAATGCAATAAGTTATATCAGTTTTTAATAAAACTATCCATATGCAATGCACTGAGTTATATCAGTTTTTAGTAAAACTATCCATATGCAATGCACTGAGTTATATCAGTTTTTAATAAAACTATCCATATGCTATGCACTGAGTTATATCAGTTTTTAATAAAACTATCCATATGCAATGCAATAAGTTATACCAGTTTTTAATAAAACTATCCATATGCAATGCAGCGAGTTATATCAGTTTTTAATAAAACTATCCATATGCGATGCAGTGAGTTATATCAGTTTTTAATAAAACTATCCATATGCAATGTTCTGAGTTATATCAGTTTTTAATAAAACTATCCATATGCAATGCAGCGAGTTATATCAGGTTTTAATAAAACTATCCATATGCAATGCAGTGAGTTATATCAGTTTTTAATAAAACTATCCATATGCAATGCACTGAGTTATATCAGTTTTCAATGAAACTATCCATATGCAATGCAAGAAGTTATATCAGTTTTTAATAAAACTATCCATATGCAATGCAATAAGTTATATCAGTTTTTAATAAAACTATCCATATGCAATGCAGTGAGTTATATCAGTTTTTAATAAAACTATCCATATAATGCTCTGAGGTATATCAGCTTATAATAAAACTATCCATATGCAATGCAATAAGTTATATCAGTTTTTTAAGTAAAACTATCCATATGCAATGCAGTGAGTTATATCAGTTTTTAATAAAACTATCCATATGCAATGCAGTGAGTTGTATCAGTTTTCAATAAAACTATCCATATGCAATGCAATAAGTTATATCAGTTTTTAAAAAAACTATCCATATGCAATGCAGTGAGTTATATCAGTTTTTAATAAAACTATCCATATGCAATGCTCTGAGGTATATCAGTTTATAATAAAACTATCCATATGCAATGCAATAAGTTATATCAGTTTTTAATAAAACTATCCATATGCAATGCAGTGAGTTATATCAGTTTTTAATAAAACTATCCATATGCAATGCACTGAGTTATATCAGTTTTCAATAAAACTATCCATATGCAATGCAATAAGTTATATCAGTTTTTAATAAAACTATCCGTATGCAATGCACTGAGTTATATCAGTTTTCAATAAACTATCCATATGCAATGCAATAAGTTATATCAGTTTTTAATAAAACTATCCATATGCAATGCAGTGAGTTATATCAGTTTTTAATAAAACTATCCATATGCAATGCACTGAGTTATATCAGTTTTCAATAAAACTATCCATATGCAATGCAATAAGTTATATCAGTTTTTAATAAAAACTATCCATATGCAATGCAATAAGTATATATCAGTTTTTAATAAAACTATCCATATGCAATGCAGTGAGTTATATCAGTTTTTAATAAAACTATCCATATGCAATGCAATAAGTTATATCAGTTTTTAATAAAACTATCCATATGCAATGCACTGAAGTTATATCAGTTTTTAATAAAACTATCCATATGCAATGCAGTGAGTTATATCAGTTTTTAATAAAACTATCCATATGCAATGCACTGAGTTATATCAGTTTTCAATAAAACTATCCATATGCAATGCAATAAGTTATATCAGTTTTAATAAAACTATCCATATGCAATGCAGTGAGTTATATCAGTTTTTAATAAAACTATCCATATGCAATGCACTGAGTTATATCAGTTTTTAGTAAACTATCCATATGCAATGCTCTGAGTTATATCAGTTTTAATAAAACTATCCATATGCAATGCAATAAGTTATATCAGTTTTTAATAAAACTATCCATATGCAATGCAGCTAGTTATATCAGTTTTTAATGAAAACTATCCATATGCAATGCTCTGAGTTATATCAGTTTTTAACAAAAATATCCGTATGCAATGCAATAAGTTATATCAGTTTTTAATAAAACTATCCATATGCAATGCACTGAGTTATATCAGTTTTTAATAAAACTATCCATATGCAATGCAATAAGTTATATCAGTTTTAATAAAACATTCCATATGCAATGCACTGAGTTATATCAGTTTTTAATAAAACTATCCATATGCAATGCAATAAGTTATATCAGTTTTTAATAAAACTATCCATATGCAATGCACTGAGTTATATCAGTTTTAAATAAAACTATCCATATGCAATGCACTGAGTTATATCAGTTTTTAATAAAACTATCCATATGCAATGCACTGAGTTATATCAGTTTTTAATAAAACTATCCATATGCAATGCACTGAGTTATACCAGTTTTTAATAAAATAAAACTATCCATATGTAATGCAATAAGTTATATCAGTTTTTAATAAAACTATCCATATGCAATGCAATAAGTTATATCAGTTTTTAATAAAACTATCCATATGCAATGCAGTGAGTTATATCAGTTTTAATAAAACTATCCATATGCAATGCACTGAGCTATATCAGTTTTCAATAAACTATCCATATGCAATGCAATAAGTTATATCAGTTTTAATAAAACTATCCATATGCAATGCAGTGAGTTATATCAGTTTTAATAAAACTATCCATATGCAATGCAGTGAGTTATATCAGTTTTTAATAAACTATCCATATGCAATGCACTGGAGTTATATCAGTTTTTAATAAAACTATCCATATGCAATGCACTGAGTTATATCAGTTTTCAAATAAAACTATCCATATGCAATGCAATAAGTTATATCAGTTTTTAATAAAACTATCCATATGCAAGGCAGTGAGTTATATCAGTTTTTAATAAAACTATCCATATGCAATGCACTGAGTTATATCAGTTTTTAATAAAACTATCCATATGCAATGCACTGAGTTATATCAGTTTTTCAATAAAACTATCCATTATGCAATGCAATAAGTTATATCAGTTTTTAATAAAACTATCCATATGCAATGCAGGAGTTATATCAGTTTTAATAAAACTATCCATATGCAATGCAGCGAGTTATATCAGGTTTTAATAAAACTATCCATATGCAATGCAATAAGTTATATCAGTTTTAAATAAAACTATCCATATGCAATGCTCTGAGTTATATCAGTTTTTAATAAAACTATCCATATTCAATGCTCTGAGTTATATCAGTTTTTAATAAAACTATCCATTGCAATGCAGCGAGTTATATCAGGTTTTAATAAAACTATCCATAAGCAAAGCAATAAGTTATATCAGTTTTTAATAAATCTATCCATATGCAATGCAGTAAGTTATATCAGTTTTTAATAAAACTATCCATATGCAATGCAGTGAGTTATATCAGTTTTTAATAAAACTATCCATATGCAATGCACTGAGTTATATCAGTTTTCAATAAAACTATCTATATGCAATGCAATAAGTTATATCAGTTTTTAATAAAAACTATCCATATGCAATGCACTGAGTTATATCAGTTTTCAATAAAACTATCCATATGCAATGCAATAAGTTATATCAGTTTTTAATAAAACTATCCATATGCAATGCAGTGAGTTATATCAGTTTTTAATAAACTATCCATATGCAATGCACTGAGTTATATCAGTTTTCAATAAAACTATCCATATGCAATGCAATAAGTTATATCAGTTTTTAATAAAACTATCCATATTGCAATGCAATAAGTTATATCAGTTTTTAATAAAACTATCCATATGCAATGCAGTGAGTTATATCAGTTTTTAATAAAACTATCCATATGCAATGCAATAAGTTATATCAGTTTTTAATTAAAACTATCCATATGCAATGCACTGAGGTATATCAGTTTTTAATAAAACTATCCATATGCAATGCAGTGAGTTATATCAGTTTTTAATAAAACTATCCATATGCAATGCACTGAGTTATATCAGTTTTCAATAAAACTATCCATATGCAATGCAATAAGTTATATCAGTTTTTAATAAAACTATCCATATGGCAATGCAGTGAGTTATATCAGTTTTTAATAAAACTATCCATATGCAATGCACTGAGTTATATCAGTTTTAGTAAAACTATCCATATGCAATGCTCTGAGTTATATCAGTTTTTAATAAAACTATCCATATGCAATGCAGCGAGTTATATCAGGTTTTAATAAAACTATCCATATGCAATGCAGTGAGTTATATCAGTTTTTAATAAAACTATCCATATGCAATGCACTGAGTTATATCAGTTTCAATGAAACTATCCATATGCAATGCAAGAAGTTATATCAGTTTTTAATAAAACTATCCATATGCAATGCAATAAGTTATATCAGTTTTTAATAAAACTATCCATATGCAATGCAGTGAGTTATATCAGTTTTTAATAAAACTATCCATATGCAATGCTCTGAGGTATATCAGTTTATAATAAAACTATCCATATGCAATGCAATAAGTTATATCAGTTTTAAATAAAACTATCCATATGCAATGCAGTGAGTTATATCAGTTTTTAATAAAACTATCCATATGCAATGCAGTGAGTTGTATCAGTTTTCAATAAAACTATCCATATGCAATGCAATAAGTTATATCAGTTTTTAAAAAAACTATCCATATGCAATGCAGTGAGTTATATCAGTTTTTAATAAAAACTATCCATATGCAATGCTCTGAGTTATATCAGTTTTTAATAAAACTATCCATATGCAATGCAATAAGTTATATCAGTTTTTAATAAAACTATCCATATGCAATGCAATAAGTTATATCAGTTTTTAATAAAACTATCCATATGCAATGCAGCTGGTTATATCAGTTTTTAATAAAACTATCCATATGCAATGCTCTGAGTTATATCAGTTTTTAACAAAAATATCCGTATGCAATGCAATAAGTTATATCAGTTTTTTAATAAAACTATCCATATGCAATGCACTGAGTTATATCAGTTTTTAATAAAACTATCCATATGCAATGCAATAAGTTATATCAGTTTTTAATAAAGCTATCCATATGCAATGCACTGAGTTATATCAGTTTTTAATAAAACTATCCATATGCAATGCAATAAGTTATATCAGTTTTTAATAAAACTATCCATATGCAATGCACTGAGTTATATCAGTTTTAAATAAAACTATCCATATGCAATGCACTGAGTTATATCAGTTTTTAATAAAACTATCCATATGCAATGCACTGAGTTATATCAGTTTTTAATAAAACTATCCATATGCAATGCAGTGAGTTATATCAGTTTTTAATAAAACTATCCATATGCAATGCACTGAGTTATATCAGTTTTTAATAAAACTATCCATATGCAATGCACTGAGTTATATCAGTTTTAATAAAACTATCCATATGCAATGCACTGAGTTATATCAGTTTTTCAATAAAACTATCCATATGCAATGCAATAAGTTATATCAGTTTTTAATAAAACTAATCCATATGCAATGCAGTGAGTTATATCAGTTTTTAATAAAACTATCCATATGCAATGCACTGAGTTATATCACTTTTCAATAAAACTATCCATATGCAATGCAATAAGTTATATCAGTTTTTAATAAAACTATCCATATGCAATGCAGTGAGTTATATCAGTTTTTAATAAAACTATCCATATGCAATGCACTGAGTTATATCAGTTTTTAGTAAAACTATCCATATGCAATGCTCTGAGTTATATCAGTTTTTAATAAAACTATCCATATGCAATGCAGCGAGTTATATCAGGTTTTAATAAAACTATCCATATGCAATGCAGTGAGTTATATCAGTTTTTAATAAAACTATCCATATGCAATGCACTGAGTTATATCAGTTTTCAATGAAACTATCCATATGCAATGCAAGAAGTTATATCAGTTTTTAATAAAACTATCCATATGCAATGCAATAAGTTATATCAGTTTTTAATAAAGCTATCCATATGCAATGCAGTGAGTTATATCAGTTTTTAATAAAACTATCCATATGCAATGCTCTGAGGTATATCAGTTTATAATAAAACTATCCATATGCAATGCAATAAGTTATATCAGTTTTAATAAAACTATCCATATGCAATGCAGTGAGTTATATCAGTTTTTAAAAAAACTATCCATATGCAATGCAGTGAGTTATATCAGTTTTTAATAAAACTATCCATATGCAATGCTCTGAGTTATATCAGTTTTTAATAAAACTATCCATATGCAATGCAATAAGTTATATCAATTTTTAATAAAACTATCCATATGCAATGCAATAAGTTATAT
This sequence comes from Ceratitis rosa, assembly GCA_037013455.1. Lineage (NCBI taxonomy): Eukaryota > Metazoa > Arthropoda > Insecta > Diptera > Tephritidae > Ceratitis > Ceratitis rosa. The sequence goes on from JAWMAG010000362.1 coordinate 9,122, forward strand.
CAGTTTTTAATAAAACTATCCATATGCAATGCAGCTAGTTATATCAGTTTTTAATAAAACTATCCATATGCAATGTTCTGAGTTATATCAGTTTTTAATAAAACTATCCATATGCAATGCTCTGAGTTATATCAGTTTTTAATAAAACTATCCATATGCAATGCAATAAGTTATATCAGTTTTTAATAAAACTATCCATATGCAATGCACTGAGTTATATCAGTTTTAAATAAAACTATCCATATGCAATGTACTGAGTTATATCAGTTTTTAATAAAACTATCCATATGCAATGCACTGAGTTACATCAGTTTTTAGTAAAACTATCCATATGCAATGCACTGAGTTATATCAGTTTTAATAAAACTATCCATATGCAATGCAATAAGTTATATCAGTTTTTAATAAAACTATCCATATGCAATGCAATAAGTTATATCAGTTTTTAATAAAACTATCCATATGCAATGCAGTGAGTTATATCAGTTTTTAATAAAACTATCCATATGCAATGCACTGAGTTATATCAGTTTTCAATAAAACTATCCATATGCAATGCAATAAGTTATATCAGTTTTTAATAAAACTATCCATATGCAATGCAGTGAGTTATATCAGTTTTTAGTAAAACTATCCATATGCAATGCACTGAGTTATATCAGTTTTTAATAAAACTATCCATATGCAATGCAGTGAGTTATATCAGTTTTTAATAAAACTATCCATATGCAATGCACTGAGTTATATCAGTTTTTAATAAAACTATCCATATGCAATGCACTGAGTTATATCAGTTTTCAATAAAACTATCCATATGCAATGCAGTAAGTTATATCAGTTTTTAATAAAACTATCCATAAGCAAAGCAATAAGTTATATCAGTTTTTAATAAAACTATCCATATGCAATGCAATAAGTTATATCAGTTTTTAATAAAACTATCCATATGCAATGCAGTGAGTTATATCAGTTTTTAATAAAACTATCCATATGCAATGCACTGAGTTATATCAGTTTTCAATAAAACTATCCATATGCAATGCAATAAGTTATATCAGTTTTTAATAAAACTATCCATATGCAATGCACTGAGTTATATCAGTTTTCAATAAAACTATCCATATGCAATGCAATAAGTTATATCAGTTTTTAATAAAACTATCCATATGCAATGCAGTGAGTTATATCAGTTTTTAATAAAACTATCCATATGCAATGCACTGAGTTATATCAGTTTTCAATAAAACTATCCATATGCAATGCAATAAGTTATATCAGTTTTTAATAAAACTATCCATATGCAATGCAGTGAGTTATATCAGTTTTTAATAAAACTATCCATATGCAATGCACTGAGTTATATCAGTTTTCAATAAAACTATCCATATGCAATGCAATAAGTTATATCAGTTTTTAATAAAACTATCCATATGCAATGCAATAAGTTATATCAGTTTTTAATAAAACTATCCATATGCAATGCAGTGAGTTATATCAGTTTTTAATAAAACTATCCATATGCAATGCAATAAGTTATATCAGTTTTTAATAAAACTATCCATATGCAATGCACTGAGTTATATCAGTTTTTAATAAAACTATCCATATGCAATGCAGTGAGTTATATCAGTTTTTAATAAAACTATCCATATGCAATGCACTGAGTTATATCAGTTTTCAATAAAACTATCCATATGCAATGCAATAAGTTATATCAGTTTTTAATAAAACTATCCATATGCAATGCAGTGAGTTATATCAGTTTTTAATAAAACTAACCATATGCAATGCACTGAGTTATATCAGTTTTTAATAAAACTATCCATATGCAATGCACTGAGTTATATCAGTTTTTAGTAAAATTATCCATATGCAATGCTCTGAGTTATATCAGTTTTTAATAAAACTATCCATATGCAATGCAGCGAGTTATATCAGGTTTTAATAAAACTATCCATATGCAATGCAATAAGTTATATCAGTTTTAAATAAAACTATCCATATGCAATGCTCTGAGTTATATCAGTTTTTAATAAAACTATCCATATTCAATGCTCTGAGTTATATCAGTTTTTAATAAAACTATCCATATGCAATGCAGCGAGTTATATCAGGTTTTAATAAAACTATTCATAAGCAAAGCAATAAGTTATATCAGTTTTTAATAAAACTATCCATATGCAATGCAATAAGTTATATCAGTTTTTAATAAAACTATCCATATGCAATGCAGTGAGTTATATCAGTTTTTAATAAAACTATCCATATGCAATGCACTGAGTTATATCAGTTTTCAATAAAACTATCCATATGCAAAGCAATAAGTTATATCAGTTTTAATAAAACTATCCATATGCAATGCAATAAGTTATATCAGTTTTTAATAAAACTATCCATATGCAATGCACTGAGTTATATCAGTTTTCAATAAAACTATTCATATGCAATGCAATAAGTTATATCAGTTTTTAATAAAACTATCCATATGCAATGCAATAAGTTATATCAGTTTTTAATAAAACTATCCATATGCAATGCAGTGAGTTATATCAGTTTTTAATAAAACTATCCATATGCAATGCACTGAGTTATATCAGTTTTCAATAAAACTATCCATATGCAATGCAATAAGTTATATCAGTTTTTAATAAAACTATCCATATGCAATGCAATAAGTTATATCAGTTTTTAATAAAACTATCCATATGCAATGCAGTGAGTTATATCAGTTTTTAATAAAACTATCCATATGCAATGCACTGAGTTATATCAGTTTTTAATAAAACTATCCATATGCAATGCTCTGAGTTATATCAGTTTTTAATAAAACTATCCATATGCAATGCACTGAGTTATATCAGTTTTCAATAAAACTATCCATATGCAATGCAATAAGTTATATCAGTTTTTAATAAAACTATCCATATGCAATGCAATAAGTTATATCAGTTTTTAATAAAACTATCCATATGCAATGCAGTGAGTTATATCAGTTTTTAATAAAACTATCCATATGCAATGCACTGAGTTATATCAGTTTTCAATAAAACTATCCATATGCAAAGCAATAAGTTATATCAGTTTTTAATAAAACTATCCATATGCAATGCAATAAGTTATATCAGTTTTTAATAAAACTATCCATATGCAATGCACTGAGTTATATCAGTTTTCAATAAAACTATTCATATGCAATGCAATAAGTTATATCAGTTTTTAATAAAACTATCCATATGCAATGCAATAAGTTATATCAGTTTTTAATAAAACTATCCATATGCAATGCAGTGAGTTATATCAGTTTTTAAAAAAACTATCCATATGCAATGCAGTGAGTTATATCAGTTTTTAATAAAACTATCCATATGCAATGCTCTGAGTTATATCAGTTTTTAATAAAACTATCCATATGCAATGCAATAAGTTATATCAATTTTTAATAAAACTATCCATATGCAATGCAATAAGTTATATCAGTTTTTAATAAAACTATCCATATGCAATGCAGCTAGTTATATCAGTTTTTAATAAAACTATCCATATGCAATGCAATAAGTTATATCAGTTTTTAATAAAACTATCCATATGCAATGCACTGAGTTATATCAGTTTTTAATAAAACTATCCATATGCAATGCTCTGAGTTATATCAATTTTTAATAAAACTATCCATATGCAATGCAATAAGTTATATCAGTTTTTAATAAAACTATCCATATGCAATGCAATAAGTTATATCAGTTTTAATAAAACTATCCATATGCAATGCAGTGAGTTATATCAGTTTTTAATAAAACTATCCATATGCAATGCACTGAGTTATATCAGTTTTTAATAAAACTATCCATATGCAATGCAATAAGTTATATCAGTTTTTAATAAAACTATCCATATGCAATGCACTGAGTTATATCAGTTTTCAATAAAACTATCCATATGCAATGCAATAAGTTATATCAGTTTTTAATAAAACTATCCATATGCAATGCAGTGAGTTATATCAGTTTTTAATAAAACTATCCATATGCAATGCACTGAGTTATATCAGTTTTCAATAAAACTATCCATATGCAATGCAATAAGTTATATCAGTTTTTAATAAAACTATCCATATGCAATGCAGTGAGTTATATCAGTTTTTAATAAAACTATCCATATGCAATGCACTGAGTTATATCAGTTTTCAATAAAAACTATCCATATGCAATGCAATAAGTTATATCAGTTTTTAATAAAACTATCCATATGCAATGCAATAAGTTATATCAGTTTTTAATAAAACTATCCATATGCAATGCAGTGAGTTATATCAGTTTTTAATAAAACTATCCATATGCAATGCAATAAGTTATATCAGTTTTTAATAAAACTATCCATATGCAATGCACTGAGTTATATCAGTTTTTAATAAAACTATCCATATGCAATGCAGTGAGTTATATCAGTTTTTAATAAAACTATCCATATGCAATGCACTGAGTTATATCAGTTTTCAATAAAACTATCCATATGCAATGCAATAAGTTATATCAGTTTTTAATAAAACTATCCATATGCAATGCAGTGAGTTATATCAGTTTTTAATAAAACTAACCATATGCAATGCACTGAGTTATATCAGTTTTAATAAAACTATCCATATGCAATGCACTGAGTTATATCAGTTTTTTAGTAAAATTATCCATATGCAATGCTCCTGAGTTATATCAGTTTTTAATAAAACTATCCATATGCAATGCAGCGAGTTATATCAGGTTTTAATAAAACTATCCATATGCAATGCAATAAGTTATATCAGTTTTAAATAAAACTATCCATATGCAATGCTCTGAGTTATATCAGTTTTTAATAAAACTATCCATATTCAATGCTCTGAGTTATATCAGTTTTTAATAAAACTATCCATATGCAATGCAGCGAGTTATATCAGGTTTTAATAAAACTATTCATAAGCAAAGCAATAAGTTATATCAGTTTTTAATAAAACTATCCATATGCAATGCAATAAGTTATATCAGTTTTTAAATAAAACTATCCATATGCAATGCAGTGAGTTATATCAGTTTTTAATAAAACTATCCATATGCAATGCACTGAGTTATATCAGTTTTCAATAAAACTATCCATATGCAAAGCAATAAGTTATATCAGTTTTGAATAAAACTATCCATATGCAATGCAATAAGTTATATCAGTTTTTAATAAAACTATCCATATGCAATGCACTGAGTTATATCAGTTTTCAATAAAACTATTCATATGCAATGCAATAAGTTATATCAGTTTTTAATAAAACTATCCATATGCAATGCAATAAGTTATATCAGTTTTTAATAAAACTATCCATATGCAATGCAGTGAGTTATATCAGTTTTTAATAAAACTATCCATATGCAATGCACTGAGTTATATCAGTTTTCAATAAAACTATCCATATGCAATGCAATAAGTTATATCAGTTTTTAATAAAACTATCCATATGCAATGCAATAAGTTATATCAGTTTTTAATAAAACTATCCATATGCAATGCAGTGAGTTATATCAGTTTTTAATAAAACTATCCATATGCAATGCACTGAGTTATATCAGTTTTTAATAAAACTATCCATATGCAATGCTCTGAGTTATATCAATTTTTAATAAAACTATCCATATGCAATGCACTGAGTTATATCAGTTTTTAATAAAACTATCCATATGCTATGCACTGCGTTATATCAGTTTCTAATAAAACTATCCATATGCAATGCAATAAGTTATATCAGTTTTTAATAAAACTATCCATATGCAATGCACTGAGTTATATCAGTTTTTAATAAAACTATCCATATGCAATGCAATAAGTTATATCAGTTTTAATAAAACTATCCATATGCAATGCACTGAGTTATATCAGTTTTTAGTAAAACTATCCATATGCAATGCACTGAGTTATATCAGTTTTTAATAAAACTATCCATATGCAATGCAATAAGTTATATCAGTTTTTAATAAAAACTATCCATATGCAATGCAGCGAGTTATATCAGTTTTTAATAAAACTATCCATATGCAATGCACTGACTTATATCAGTTTTTAGTAAAACTATCCATAATGCAATGCACTGAGTTATATCAGTTTTTAATAAAACTATCCATATGCAATGCAATAAGTTATATCAGTTTTTAATAAAACTATCCATATGCATTGCAGCGAGTTATATCAGTTTTTAATAAAACCATCCATATGCTATGCACTGAGTTATATCAGTTTTTAGTAAAACTATCCATATGCAATGCAGTGAGTTATATCAGTTTTTAATAAAACTATCCATATGCAATGCAATAAGTTATATCAGTTTTTAATAAAACTATCCATATGCAATGCACTGAGTTATATCAGTTTTTAATAAAACTATCCATATGCAATGCAATAAGTTATATCAATTTTTAATAAAACTATCCATATGCAATGCAATAAGTTATATCAGTTTTTAATAAAACTATCCATATGCAATGCACTGAGTTATATCAGTTTTTAGTAAAACTATCCATATGCAATGCAGTGAGTTATATCAGTTTTTAATAAAACTATCCATATGCAATGCAATAAGTTATATCAGTTTTTAATAAAACTATCCATATGATGCAATAAGTTATATCAGTTTTTAATAAAACTATCCATATGCAATGCACTGAGTTATATCAGTTTTTAATAAAACTATCCATATGCAATGCACTGAGTTATATCAGTTTTTAATAAAACTATCCATATGCAATGCTCTGAGTTATATCAATTTTTAATAAAACTGTCCATATGCAATGCAATAAGTTATATCAGTTTTTAATAAAACTATCCATATGCAATGCAATAAGTTATATCAGTTTTTAATAAAACTATCCATATGCAATGCAATAAGTTATATCAGTTTTTAATAAAACTATCCATATGCAATGCACTGAGTTATATCAGTTTTTAATAAAACTATCCATATGCAATGCAATAAGTTATATCAGTTTTTAATAAAACTATCCATATGCAATGCAATAAGTTATATCAGTTTTTAATAAAACTATCCATATGCAATGCAGTGAGTTATATCAGTTTTTAATAAAACTATCCATATGCAATGCCCTGAGTTATATCAGTTTTTAATAAAACTATCCATATGCAATGCTCTGAGTTATATCAATTTTTAATAAAACTATCCATATGCAATGCAATAAGTTATATCAGTTTTTAATAAAACTATCCATATGCAATGCAATAAGTTATATCAGTTTTTAATAAAACTATCCATATGCAATGCACTGAGTTATATCAGTTTTTAGTAAAACTATCCATATGCAATGCAGTGAGTTATATCAGTTTTTAATAAAACTATCCATATGCAATGCAATAAGTTATATCAGTTTTTAATAAAACTATCCATATGCAATGCAATAAGTTATATCAGTTTTTAATAAAACTATCCATATGCAATGCAATAAGTTATATCAGTTTTTAATAAAACTATCCATATGCAATGCAATAAGTTATATCAGTTTTTAATAAAACTATCCATATGCAATGCACTGAGTTATATCAGTTTTTAATAAAACTATCCATATGCAATGCTCTGAGTTATATCAATTTTTAATAAAACTATCCATATGCAATGCAATAAGTTATATCAGTTTTTAATAAAACTATCCATATGCAATGCAATAAGTTATATCAGTTTTTAATAAAACTATCCATATGCAATGCAGTGAGTTATATCAGTTTTTAATAAAACTATCCATATGCAATGCACTGAGTTATATCAGTTTTTAATAAAACTATCCATATGCAATGCTCTGAGTTATATCAATTTTTAATAAAACTATCCATATGCAATGCACTGAGTTATATCAGTTTTTACTAAAACTATCCATATGCTATGCACTGAGTTATATCAGTTTCTAATAAAACTATCCATATGCAATGCAATAAGTTATATCAGTTTTTAATAAAACTATCCATATGCAATGCACTGAGTTATATCAGTTTTTAATAAAACTATCCATATGCAATGCAATAAGTTATATCAGTTTTTAATAAAACTATCCATATGCAATGCACTGAGTTATATCAGTTTTTAGTAAAACTATCCATATGCAATGCACTGAGTTATACCAGTTTTTAATAAAACTATCCATATGCAATGCAATAAGTTATATCAGTTTTTAATAAAACTATCCATATGCAATGCAGCGAGTTATATCAGTTTTTAATAAAACTATCCATATGCAATGCACTGACTTATATCAGTTTTTGGTAAAACTATCCATATGCAATGCACTGAGTTATATCAGTTTTTAATAAAACTATCCATATGCAATGCAATAAGTTATATCAGTTTTTAATAAAACTATCCATATGCAATGCAGCGAGTTATATCAGTTTTTAATAAAACCATCCATATGCTATGCACTGAGTTATATCAGTTTTTAGTAAAACTATCCATATGCAATGCAGTGAGTTATATCAGTTTTTAATAAAACTATTCATATGCAATGCAATAAGTTATATCAGTTTTTAATAAAACTATCCATATGCAATGCAGCGAGTTATATCAGTTTTTAATAAAACTATCCATATGCTATGCACTGAGTTATATCAGTTTTTAATAAAACTATCCGTATGCAATGCAATAAGTTATATCAGTTTTTAATAAAACTATCCATATGCAATGCAGCGAGTTATATCAGTTTTTAATAAAACTATCCATATGCAATGCAGTGAGTTATATCAGTTTTTAGTAAAACTATCCATATGCAATGCACTGAGTTATATCAGTTTTTAGTAAAACTATCCATATGCAATGCACTGAGTTATATCAGTTTTCAATAAAACTATCCATATGCAATGCAATAAGTTATATCAGTTTTTAATAAAACTATCCATATGCAATGCAATAAGTTATATCAGTTTTTAATAAAACTATCCATATGCAATGCACTGAGTTATATCAGTTTTTAATAAAACTATCCATATGCAATGCTCTGAGATATAGCAGTTTTTAATAAAACTATCCATATGCAATGCACAGAGTTATATCAATTTTTAATACAACTATCCATATGCAATGCACTGAGTTATATCAGTTTTTAATAACACTATCCATATGCAATGCAGTGAGTTATATCAGTTTTTAATAAAACTATCCATATGCAATGCTCTGAGTTATATCAGTTTTTAATAAAACTATCCATATGCAATGCAATAAGTTATGTCAGTTTTTAAGAAAACTATCCATATGCAATGCAGTGAGTTATATCAGTTTTTAATAAAACTATCCATATGCAATGCACTGAGTTATATCAGTTTTTAATAAAACTATCCATATGCAATGCTCTGAGTTATATCAGTTTTTAATAAAACTATCCATATGCAATGCAATAAGTTATATCAGTTTTTAATAAAACTATCCATATGCAATGCAATAAGTTATATCAGTTTTTAATAAAACTATCCATATGCAATGCAATAAGTTATATCAGTTTTTAATAAAACTATCCATATGCAATGCAATAAGTTATATCAGTTTTTAATAAAACTATCCATATGCAATGCACTGAGTTATATCAGTTTTTAATAAAACTATCCATATGCAATGCTCTGAGTTATATCAATTTTTAATAAAACTATCCATATGCAATGCAATAAGTTATATCAGTTTTTAATAAAACTATCCATATGCAATGCACTGAGTTATATCAGTTTTTAATAAAACTATCCATATGCAATGCAATAAGTTATATCAGTTTTTAATAAAACTATCCATATGCAATGCAATAAGTTATATCAGTTTTTAATAAAACTATCCATATGCAATGCAATAAGTTATATCAGTTTTTAATAAAACTATCCATATGCAATGCAATAGGTTATATCAGTTTTTAATAAAACTATCCATATGCAATGCAATAAGTTATATCAGTTTTTAATAAAACTATCCATATGCAATGCAATAAGTTATATCAGTTTTTAATAAAACTATCCATATGCAATGCACTAAGTTATATCAGTTTTTAATAAAACTATCCATATGCAATGCAATAAGTTATATCAGTTTTTAATAAAACTATCCATATGCAATGCAATAAGTTATATCAGTTTTTAATAAAACTATCCATATGCAATGCACTGAGTTATATCAGTTTTTAATAAAACTATCCATATGCAATGCTCTGAGTTATATCAATTTTTAATAAAACTATCCATATGCAATGCAATAAGTTATATCAGTTTTTAATAAAACTATCCATATGCAATGCAATAAGTTATATCAGTTTTTAATAAAACTATCCATATGCAATGCAATAAGTTATATCAGTTTTTAATAAAACTATCCATATGCAATGCACTGAGTTATATCAGTTTTTAATAAAACTATCCATATGCAATGCTCTGAGTTATATCAGTTTTTAATAAAACTATCCATATGCAATGCAATAAGTTATATCAGTTTTTAATAAAACTATCCATATGCAATGCAATAAGTTATATCAGTTTTTAATAAAACTATCCATATGCAATGCAATAAGTTATATCAGTTTTTAATAAAACTATCCATATGCAATGCAATAAGTTATATCAGTTTTTAATAAAACTATCCATATGCAATGCAATAAGTTATATCAGTTTTTAATAAAACTATCCATATGCAATGCAATAAGTTATATCAGTTTTTAATAAAACTATCCATATGCAATGCAGTGAGTTATATCAGTTTTTAATAAAACTATCCATATGCAATGCCCTGAGTTATATCAGTTTTTAATAAAACTATCCATATGCAATGCTCTGAGTTATATCAATTTTTAATAAAACTATCCATATGCAATGCAATAAGTTATATCAGTTTTTAATAAAACTATCCATATGCAATGCAATAAGTTATATCAGTTTTTAATAAAACTATCCATATGCAATGCACTGAGTTATATCAGTTTTTAGTAAAACTATCCATATGCAATGCAGTGAGTTATATCAGTTTTTAATAAAACTATCCATATGCAATGCAATAAGTTATATCAGTTTTTAATAAAACTATCCATATGCAATGCAATAAGTTATATCAGTTTTTAATAAAACTATCCATATGCAATGCAATAAGTTATATCAGTTTTTAATAAAACTATCCATATGCAATGCAATAAGTTATATCAGTTTTTAATAAAACTATCCATATGCAATGCACTGAGTTATATCAGTTTTTAATAAAACTATCCATATGCAATGCTCTGAGTTATATCAATTTTTAATAAAACTATCCATATGCAATGCAATAAGTTATATCAGTTTTTAATAAAACTATCCATATGCAATGCAATAAGTTATATCAGTTTTTAATAAAACTATCCATATGCAATGCAGTGAGTTATATCAGTTTTTAATAAAACTATCCATATGCAATGCACTGAGTTATATCAGTTTTTAATAAAACTATCCATATGCAATGCTCTGAGTTATATCAATTTTTAATAAAACTATCCATATGCAATGCACTGAGTTATATCAGTTTTTACTAAAACTATCCATATGCTATGCACTGAGTTATATCAGTTTCTAATAAAACTATCCATATGCAATGCAATAAGTTATATCAGTTTTTAATAAAACTATCCATATGCAATGCACTGAGTTATATCAGTTTTTAATAAAACTATCCATATGCAATGCAATAAGTTATATCAGTTTTTAATAAAACTATCCATATGCAATGCACTGAGTTATATCAGTTTTTAGTAAAACTATCCATATGCAATGCACTGAGTTATACCAGTTTTTAATAAAACTATCCATATGCAATGCAATAAGTTATATCAGTTTTTAATAAAACTATCCATATGCAATGCAGCGAGTTATATCAGTTTTTAATAAAACTATCCATATGCAATGCACTGACTTATATCAGTTTTTAGTAAAACTATCCATATGCAATGCACTGAGTTATATCAGTTTTTAATAAAACTATCCATATGCAATGCAATAAGTTATATCAGTTTTTAATAAAACTATCCATATGCAATGCAGCGAGTTATATCAGTTTTTAATAAAACCATCCATATGCTATGCACTGAGTTATATCAGTTTTTAGTAAAACTATCCATATGCAATGCAGTGAGTTATATCAGTTTTTAATAAAACTATTCATATGCAATGCAATAAGTTATATCAGTTTTTAATAAAACTATCCATATGCAATGCAGCGAGTTATATCAGTTTTTAATAAAACTATCCATATGCTATGCACTGAGTTATATCAGTTTTTAATAAAACTATCCGTATGCAATGCAATAAGTTATATCAGTTTTTAATAAAACAATCCATATGCAATGCAGCGAGTTATATCAGTTTTTAATAAAACTATCCATATGCAATGCAGTGAGTTATATCAGTTTTTAGTAAAACTATCCATATGCAATGCACTGAGTTATATCAGTTTTTAGTAAAACTATCCATATGCAATGCACTGAGTTATATCAGTTTTCAATAAAACTATCCATATGCAATGCAATAAGTTATATCAGTTTTTAATAAAACTATCCATATGCAATGCACTGAGTTATATCAGTTTTTAATAAAACTATCCATATGCAATGCTCTGAGTTATATCAGTTTTTAATAAAACTATCCATATGCAATGCAATAAGTTATATCAGTTTTTAATAAAACTATCCATATGCAATGCAATAAGTTATATCAGTTTTTAATAAAACTATCCATATGCAATGCAATAAGTTATATCAGTTTTTAATAAAACTATCCATATGCAATGCAATAAGTTATATCAGTTTTTAATAAAACTATCCATATGCAATGCACTGAGTTATATCAGTTTTTAATAAAACTATCCATATGCAATGCTCTGAGTTATATCAATTTTTAATAAAACTATCCATATGCAATGCAATAAGTTATATCAGTTTTTAATAAAACTATCCATATGCAATGCACTGAGTTATATCAGTTTTTAATAAAACTATCCATATGCAATGCAATAAGTTATATCAGTTTTTAATAAAACTATCCATATGCAATGCAATAAGTTATATCAGTTTTTAATAAAACTATCCATATGCAATGCAATAAGTTATATCAGTTTTTAATAAAACTATCCATATGCAATGCAATAGGTTATATCAGTTTTTAATAAAACTATCCATATGCAATGCAATAAGTTATATCAGTTTTTAATAAAACTATCCATATGCAATGCAATAAGTTATATCAGTTTTTAATAAAACTATCCATATGCAATGCACTAAGTTATATCAGTTTTTAATAAAACTATCCATATGCAATGCAATAAGTTATATCAGTTTTTAATAAAACTATCCATATGCAATGCAATAAGTTATATCAGTTTTTAATAAAACTATCCATATGCAATGCACTGAGTTATATCAGTTTTTAATAAAACTATCCATATGCAATGCTCTGAGTTATATCAATTTTTAATAAAACTATCCATATGCAATGCAATAAGTTATATCAGTTTTTAATAAAACTATCCATATGCAATGCAATAAGTTATATCAGTTTTTAATAAAACTATCCATATGCAATGCAATAAGTTATATCAGTTTTTAATAAAACTATCCATATGCAATGCACTGAGTTATATCAGTTTTTAATAAAACTATCCATATGCAATGCTCTGAGTTATATCAGTTTTTAATAAAACTATCCATATGCAATGCAATAAGTTATATCAGTTTTTAATAAAACTATCCATATGCAATGCAATAAGTTATATCAGTTTTTAATAAAACTATCCATATGCAATGCAATAAGTTATATCAGTTTTTAATAAAACTATCCATATGCAATGCAATAAGTTATATCAGTTTTTAATAAAACTATCCATATGCAATGCAATAAGTTATATCAGTTTTTAATAAAACTATCCATATGCAATGCAATAAGTTATATCAGTTTTTAATAAAACTATCCATATGCAATGCACTGAGTTATATCAGTTTTTAATAAAACTATCCATATGCAATGCTCTGAGTTATATCAATTTTTAATAAAACTATCCATATGCAATGCAATAAGTTATATCAGTTTTTAATAAAACTATCCATATGCAATGCAATAAGTTATATCAGTTTTTAATAAAACTATCCATATGCAATGCAATAAGTTATATCAGTTTTTAATAAAACTATCCATATGCAATGCACTGAGTTATATCAGTTTTTAATAAAACTATCCATATGCAATGCTCTGAGTTATATCAGTTTTTAATAAAACTATCCATATGCAATGCACTGAGTTATATCAGTTTTTAATAAAACTATCCATATGCAATGCTCTGAGTTATATCAGTTTTTAATAAAACTATCCATATGCAATGCACTGAGTTATATCAGTTTTTAATAAAACTATCCATATGCAATGCTCTGAGTTATATCAGTTTTTAATAAAACTATCCATATGCAATGCACTGAGTTATATCAGTTTTTAATAAAACTATCCATATGCAATGCACTGAGTTATATCAGTTTTTAATAAAACTATCCATATGCAATGCTCTGAGTTATATCAGTTTTTAATAAAACTATCCATATGCAATGCAATAAGTTATATCAGTTTTTAATAAAACTATCCATATGCAATGCACTAGTTATATCAGTTTTTAATAAAACTATCCATATGCAATGCTCTGAGTTATATCAGTTTTTAATAAAACTATCCATATGCAATGCACTGAGTTATATCAGTTTTTAATAAAACTATCCATATGCAATGCCCTGAGTTATATGAGTTTTTAATAAAACTATCCATATGCAATGCAATAAGTTATATCAGTTTTTAATAAAACTATCCATATGCAATGCTCTGAGTTATATCAATTTTTAATAAAACTATCCATATGCAATGCAATAAGTTATATCAGTTTTTAATAAAACTATCCATATGCAATGCAATAAGTTATATCAGTTTTTAATAAAACTATCCATATGCAATGCAATAAGTTATATCAGTTTTTAATAAAACTATCCATATGCAATGCAATAAGTTATATCAGTTTTTAATAAAACTATCCATATGCAATGCACTGAGTTATATCAGTTTTTAATAAAACTATCCATATGCAATGCTCTGAGTTATATCAATTTTTAATAAAACTATCCATATGCAATGCAATAAGTTATATCAGTTTTTAATAAAACTATCCATATGCAATGCAATAAGTTATATCAGTTTTTAATAAAACTATCCATATGCAATGCAATAAGTTATATCAGTTTTTAATAAAACTATCCATATGCAATGCACTGAGTTATATCAGTTTTTAATAAAACTATCCATATGCAATGCTCTGAGTTATATCAGTTTTTAATAAAACTATCCATATGCAATGCAATAAGTTATATCAGTTTTTAATAAAACTATCCATATGCAATGCAGTGAGTTATATCAGTTTTTAATAAAACTATCCATATGCAATGCACTGAGTTATATCAGTTTTTAATAAAACTATCCATATGCAATGCTCTGAGTTATATCAGTTTTTAATAAAACTATCCATATGCAATGCAATAAGTTATATCAGTTTTTAATAAAACTATCCATATGCAATGCACTGAGTTATATCAGTTTTTAGTAAAACTATCCATATGCAATGCAGTGAGTTATATCAGTTTTTAATAAAACTATCCATATGCAATGCAATAAGTTATATCAGTTTTTAATAAAACTATCCATATGCAATGCAATAAGTTATATCAGTTTTTAATAAAACTATCCATATGCAATGCTCTGAGTTATATCAGTTTTTAATAAAACTATCCATATGCAATGCAATAAGTTATATCAGTTTTTAATAAAACTATCCATATGCAATGCAATAAGTTATATCAGTTTTTAATAAAACTATCCATATGCAATGCACTAAGTTATATCAGTTTTTAATAAAACTATCCATATGCAATGCAATAAGTTATATCAGTTTTTAATAAAACTATCCATATGCAATGCTCTGAGTTATATCAGTTTTTAATAAAACTATCCATATGCAATGCACTGAGTTATATCAGTTTTTAATAAAACTATCCATATGCAATGCTCTGAGTTATATCAATTTTTAATAAAACTATCCATATGCAATGCAATAAGTTATATCAGTTTTTAATAAAACTATCCATATGCAATGCAATAAGTTATATCAGTTTTTAATAAAACTATCCATATGCAATGCAATAAGTTATATCAGTTTTTAATAAAACTATCCATATGCAATGCTCTGAGTTATATCAATTTTTAATAAAACTATCCATATGCAATGCAATAAGTTATATCAGTTTTTAATAAAACTATCCATATGCAATGCAATAAGTTATATCAGTTTTTAATAAAACTATCCATATGCAATGCTCTGAGTTATATCAGTTTTCAATAAAACTATCCATATGCAATGCTCTGAGTTATATCAGTTTTTAATAAAACTATCCATATGCAATGCACTGAGTTATATCAGTTTTTAATAAAACTATCCATATGCAATGCTCTGAGTTATATCAGTTTTCAATAAAACTATCCATATGCAATGCACTGAGTTATATCAGTTTTTAATAAAACTATCCATATGCAATGCACTGAGTTATATCAGTTTTTAATAAAACTATCCATATGCAATGCTCTGAGTTATATCAGTTTTTAATAAAACTATCCATATGCAATGCAATAAGTTATATCAGTTTTTAATAAAACTATCCATATGCAATGCACTGAGTTATATCAGTTTTTAATAAAACTATCCATATGCAATGCTCTGAGTTATATCAGTTTTTAATAAAACTATCCATATGCAATGCACTGAGTTATATCAGTTTTTAATAAAACTATCCATATGCAATGCTCTGAGTTATATCAGTTTTTAATAAAACTATCCATATGCAATGCAATAAGTTATATCAGTTTTTAATAAAACTATCCATATGCAATGCAATAAGTTATATCAGTTTTTAATAAAACTATCCATATGCAATGCAATAAGTTATATCAGTTTTTAATAAAACTATCCATATGCAATGCTCTGAGTTATATCAGTTTTTAATAAAACTATCCATATGCAATGCAATAAGTTATATCAGTTTTTAATAAAACTATCCATATGCAATGCAATAAGTTATATCAGTTTTTAATAAAACTATCCATATGCAATGCACTGAGTTATATCAGTTTTTAATAAAACTATCCATATGCAATGCAATAAGTTATATCAGTTTTTAATAAAACTATCCATATGCAATGCAATAAGTTATATCAGTTTTTAATAAAACTATCCATATGCAATGCAATAAGTTATATCAGTTTTTAATAAAACTATCCATATGCAATGCACTGAGTTATATCAGTTTTTAATAAAACTATCCATATGCAATGCTCTGAGTTATATCAGTTTTTAATAAAACTATCCATATGCAATGCAATAAGTTATATCAGTTTTTAATAAAACTATCCATATGCAATGCAGTGAGTTATATCAGTTTTTAATAAAACTATCCATATGCAATGCACTGAGTTATATCAGTTTTTAATAAAACTATCCATATGCAATGCTCTGAGTTATATCAATTTTTAATAAAACTATCCATATGCAATGCAATAAGTTATATCAGTTTTTAATAAAACTATCCATATGCAATGCAATAAGTTATATCAGTTTTTAATAAAACTATCCATATGCAATGCACTGAGTTATATCAGTTTTTAGTAAAACTATCCATATGCAATGCAGTGAGTTATATCAGTTTTTAATAAAACTATCCATATGCAATGCAATAAGTTATATCAGTTTTTAATAAAACTATCCATATGCAATGCAATAAGTTATATCAGTTTTTAATAAAACTATCCATATGCAATGCAATAAGTTATATCAGTTTTTAATAAAACTATCCATATGCAATGCAATAAGTTATATCAGTTTTTAATAAAACTATCCATATGCAATGCACTGAGTTATATCAGTTTTTAATAAAACTATCCATATGCAATGCTCTGAGTTATATCAGTTTTTAATAAAACTATCCATATGCAATGCAATAAGTTATATCAGTTTTTAATAAAACTATCCATATGCAATGCAATAAGTTATATCAGTTTTTAATAAAACTATCCATATGCAATGCAATAAGTTATATCAGTTTTTAATAAAACTATCCATATGCAATGCAATAAGTTATATCAGTTTTTAATAAAACTATCCATATGCAATGCAATAAGTTATATCAGTTTTTAATAAAACTATCCATATGCAATGCAATAAGTTATATCAGTTTTTAATAAAACTATCCATATGCAATGCACTGAGTTATATCAGTTTTTAATAAAACTATCCATATGCAATGCTCTGAGTTATATCAATTTTTAATAAAACTATCCATATGCAATGCAATAAGTTATATCAGTTTTTAATAAAACTATCCATATGCAATGCAATAAGTTATATCAGTTTTTAATAAAACTATCCATATGCAATGCAATAAGTTATATCAGTTTTTAATAAAACTATCCATATGCAATGCACTGAGTTATATCAGTTTTTAATAAAACTATCCATATGCAATGCTCTGAGTTATATCAGTTTTTAATAAAACTATCCATATGCAATGCACTGAGTTATATCAGTTTTTAATAAAACTATCCATATGCAATGCTCTGAGTTATATCAGTTTTTAATAAAACTATCCATATGCAATGCACTGAGTTATATCAGTTTTTAATAAAACTATCCATATGCAATGCTCTGAGTTATATCAGTTTTTAATAAAACTATCCATATGCAATGCACTGCGTTATATCAGTTTTTAATAAAACTATCCATATGCAATGCACTGAGTTATATCAGTTTTTAATAAAACTATCCATATGCAATGCTCTGAGTTATATCAGTTTTTAATAAAACTATCCATATGCAATGCAATAAGTTATATCAGTTTTTAATAAAACTATCCATATGCAATGCACTGAGTTATATCAGTTTTTAATAAAACTATCCATATGCAATGCTCTGAGTTATATCAGTTTTTAATAAAACTATCCATATGCAATGCACTGAGTTATATCAGTTTTTAATAAAACTATCCATATGCAATGCTCTGAGTTATATCAGTTTTTAATAAAACTATCCATATGCAATGCAATAAGTTATATCAGTTTTTAATAAAACTATCCATATGCAATGCAATAAGTTATATCAGTTTTTAATAAAACTATCCATATGCAATGCAATAAGTTATATCAGTTTTTAATAAAACTATCCATATGCAATGCAATAAGTTATATCAGTTTTTAATAAAACTATCCATATGCAATGCAATAAGTTATATCAGTTTTTAATAAAACTATCCATATGCAATGCAATAAGTTATATCAGTTTTTAATAAAACTATCCATATGCAATGCACTGAGTTATATCAGTTTTTAATAAAACTATCCATATGCAATGCTCTGAGTTATATCAATTTTTAATAAAACTATCCATATGCAATGCAATAAGTTATATCAGTTTTTAATAAAACTATCCATATGCAATGCAATAAGTTATATCAGTTTTTAATAAAACTATCCATATGCAATGCAATAAGTTATATCAGTTTTTAATAAAACTATCCATATGCAATGCACTGAGTTATATCAGTTTTTAATAAAACTATCCATATGCAATGCTCTGAGTTATATCAGTTTTTAATAAAACTATCCATATGCAATGCAATAAGTTATATCAGTTTTTAATAAAACTATCCATATGCAATGCAGTGAGTTATATCAGTTTTTAATAAAACTATCCATATGCAATGCACTGAGTTATATCAGTTTTTAATAAAACTATCCATATGCAATGCTCTGAGTTATATCAATTTTTAATAAAACTATCCATATGCAATGCAATAAGTTATATCAGTTTTTAATAAAACTATCCATATGCAATGCAATAAGTTATATCAGTTTTTAATAAAACTATCCATATGCAATGCACTGAGTTATATCAGTTTTTAATAAAACTATCCATATGCAATGCTCTGAGTTATATCAATTTTTAATAAAACTATCCATATGCAATGCAATAAGTTATATCAGTTTTTAATAAAACTATCCATATGCAATGCAATAAGTTATATCAGTTTTTAATAAAACTATCCATATGCAATGCAATAAGTTATATCA
>JAWMAG010000363.1:17500-22500 GCA_037013455.1 Ceratitis rosa
CAAGGATGATAAACTTCCACTCAAATCATCCATGGACACAAAAGAAAAATACTGCCATAAACCTAATCGGAAAAATACATCAACTCAGCGACCAGGAGTTCAGAAATGAAAACATGAAAAAGATTAGAAACATACTATACAAAAACGGATACCCTAACGCATTAATAGAAAGATTCATAACAGCAACAATTAACAAAATAGATCGCGCGAACAACAATGTAAAGACTAAAAATGACAACAAAACATTCACTGGCATAACATATATACAAGGTTTAACGGACAACAAATCGCTAGGAAAATACATAAACAACAAAATAATAACTTTTGCGCATCGACCACATCGCACACTCAACACAGTCTTTACAAAAACGAAAGACAAAATAAACAAGGAGCATCAACACAATGTGATATACCAAATAAAGTGCAAAGGAAAAAAAAAGACGAGCAATGCGACAAACTTTACATAGGAACAACGAAGCGAGCATTAGGAGTTAGAATAGGCGAACATAAGGCGGACGCAAAGAATAATAAGGTGACGACTGCGTTAGCCCAACACCTTGCACATAGCAATCACTCAGCTGACTTCGACAATGCAAAAATAATAGATATTGAGAATAGAACGAAGAAAAGAATGACTCTAGAAGGACTGAGAATACAAGAACAAATTCTCTGTGCGATGAATTACAAAGATGATGTAGATAATATAAATTGCGCATACACAGCGATAATAACTAAAAACAAGACAAAAGCTGAAAGTGGACGGTCAAGAGATTATGACCATACATATATGTAATAATATATAATAACTAATCAATTATGTGAACATATTTGTGTTTAAGGTATTGTTGTTGGAAAAGTTTATAATGTATACTGTTTGTTAATTATGTTTTCTTGTTTTTTAAAAATAAAATAGACTCCCTGAAGAAGATACGAATCGTATCAAAACGCGTAGGAGGCAGAAAAAGAAAAAAATTTTTTCGTTTTTTAATTTAACGGCCGTAAAGCTCCAAATATATAACCCAACAAAAACATATACATTGGCCCAAAATATAAACTAAAATTATTGATCGGAGAGCTACACCGAGACAACTACAAGAAAACGTAATACAAAAACAAGATACAGGATGAAACACTTCTTTCAACACATCAGATACAAATATGACGAGGACACCTGCTATCTCATTAAACAACATAACAAGAATAACAAACGACTCGCAAAACAACAACAAAGATTAAAATTTCTACTAAACTGTAAAGACTACGGAATTATACCAACTCACTTAAAGGGTAAAACAAATAAAATTATCAGTGGATTCACATTAGACAAAACAAAGAAAGAGGCACAAAGAATTGAAATGGATTTTATAGCAAGATTACTGAACCTAGAAATCAAGGAGACAAATATACATATTAAAATTATTCTCACTACCATAGGCCACACTAAAGAGGACCTTAGGAAAAAACTGGACGAAAAAGATTTCAAATTAATAATAGAAAATCACAAGCAGTACCTGAGGGATACAGAAAAACTTTGTGAAAGACATTTAAAAGCTAAAATTCAAACACATATTGAGAAGAGTTTTCAAAAGTTTGGCATAAGAACAAATGATGAGTGGTTTATTAATAAAACCGAAATTGATGTGCCAAGAGAATGCCGCTGGTTATTATCATTAGGAAACAAGTTTGCATTACCAATCTCGAGGAAAACTTTTTCACCTGTACACGTAATCGCAGATATTGAACAAGGCATACAAATGATAGAAGATGATAGACAGAAGGACATAGTGAGATGCAATATTGCGGGAAAAATTAACAACTACAAAAATAAATTAAAAAATAATCCAAAGGATAAACTGATACTTAAAATCTACGAAAAAACACAAGCATTTCTACAAAAACATAAGGATTCTGTAGTCGTCACAAATGCAGACAAAGGTAACAAAACTGTCATGATGTATAAAACGGATTACAAAAATAAAATGAACGACCTTTTAAGTGACAAACAAACATATAATATCATAAGGATGGATCGGACTCAACAATTATTAAGAAAAAACAATGCCATCATAAACGAAATTTATAAACAAAAATGTATAGACGCCAAACTCAAACAACAACTGACATGCCATGCAGCTACAGCACCAAGGTTATACGGACTTCCCAAAATTCATAAAGAAAACACTCCACTTAGACCCATATCATCTTCAATTAACGTGCCATGCTATAAACTAGCCAAGTTCATAGGAAAAATTTTAAAAACTATGGTATCCGAAAAATACAATATAAAAAACTCCTTCCAGCTTAAGAATAATCTTAAAGAAATCTCTATTGAAGATGACGAAATTTTAATATCATTTGACGTAATATCCCTGTTTACAAATATACCAACTCAATACGCAATTAGCACAATCATGAAAAACTGGAAGACTTTGGAAAAGCACACAACAATTACGAAAAAACAATTTCTCTCCATTATTGAGTTTTGTTTGAGAGATAATAATTATTTCGTCTATGATGGAACACACTATCAGCAGATATATGGAATGCCAATGGGGAACCCCCTATCCCCAACTGTAGCTGATATTGTTTTAGATAAAATACTTGACGATAGCATTGCTGAACTTGAACGGAAAGGCATACATATAAAATACATAAACAAATATGTAGATGATATATTTGCCATAATTAAAAAAACGGACGTGGAGGTTATACTAGATACATTCAATGCACAGCATACAAAAATTAAATTTACAACGGAAGAAGAAAAAAATAAGAAATTAGCCTTCCTAGATGTTGAGATTAATCGAGAAAATAAGGAAATTAAACTTAATTGGTATGCGAAAGCTGTGTCCTCATCAAGGATGATAAACTTCCACTCAAATCATCCATGGACACAAAAGAAAAATACTGCCATAAACCTAATCGGAAAAATACATCAACTCAGCGACCAGGAGTTCAGAAATGAAAACATGAAAAAGATTAGAAACATACTATACAAAAACGGATACCCTAACGCATTAATAGAAAGATTCATAACAGCAACAATTAACAAAATAGATCGCGCGAACAACAATGTAAAGACTAAAAATGACAACAAAACATTCACTGGCATAACATATATACAAGGTTTAACGGACAACAAATCGCTAGGAAAATACATAAACAACAAAATAATAACTTTTGCGCATCGACCACATCGCACACTCAACACAGTCTTTACAAAAACGAAAGACAAAATAAACAAGGAGCATCAACACAATGTGATATACCAAATAAAGTGCAAAGGAAAAAAAAAGACGAGCAATGCGACAAACTTTACATAGGAACAACGAAGCGAGCATTAGGAGTTAGAATAGGCGAACATAAGGCGGACGCAAAGAATAATAAGGTGACGACTGCGTTAGCCCAACACCTTGCACATAGCAATCACTCAGCTGACTTCGACAATGCAAAAATAATAGATATTGAGAATAGAACGAAGAAAAGAATGACTCTAGAAGGACTGAGAATACAAGAACAAATTCTCTGTGCGATGAATTACAAAGATGATGTAGATAATATAAATTGCGCATACACAGCGATAATAACTAAAAACAAGACAAAAGCTGAAAGTGGACGGTCAAGAGATTATGACCATACATATATGTAATAATATATAATAACTAATCAATTATGTGAACATATTTGTGTTTAAGGTATTGTTGTTGGAAAAGTTTATAATGTATACTGTTTGTTAATTATGTTTTCTTGTTTTTTAAAAATAAAATAGACTCCCTGAAGAAGATACGAATCGTATCAAAACGCGTAGGAGGCAGAAAAAGAAAAAAATTTTTTCGTTTTTTAATTTAACGGCCGTAAAGCTCCAAATATATAACCCAACAAAAACATATACATTGGCCCAAAATATAAACTAAAATTATTGATCGGAGAGCTACACCGAGACAACTACAAGAAAACGTAATACAAAAACAAGATACAGGATGAAACACTTCTTTCAACACATCAGATACAAATATGACGAGGACACCTGCTATCTCATTAAACAACATAACAAGAATAACAAACGACTCGCAAAACAACAACAAAGATTAAAATTTCTACTAAACTGTAAAGACTACGGAATTATACCAACTCACTTAAAGGGTAAAACAAATAAAATTATCAGTGGATTCACATTAGACAAAACAAAGAAAGAGGCACAAAGAATTGAAATGGATTTTATAGCAAGATTACTGAACCTAGAAATCAAGGAGACAAATATACATATTAAAATTATTCTCACTACCATAGGCCACACTAAAGAGGACCTTAGGAAAAAACTGGACGAAAAAGATTTCAAATTAATAATAGAAAATCACAAGCAGTACCTGAGGGATACAGAAAAACTTTGTGAAAGACATTTAAAAGCTAAAATTCAAACACATATTGAGAAGAGTTTTCAAAAGTTTGGCATAAGAACAAATGATGAGTGGTTTATTAATAAAACCGAAATTGATGTGCCAAGAGAATGCCGCTGGTTATTATCATTAGGAAACAAGTTTGCATTACCAATCTCGAGGAAAACTTTTTCACCTGTACACGTAATCGCAGATATTGAACAAGGCATACAAATGATAGAAGATGATAGACAGAAGGACATAGTGAGATGCAATATTGCGGGAAAAATTAACAACTACAAAAATAAATTAAAAAATAATCCAAAGGATAAACTGATACTTAAAATCTACGAAAAAACACAAGCATTTCTACAAAAACATAAGGATTCTGTAGTCGTCACAAATGCAGACAAAGGTAACAAAACTGTCATGATGTATAAAACGGATTACAAAAATAAAATGAACGACCTTTTAAGTGACAAACAAACATATAATATCATAAGGATGGATCGGACTCAACAATTATTAAGAAAAAACAATGCCATCATAAACGAAATTTATAAACAAAAATGTATAGACGCCAAACTCAAACAACAACTGACATGCCATGCAGCTACAGCACCA
>JAWMAG010000364.1:0-24401 GCA_037013455.1 Ceratitis rosa
AACTCAGTGCATTGCATTTGGTTAGTTTTATTAAAAACTGATACAACTCAGTGCATTGCATTTGGTTAGTTTTATTAAAACGGATGTAACTCAGTGCATTGCATTTGGTTAGTTTTATTAAAAACTGATACAACTCAGTGCATTGCATTTGGTTAGTTTTATTAAAAACGGATGTAACTCAGTGCATTGCATTTGGTTAGTTTTATTAAAAACTGATACAACTCAGTGCATTGCATTTGGTTAGTTTTATTAAAAACGGATGTAACTCAGTGCATTGCATTTGGTTAGTTTTATTAAAAACTGATACAACTCAGTGCATTGCATTTGGTTAGTTTTATTAAAAACGGATGTAACTCAGTGCATTGCATTTGGTTAGTTTTATTAAAAACTGATACAACTCAGTGCATTGCATTTGGTTAGTTTTATTAAAAACGGATGTAACTCAGTGCATTGCATTTGGTTAGTTTTATTAAAAACTGATACAACTCAGTGCATTGCATTTGGTTAGTTTTATTAAAAACGGATGTAACTCAGTGCATTGCATTTGGTTAGTTTTATTAAAAACTGATACAACTCAGTGCATTGCATTTGGTTAGTTTTATTAAAAACTGATACAACTCAGTGCATTGCATTTGGTTAGTTTTATTAAAAACGGATGTAACTCAGTGCATTGCATTTGGTTAGTTTTATTAAAAACTGATACAACTCAGTGCATTGCATTTGGTTAGTTTTATTAAAAACGGATGTAACTCAGTGCATTGCATTTGGTTAGTTTTATTAAAAACTGATACAACTCAGTGCATTGCATTTGGTTAGTTTTATTAAAAACGGATGTAACTCAGTGCATTGCATTTGGTTAGTTTTATTAAAAACTGATACAACTCAGTGCATTGCATTTGGTTAGTTTTATTAAAAACGGATGTAACTCAGTGCATTGCATTTGGTTAGTTTTATTAAAAACTGATACAACTCAGTGCATTGCATTTGGTTAGTTTTATTAAAAACGGATGTAACTCAGTGCATTGAATTTGGTTAGTTTTATTAAAAACTGATACAACTCAGTGCATTGCATTTGGTTAGTTTTATTAAAAACGGATGTAACTCAGTGCATTGCATTTGGTTAGTTTTATTAAAAACTGATACAACTCAGTGCATTGCATTTGGTTAGTTTTATTAAAAACGGATGTAACTCAGTGCATTGAATTTGGTTAGTTTTATTAAAAACTGATACAACTCAGTGCATTGCATTTGGTTAGTTTTATTAAAAACGGATGTAACTCAGTGCATTGCATTTGGTTAGTTTTATTAAAAACTGATACAACTCAGTGCATTGCATTTGGTTAGTTTTATTAAAAACGGATGTAACTCAGTGCATTGCATTTGGTTAGTTTTATTAAAAACTGATACAACTCAGTGCATTGCATTTGGTTAGTTTTATTAAAAACGGATGTAACTCAGTGCATTGCATTTGGTTAGTTTTATTAAAAACTGATACAACTCAGTGCATTGCATTTGGTTAGTTTTATTAAAAACGGATGTAACTCAGTGCATTGCATTTGGTTAGTTTTATTAAAAACTGATACAACTCAGTGCATTGCATTTGGTTAGTTTTATTAAAAACGGATGTAACTCAGTGCATTGCATTTGGTTAGTTTTATTAAAAACTGATACAACTCAGTGCATTGCATTTGGTTAGTTTTATTAAAAACGGATGTAACTCAGTGCATTGCATTTGGTTAGTTTTATTAAAAACTGATACAACTCAGTGCATTGCATTTGGTTAGTTTTATTAAAAACGGATGTAACTCAGTGCATTGCATTTGGTTAGTTTTATTAAAAACTGATACAACTCAGTGCATTGCATTTGGTTAGTTTTATTAAAAACGGATGTAACTCAGTGCATTGCATTTGGTTAGTTTTATTAAAAACTGATACAACTCAGTGCATTGCATTTGGTTAGTTTTATTAAAAACGGATGTAACTCAGTGCATTGCATTTGGTTAGTTTTATTAAAAACTGATACAACTCAGTGCATTGCATTTGGTTAGTTTTATTATAAACGGATGTAACTCAGTGCATTGCATTTGGTTAGTTTTATTAAAAACTGATACAACTCAGTGCATTGCACTTGGTTAGTTTTATTAAAAATGGATGTAACTCAGTGCATTGCATTTGGTTAGTTTTATTAAAAACTGATACAACTCAGTGCATTGCAATTGGTTAGTTTTATTAAAAATGGATGTACCTCAGTGCATTGCATTTGGTTAGTTTTATTAAAAACGGATACAACTCAGTGCATTGCAATTGGTTAGTTTTATTAAAAATGGATGTAACTCAGTGCATTGCATTTGGTTAGTTTTATTAAAAACTGATACAACTCAGTGCATTGCATTTGGTTAGTTTTATTAAAAACTGATACAACTCAGTGCATTGCATTTGGTTAGTTTTATTAAAAACGGATGTAACTCAGTGCATTGCATTTGGTTAGTTTTATTAAAAACGGATGTAACTCAGTGCATTGCATTTGGTTAGTTTTATTAAAAATGGATGTAACTCAGTGCATTGCATTTGGTTAGTTTTATTAAAAACTGATACAACTCAGTGCATTGCATTTGGTTAGTTTTATTAAAAACGGATGTAACTCAGTGCATTGCATTTGGTTAGTTTTATTAAAAACTGATACAACTCAGTGCATTGCATTTGGTTAGTTTTATTAAAAACGGATGTAACTCAGTGCATTGAATTTGGTTAGTTTTATTAAAAACTGATACAACTCAGTGCATTGCATTTGGTTAGTTTTATTAAAAACGGATGTAACTCAGTGCATTGCATTTGGTTAGTTTTATTAAAAACTGATACAACTCAGTGCATTGCATTTGGTTAGTTTTATTAAAAACGGATGTAACTCAGTGCATTGCATTTGGTTAGTTTTATTTAAAACTGATACAACTCAGTGCATTGCATTTGGTTAGTTTTATTAAAAACGGATGTAACTCAGTGCATTGCATTTGGTTAGTTTTATTAAAAACTGATACAACTCAGTGCATTGCATTTGGTTAGTTTTATTAAAAACAGATGTAACTCAGTGCATTGAATTTGGTTAGTTTTATTAAAAACTGATACAACTCAGTGCATTGCATTTGGTTAGTTTTATTAAAAACGGATGTAACTCAGTGCATTGAATTTGGTTAGTTTTATTAAAAACTGATACAACTCAGTGCATTGCATTTGGTTAGTTTTATTAAAAACGGATGTAACTCAGTGCATTGAATTTGGTTAGTTTTATTAAAAACTGATACAACTCAGTGCATTGCATTTGGTTAGTTTTATTAAAAACGGATGTAACTCAGTGCATTGAATTTGGTTAGTTTTATTAAAAACTGATACAACTCAGTGCATTGCATTTGGTTAGTTTTATTAAAAACGGATGTAACTCAGTGCATTGAATTTGGTTAGTTTTATTAAAAACTGATACAACTCAGTGCATTGCATTTGGTTAGTTTTATTAAAAACGGATGTAACTCAGTGCATTGAATTTGGTTAGTTTTATTAAAAACTGATACAACTCAGTGCATTGCATTTGGTTAGTTTTATTAAAAACGGATGTAACTCAGTGCATTGCATTTGGTTAGTTTTATTAAAAACTGATACAACTCAGTGCATTGCATTTGGTTAGTTTTATTAAAAACGGATGTAACTCAGTGCATTGCATTTGGTTAGTTTTATTAAAAACTGATACAACTCAGTGCATTGCATTTGGTTAGTTTTATTAAAAATGGATGTAACTCAGTGCATTGCATTTGGTTAGTTTTATTAAAAACTGATACAACTCAGTGCATTGCATTTGGTTAGTTTTATTAAAAACGGATGTAACTCAGTGCATTGCATTTGGTTAGTTTTATTAAAAACTGATACAACTCAGTGCATTGCATTTGGTTAGTTTTATTAAAAACGGATGTAACTCAGTGCATTGCATTTGGTTAGTTTTATTAAAAACTGATACAACTCAGTGCATTGCATTTGGTTAGTTTTATTAAAAACGGATGTAACTCAGTGCATTGCATTTGGTTAGTTTTATTAAAAACTGATACAACTCAGTGCATTGCATTTGGTTAGTTTTATTAAAAACGGATGTAACTCAGTGCATTGCATTTGGTTAGTTTTATTAAAAACTGATACAACTCAGTGCATTGCATTTGGTTAGTTTTATTAAAAACGGATGTAACTCAGTGCATTGCATTTGGTTAGTTTTATTAAAAACTGATACAACTCAGTGCATTGCATTTGGTTAGTTTTATTAAAAACGGATGTAACTCAGTGCATTGAATTTGGTTAGTTTTATTAAAAACTGATACAACTCAGTGCATTACATTTGGTTAGTTTTATTAAAAACGGATGTAACTCAGTGCATTGCATTTGGTTAGTTTTATTAAAAACTGATACAACTCAGTGCATTGCATTTGGTTAGTTTTATTAAAAACGGATGTAACTCAGTGCATTGCATTTGGTTAGTTTTATTAAAAACTGATACAACTCAGTGCATTGCATTTGGTTAGTTTTATTAAAAACGGATGTAACTCAGTGCATTGCATTTGGTTAGTTTTATTAAAAACTGATACAACTCAGTGCATTGCATTTGGTTAGTTTTATTAAAAACGGATGTAACTCAGTGCATTGCATTTGGTTAGTTTTATTAAAAACTGATACAACTCAGTGCATTGCATTTGGTTAGTTTTATTAAAAACTGATACAACTCAGTGCATTGCATTTGGTTAGTTTTATTAAAAACGGATGTAACTCAGTGCATTGAATTTGGTTAGTTTTATTAAAAACTGATACAACTCAGTGCATTGCATTTGGTTAGTTTTATTAAAAACGGATGTAACTCAGTGCATTGAATTTGGTTAGTTTTATTAAAAACTGATACAACTCAGTGCATTGCATTTGGTTAGTTTTATTAAAAACGGATGTAACTCAGTGCATTGAATTTGGTTAGTTTTATTAAAAACTGATACAACTCAGTGCATTGCATTTGGTTAGTTTTATTAAAAACGGATGTAACTCAGTGCATTGCATTTGGTTAGTTTTATTAAAAACTGATACAACTCAGTGCATTGCATTTGGTTAGTTTTATTAAAAACGGATGTAACTCAGTGCATTGAATTTGGTTAGTTTTATTAAAAACTGATACAACTCAGTGCATTGCATTTAGTTAGTTTTATTAAAAACGGATGTAACTCAGTGCATTGCATTTGGTTAGTTTTATTAAAAACTGATACAACTCAGTGCATTGCATTTGGTTAGTTTTATTAAAAACGGATGTAACTCAGTGCATTGCATTTGGTTAGTTTTATTAAAAACTGATACAACTCAGTGCATTGCATTTGGTTAGTTTTATTAAAAACGGATGTAACTCAGTGCATTGCATTTGGTTAGTTTTATTAAAAACTGATACAACTCAGTGCATTGCATTTGGTTAGTTTTATTAAAAACGGATGTAACTCAGTGCATTGCATTTGGTTAGTTTTATTAAAAACTGATACAACTCAGTGCATTGCATTTGGTTAGTTTTATTAAAAACGGATGTAACTCAGTGCATTGCATTTGGTTAGTTTTATTAAAAGCTGATACAACTCAGTGCATTGCAATTGGTTAGTTTTATTAAAAATGGATGTAACTCAGTGCATTGCATTTGGTTAGTTTTATTAAAAACGGATGTAACTCAGTGCATTGCATTTTGTTAGTTTTATTAAAAACGGATGTAACTCAGTGCATTGCATTTTGTTAGTTTTATTAAAAACTGATACAACTCAGTGCATTGCATTTGGTTAGTTTTATTAAAAACGGATGTAACTCAGTGCATTGCATTTGGTTAGTTTTATTAAAAACTGATACAACTCAGTGCATTGCATTTGGTTAGTTTTATTAAAAACGGATGTAACTCAGTGCATTGCATTTGGTTAGTTTTATTAAAAACTGATACAACTCAGTGCATTGCATTTGGTTAGTTTTATTATAAACGGATGTAACTCAGTGCATTGCATTTGGTTAGTTTTATTAAAAACTGATACAACTCAGTGCATTGCACTTGGTTAGTTTTATTAAAAATGGATGTAACTCAGTGCATTGCATTTGGTTAGTTTTATTAAAAACTGATACAACTCAGTGCATTGCAATTGGTTAGTTTTATTAAAAATGGATGTACCTCAGTGCATTGCATTTGGTTAGTTTTATTAAAAACGGATACAACTCAGTGCATTGCAATTGGTTAGTTTTATTAAAAATGGATGTAACTCAGTGCATTGCATTTGGTTAGTTTTATTAAAAACTGATACAACTCAGTGCATTGCATTTGGTTAGTTTTATTAAAAACTGATACAACTCAGTGCATTGCATTTGGTTAGTTTTATTAAAAACGGATGTAACTCAGTGCATTGCATTTGGTTAGTTTTATTAAAAACGGATGTAACTCAGTGCATTGCATTTGGTTAGTTTTATTAAAAATGGATGTAACTCAGTGCATTGCATTTGGTTAGTTTTATTAAAAACTGATACAACTCAGTGCATTGCAATTGGTTAGTTTTATTAAAAATGGATGTAACTCAGTGCATTGCATTTGGTTAGTTTTATTAAAAACTGATACAACTCAGTGCATTGCAATTGGTTAGTTTTATTAAAAATGGATGTAACTCAGTGCATTGCATTTGGTTAGTTTTATTAAAAACTGATACAACTCAGTGCATTGCATTTGGTTAGTTTTATTAAAAATGGATGTAACTCAGTGCATTGCATTTGGTTAGTTTTATTAAAAACTGATACAACTCAGTGCATTGCATTTGGTTAGTTTTATTAAAAACGGATGTAACTCAGTGCATTGCATTTGGTTAGTTTTATTAAAAACTGATACAACTCAGTGCATTGCATTTGGTTAGTTTTATTAAAAACGGATGTAACTCAGTGCATTGCATTTGGTTAGTTTTATTAAAAACTGATACAACTCAGTGCATTGCAATTGGTTAGTTTTATTAAAAATGGATGTAACTCAGTGCATTGCATTTGGTTAGTTTTATTAAAAACTGATACAACTCAGTGCATTGCATTTGGTTAGTTTTATTAAAAACGGATGTAACTCAGTGCATTGCATTTGGTTAGTTTTATTAAAAATGGATGTAACTCAGTGCATTGCATTCGGTTAGTTTTATTAAAAACTGATACAACTCAGTGCATTGCAATTGGTTAGTTTTATTAAAAATGGATGTAACTCAGTGCATTGCATTTGGTTAGTTATATTAAAAACTGATACAACTCAGTGCATTGCATTTGGTTAGTCTTATTAAAAACGGATGTAACTCAGTGCATTGCATTTGGTTAGTTTTATTAAAAACTGATACAACTCAGTGCATTGCATTTGGTTAGTTTTATTAAAAACGGATGTAACTCAGTGAATTGCATTCGGTTAGTTTTATTAAAAACTGATACAACTCAGTGCATTGCAATTGGTTAGTTTTATTAAAAATGGATGTAACTCAGTGCATTGCATTTGGCTAGTTTTATTAAAAACTGATACAACTCAGTGCATTGCAATTGGTTAGTTTTATTAAAAATGGATGTAACTCAGTGCATTGCATTTGGTTAGTTTTATTAAAAATGGATGTAACTCAGTGCATTGCATTCGGTTAGTTTTATTAAAAACTGTTACAACTCAGTGCATTGCAATTGGTTAGTTTTATTAAAAACTGATACAACTCAGTGCATTGCATTTGGTTAGTTTTATTATAAACGGATGTAACTCAGTGCATTGCATTTGGTTAGTTTTATTAAAAACTGATACAACTCAGTGCATTGCACTTGGTTAGTTTTATTAAAAATGGATGTAACTCAGTGCATTGCATTTGGTTAGTTTTATTAAAAACTGATACAACTCAGTGCATTGCAATTGGTTAGTTTTATTAAAAATGGATGTAACTCAGTGCATTGCATTTGGTTAGTTTTATTAAAAACGGATACAACTCAGTGCATTGCAATTGGTTAGTTTTATTAAAAATGGATGTAACTCAGTGCATTGCATTTGGTTAGTTTTATTAAAAACTGATACAACTCAGTGCATTGCATTTGGTTAGTTTTATTAAAAACTGATACAACTCAGTGCATTGCATTTGGTTAGTTTTATTAAAAACGGATGTAACTCAGTGCATTGCATTTGGTTAGTTTTATTAAAAACGGATGTAACTCAGTGCATTGCATTTGGTTAGTTTTATTAAAAATGGATGTAACTCAGTGCATTGCATTTGGTTAGTTTTATTAAAAACTGATACAACTCAGTGCATTGCAATTGGTTAGTTTTATTAAAAATGGATGTAACTCAGTGCATTGCATTTGGTTAGTTTTATTAAAAACTGATACAACTCAGTGCATTGCAATTGGTTAGTTTTATTAAAAATGGATGTAACTCAGTGCATTGCATTTGGTTAGTTTTATTAAAAACTGATACAACTCAGTGCATTGAATTTGGTTAGTTTTATTAAAAATGGATGTAACTCAGTGCATTGCATTTGGTTAGTTTTATTAAAAACTGATACAA
Source organism: Ceratitis rosa (assembly GCA_037013455.1). NCBI lineage: Eukaryota > Metazoa > Arthropoda > Insecta > Diptera > Tephritidae > Ceratitis > Ceratitis rosa. The sequence continues at coordinate 8,582 of JAWMAG010000364.1, forward strand.
CTCAGTGCATTGCATTTGGTTAGTTTTATTAAAAACGGATGTAACTCAGTGCATTGCATTTGGTTAGTTTTATTAAAAACTGATACAACTCAGTGCATTGCATTTGGTTAGTTTTATTAAAAACGGATGTAACTCAGTGCATTGCATTTGGTTAGTTTTATTAAAAACGGATGTAACTCAGTGCATTGCATTTGGTTAGTTTTATTAAAAACGGATGTAACTCAGTGCATTGCATTTGGTTAGTTTTATTAAAAATGGATGTAACTCAGTGCATTGCATTCGGTTAGTTTTATTAAAAACTGATACAACTCAGTGCATTGCAATTGGTTAGTTTTATTAAAAATGGATGTAACTCAGTGCATTGCATTTGGTTAGTTATATTAAAAACTGATACAACTCAGTGCATTGCATTTGGTTAGTTTTATTAAAAACGGATGTAACTCAGTGCATTGCATTTGGTTAGTTTTATTAAAAACTGATACAACTCAGTGCATTGCATTTGGTTAGTTTTATTAAAAACGGATGTAACTCAGTGCATTGCATTCGGTTAGTTTTATTAAAAACTGATACAACTCAGTGCATTGCAATTGGTTAGTTTTATTAAAAATGGATGTAACTCAGTGCATTGCATTTGGCTAGTTTTATTAAAAACTGATACAACTCAGTGCATTGCAATTGGTTAGTTTTATTAAAAACGGATGTAACTCAGTGCATTGCATTTGGTTAGTTTTATTAAAAATGGATGTAACTCAGTGCATTGCATTCGGTTAGTTTTATTAAAAACTGTTACAACTCAGTGCATTGCAATTGGTTAGTTTTATTAAAAATGGATGTAACTCAGTGCATTGCATTTGGTTAGTTTTATTAAAACCTGATACAACTCAGTGCATTGCATTTGGTTAGTTTTATTAAAAACGGATGTAACTCAGTGCATTGCATTTGGTTAGTTTTATTAAAAACTGATACAACTCAGTGCATTGCATTTGGTTAGTTTTATTAAAAACGGATGTAACTCAGTGCATTGCATTCGGTTAGTTTTATTAAAAACTGATACAACTCAGTGCATTGCAATTGGTTAGTTTTATTAAAAATGGATGTAACTCAGTGCATTGCATTTGGTTAGTTTTATTAAAAACTGATACAACTCAGTGCATTGCATTTGGTTAGTTTTATTAAAAACGGGTGTAACTCAGTGCATTGCATTTGGTTAGTTTTATTAAAAACTGATACAACTCAGTGCATTGCATTTGGTTAGTTTTATTAAAAACGGATGTAACTCAGTGCATTGCATTTGGCTAGTTTTATTAAAAACTGATACAACTCAGTGCATTGCAATTGGTTAGTTTTATTAAAAATGGATGTAACTCAGTGCATTGCATTTGGTTAGTTTTATTAAAAACTGATATAACTCAGTGCATTGCATTTGGTTAGTTTTATTAAAAACGGATGTAACTCAGTGCATTGCATTTTGTTAGTTTTATTAAAAACTGATACAACTCAGTGCATTGCATTTTGTTAGTTTTATTAAAAACTGATACAACTCAGTGCATTGCATTTGGTTAGTTTTATTAAAAACTGATACAACTCAGTGCATTGCATTTGGTTAGTTTTATTAAAAACGGATGTAACTCAGTGCATTGCATTTGGTTAGTTTTATTAAAAACTGATACAACTCAGTGCATTGCATTTGGTTAGTTTTATTAAAAACGGATGTAACTCAGTGCATTGAATTTGGTTAGTTTTATTAAAAACTGATACAACTCAGTGCATTGCATTTGGTTAGTTTTATTAAAAACGGATGTAACTCAGTGCATTGCATTTGGTTAGTTTTATTAAAAACTGATACAACTCAGTGCATTGCATTTGGTTAGTTTTATTAAAAACGGATGTAACTCAGTGCATTGCATTTGGTTAGTTTTATTAAAAACTGATACAACTCAGTGCATTGCATTTGGTTAGTTTTATTAAAAACTGATACAACTCAGTGCATTGCATTTGGTTAGTTTTATTAAAAACGGATGTAACTCAGTGCATTGCATTTGGTTAGTTTTATTAAAAACTGATACAACTCAGTGCATTGCATTTGGTTAGTTTTATTAAAAACGGATGTAACTCAGTGCATTGCATTTTGTTAGTTTTATTAAAAACTGACACAACTCAGTGCATTGCATTTGGTTAGTTTTATTAAAAACGGATGTAACTCAGTGCATTGCATTTGGTTAGTTTTATTAAAAACTGATACAACTCAGTTCATTGCAATTGGTTAGTTTTATTAAAAATGGATGTAACTCAGTGCATTGCATTTGGTTAGTTTTATTAAAAACTGATACAACTCAGTGCATTGCAATTGGTTAGTTTTATTAAAAATGGATGTAACTCAGTGCATTGCATTTGGTTAGTTTTATTAAAAACTGATACAACTCAGTGCATTGCATTTGGTTAGTTTTATTAAAAACGGATGTAACTCAGTGCATTGCATTTGGTTAGTTTTATTAAAAACTGATACAACTCAGTGCATTGCATTTGGTTAGTTTTATTAAAAACGGATGTAACTCAGTGCATTGCATTTGGTTAGTTTTATTAAAAACTGATACAACTCAGTGCATTGCATTTGGTTAGTTTTATTAAAAACGGATGTAACTCAGTGCATTGCATTTGGTTAGTTTTATTAAAAACTGATACAACTCAGTGCATTGCACTTGGTTAGTTTTATTAAAAATGGATGTAACTCAGTGCATTGCATTTGGTTAGTTTTATTAAAAACTGATACAACTCAGTGCATTGCAATTGGTTAGTTTTATTAAAAATGGATGTAACTCAGTGCATTGCATTTGGTTAGTTTTATTAAAAACGGATACAACTCAGTGCATTGCAATTGGTTAGTTTTATTAAAAATGGATGTAACTCAGTGCATTGCATTTGGTTAGTTTTATTAAAAACTGATACAACTCAGTGCATTGCATTTGGTTAGTTTTATTAAAAACTGATACAACTCAGTGCATTGCATTTGGTTAGTTTTATTAAAAACGGATGTAACTCAGTGCATTGCATTTGGTTAGTTTTATTAAAAACGGATGTAACTCAGTGCATTGCATTTGGTTAGTTTTATTAAAAACGGATACAACTCAGTGCATTGCATTCGGTTAGTTTTATTTAAAACGGATGTAACTCAGTGCATTGCATTTGGTTAGTTTTATTAAAAACGGATGTAACTCAGTGCATTGCATTTGGTTAGTTTTATTAAAAACTGATACAACTCAGTGGATTGCATTTGGTTAGTTTTATTAAAAACGGATGTAACTCAGTGCATTGCATTTGGTTAGTTTTATTAAAAACTGATACAACTCAGTTCATTGCAATTGGTTAGTTTTATTAAAAATGGATGTAACTCAGTGCATTGCATTTGGTTAGTTTTATTAAAAACTGATACAACTCAGTGCATTGCAATTGGTTAGTTTTATTAAAAATGGATGTAACTCAGTGCATTGCATTTGGTTAGTTTTATTAAAAACTGATACAACTCAGTGCATTGCATTTGGTTAGTTTTATTAAAAACGGATGTAACTCAGTGCATTGCATTTGGTTAGTTTTATTAAAAACTGATACAACTCAGTGCATTGCATTTGGTTAGTTTTATTAAAAACGGATGTAACTCAGTGCATTGCATTTGGTTAGTTTTATTAAAAACTGATACAACTCAGTGCATTGCATTTGGTTAGTTTTATTAAAAACGGATGTAACTCAGTGCATTGCATTTGGTTAGTTTTATTAAAAACTGATACAACTCAGTGCATTGCACTTGGTTAGTTTTATTAAAAATGGATGTAACTCAGTGCATTGCATTTGGTTAGTTTTATTAAAAACTGATACAACTCAGTGCATTGCAATTGGTTAGTTTTATTAAAAATGGATGTAACTCAGTGCATTGCATTTGGTTAGTTTTATTAAAAACGGATACAACTCAGTGCATTGCAATTGGTTAGTTTTATTAAAAATGGATGTAACTCAGTGCATTGCATTTGGTTAGTTTTATTAAAAACTGATACAACTCAGTGCATTGCATTTGGTTAGTTTTATTAAAAACTGATACAACTCAGTGCATTGCATTTGGTTAGTTTTATTAAAAACGGATGTAACTCAGTGCATTGCATTTGGTTAGTTTTATTAAAAACGGATGTAACTCAGTGCATTGCATTTGGTTAGTTTTATTAAAAACGGATGTAACTCAGTGCATTGCATTTGGTTAGTTTTATTAAAAACTGATACAACTCAGTGCATTGCATTTGGTTAGTTTTATTTAAAACGGATGTAACTCAGTGCATTGCATTTGGTTAGTTTTATTAAAAACGGATGTAACTCAGTGCATTGCATTTGGTTAGTTTTATTAAAAACTGATACAACTCAGTGGATTGCATTTGGTTAGTTTTATTAAAAACGGATGTAACTCAGTGCATTGCATTTGGTTAGTTTTATTAAAAACTGATACAACTCAGTGCATTGCATTTGGTTAGTTTTATTAAAAACTGATACAACTCAGTGCATTGCATTTGGTTAGTTTTATTAAAAACTGATACAACTCAGTGCATTGCATTTGGTTAGTTTTATTAAAAACTGATACAACTCAGTGCATTGCATTTGGTTAGTTTTATTAAAAACGGATGTAACTCAGTGCATTGCATTTGGTTAGTTTTATTAAAAACGGATGTAACTCAGTGCATTGCATTTGGTTAGTTTTATTAAAAACTGATACAACTCAGTGCATTGCATTCGGTTAGTTTTATTAAAAACTGATACAACTCAGTGCATTGCAATTGGTTAGTTTTATTAAAAATGGATGTAACTCAGTGCATTGCATTTGGCTAGTTTTATTAAAAACTGATACAACTCAGTGCATTGCAATTGGTTAGTTTTATTAAAAATGGATGTAACTCAGTGCATTGCATTTGGTTAGTTTTATTAAAAATGGATGTAACTCAGTGCATTGCATTCGGTTAGTTTTATTAAAAACTGTTACAACTCAGTGCATTGCAATTGGTTAGTTTTATTAAAAACTGATACCACTCAGTGCATTGCATTTGGTTAGTTTTATTATAAACGGATGTAACTCAGTGCATTGCATTTGGTTAGTTTTATTAAAAACTGATACAACTCAGTGCATTGCACTTGGTTAGTTTTATTAAAAATGGATGTAACTCAGTGCATTGCATTTGGTTAGTTTTATTAAAAACTGATACAACTCAGTGCATTGCAATTGGTTAGTTTTATTAAAAATGGATGTAACTCAGTGCATTGCATTTGGTTAGTTTTATTAAAAACGGATACAACTCAGTGCATTGCAATTGGTTAGTTTTATTAAAAATGGATGTAACTCAGTGCATTGCATTTGGTTAGTTTTATTAAAAACTGATACAACTCAGTGCATTGCATTTGGTTAGTTTTATTAAAAACTGATACAACTCAGTGCATTGCATTTGGTTAGTTTTATTAAAAACGGATGTAACTCAGTGCATTGCATTTGGTTAGTTTTATTAAAAACGGATGTAACTCAGTGCATTGCATTTGGTTAGTTTTATTAAAAATGGATGTAACTCAGTGCATTGCATTTGGTTAGTTTTATTAAAAACTGATACAACTCAGTGCATTGCAATTGGTTAGTTTTATTAAAAATGGATGTAACTCAGTGCATTGCATTTGGTTAGTTTTATTAAAAACTGATACAACTCAGTGCATTGCAATTGGTTAGTTTTATTAAAAATGGATGTAACTCAGTGCATTGCATTTGGTTAGTTTTATTAAAAACTGATACAACTCAGTGCATTGCATTTGGTAAGTTTTATTAAAAATGGATGTAACTCAGTGCATTGCATTTGGTTAGTTTTATTAAAAACTGATACAACTCAGTGCATTGCATTTGGTTAGTTTTATTAAAAACGGATGTAACTCAGTGCATTGCATTTGGTTAGTTTTATTAAAAACTGATACAACTCAGTGCATTGCATTTGGTTAGTTTTATTAAAAACGGATGTAACTCAGTGCATTGCATTTGGTTAGTTTTATTAAAAACTGATACAACTCAGTGCATTGCAATTGGTTAGTTTTATTAAAAATGGATGTAACTCAGTGCATTGCATTTGGTTAGTTTTATTAAAAACTGATACAACTCAGTGCATTGCATTTGGTTAGTTTTATTAAAAACGGATGTAACTCAGTGCATTGCATTTGGTTAGTTTTATTAAAAATGGATGTAACTCAGTGCATTGCATTCGGTTAGTTTTATTAAAAACTGATACAACTCAGTGCATTGCAATTGGTTAGTTTTATTAAAAATGGATGTAACTCAGTGCATTGCATTTGGTTAGTTATATTAAAAACTGATACAACTCAGTGCATTGCATTTGGTTAGTTTTATTAAAAACGGATGTAACTCAGTGCATTGCATTTGGTTAGTTTTATTAAAAACTGATACAACTCAGTGCATTGCATTTGGTTAGTTTTATTAAAAACGGATGTAACTCAGTGCATTGCATTCGGTTAGTTTTATTAAAAACTGATACAACTCAGTGCATTGCAATTGGTTAGTTTTATTAAAAATGGATGTAACTCAGTGCATTGCATTTGGCTAGTTTTATTAAAAACTGATACAACTCAGTGCATTGCAATTGGTTAGTTTTATTAAAAATGGATGTAACTCAGTGCATTGCATTTGGTTAGTTTTATTAAAAATGGATGTAACTCAGTGCATTGCATTCGGTTAGTTTTATTAAAAACTGTTACAACTCAGTGCATTGCAATTGGTTAGTTTTATTAAAAATGGATGTAACTCAGTGCATTGCATTTGGTTAGTTTTATTAAAAACTGATACAACTCAGTGCATTGCATTTGGTTAGTTTTATTAAAAACGGATGTAACTCAGTGCATTGCATTTGGTTAGTTTTATTAAAAACTGAAACAACTCAGTGCATTGCATTTGGTTAGTTTTATTAAAAACGGATGTAACTCAGTGCATTGCATTCGGTTAGTTTTATTAAAAACTGATACAACTCAGTGCATTGCAATTGGTTAGTTTTATTAAAAATGGATGTAACTCAGTGCATTGCATTTGGCTAGTTTTATTAAAAACTGATACAACTCAGTGCATTGCAATTGGTTAGTTTTATTAAAAATGGATGTAACTCAGTGCATTGCATTTGGTTAGTTTTATTAAAAACTGATATAACTCAGTGCATTGCATTTGGTTAGTTTTATTAAAAACGGATGTAACTCAGTGCATTGCATTTTGTTAGTTTTATTAAAAACTGATACAACTCAGTGCATTGCATTTTGTTAGTTTTATTAAAAACTGATACAACTCAGTGCATTGCATTTGGTTAGTTTTATTAAAAACTGATACAACTCAGTGCATTGCATTTGGTTAGTTTTATTAAAAACGGATGTAACTCAGTGCATTGCATTTGGTTAGTTTTATTAAAAACTGATACAACTCAGTGCATTGCATTTGGTTAGTTTTATTAAAAACGGATGTAACTCAGTGCATTGAATTTGGTTAGTTTTATTAAAAACTGATACAACTCAGTGCATTGCATTTGGTTAGTTTTATTAAAAACGGATGTAACTCAGTGCATTGCATTTGGTTAGTTTTATTAAAAACTGATACAACTCAGTGCATTGCATTTGGTTAGTTTTATTAAAAACGGATGTAACTCAGTGCATTGCATTTGGTTAGTTTTATTTAAAACTGATACAACTCAGTGCATTGCATTTGGTTAGTTTTATTAAAAACGGATGTAACTCAGTGCATTGCATTTGGTTAGTTTTATTAAAAACTGATACAACTCAGTGCATTGCATTTTGTTAGTTTTATTAAAAACTGACACAACTCAGTGCATTGCATTTGGTTAGTTTTATTAAAAACGGATGTAACTCAGTGCATTGCATTTGGTTAGTTTTATTAAAAACTGATACAACTCAGTTCATTGCAATTGGTTAGTTTTATTAAAAATGGATGTAACTCAGTGCATTGCATTTGGTTAGTTTTATTAAAAACTGATACAACTCAGTGCATTGCATTTGGTTAGTTTTATTAAAAACGGATGTAACTCAGTGCATTGCATTTGGTTAGTTTTATTAAAAACTGAAACAACTCAGTGCATTGCATTTGGTTAGTTTTATTAAAAACGGATGTAACTCAGTGCATTGCATTCGGTTAGTTTTATTAAAAACTGATACAACTCAGTGCATTGCAATTGGTTAGTTTTATTAAAAATGGATGTAACTCAGTGCATTGCATTTGGCTAGTTTTATTAAAAACTGATACAACTCAGTGCATTGCAATTGGTTAGTTTTATTAAAAATGGATGTAACTCAGTGCATTGCATTTGGTTAGTTTTATTAAAAACTGATACAACTCAGTGCATTGCACTTGGTTAGTTTTATTAAAAATGGATGTAACTCAGTGCATTGCATTTGGTTAGTTTTATTAAAAACTGATACAACTCAGTGCATTGCAATTGGTTAGTTTTATTAAAAATGGATGTAACTCAGTGCATTGCATTTGGTTAGTTTTATTAAAAACGGATACAACTCAGTGCATTGCAATTGGTTAGTTTTATTAAAAATGGATGTAACTCAGTGCATTGCATTTGGTTAGTTTTATTAAAAACTGATACAACTCAGTGCATTGCAATTGGTTAGTTTTATTAAAAATGGATGTAACTCAGTGCATTGCATTTGGCTAGTTTTATTAAAAACTGATACAACTCAGTGCATTGCATTTGGTTAGTTTTATTAAAAACGGATGTAACTCAGTGCATTGCATTTGGTTAGTTTTATTTAAAACGGATGTAACTCAGTGCATTGCATTTGGTTAGTTTTATTAAAAACGGATGTAACTCAGTGCATTGCATTTGGTTAGTTTTATTAAAAACTGATACAACTCAGTGGATTGCATTTGGTTAGTTTTATTAAAAACGGATGTAACTCAGTGCATTGCATTTGGTTAGTTTTATTAAAAACTGATACAACTCAGTGCATTGCATTTGGTTAGTTTTATTAAAAACGGATGTAACTCAGTGCATTGCATTTGGTTAGTTTTATTAAAAACTGATACAACTCAGTGCATTGCATTTGGTTAGTTTTATTAAAAACGGATGTAACTCAGTGCATTGCATTTGGTTAGTTTTATTAAAAACTGATACAGCTCAGTGCATTGCATTTGGTTAGTTTTATTAAAAACGGATGTAACTCAGTGCATTGCATTTGGTTAGTTTTATTAAAAACTGATACAACTCAGTGCATTGCACTTGGTTAGTTTTATTAAAAATGGATGTAACTCAGTGCATTGCAATTGGTTAGTTTTATTAAAAATGGATGTAACTCAGTGCATTGCATTTGGTTAGTTTTATTAAAAACGGATACAACTCAGTGCATTGCAATTGGTTAGTTTTATTAAAAATGGATGTAACTCAGTGCATTGCATTTGGTTAGTTTTATTAAAAACTGATACAACTCAGTGCATTGCATTTGGTTAGTTTTATTAAAAACTGATACAACTCAGTGCATTGCATTTGGTTAGTTTTATTAAAAACGGATGTAACTCAGTGCATTGCATTTGGTTAGTTTTATTAAAAACGGATGTAACTCAGTGCATTGCATTTGGTTAGTTTTATTAAAAACGGATGTAACTCAGTGCATTGCATTTGGTTAGTTTTATTAAAAACGGATGTAACTCAGTGCATTGCATTTGGTTAGTTTTATTAAAAACGGATGTAACTCAGTGCATTGCATTTGGTTAGTTTTATTAAAAACTGATACAACTCAGTGCATTGCATTTGGTTAGTTTTATTAAAAACTGATACAACTCAGTGCATTGCATTTGGTTAGTTTTATTAAAAACGGATGTAACTCAGTGCATTGCATTTGGTTAGTTTTATTAAAAACTGAAACAACTCAGTGCATTGCATTTGGTTAGTTTTATTAAAAACGGATGTAACTCAGTGCATTGCATTCGGTTAGTTTTATTAAAAACTGATACAACTCAGTGCATTGCAATTGGTTAGTTTTATTAAAAATGGATGTAACTCAGTGCATTGCATTTGGCTAGTTTTATTAAAAACTGATACAACTCAGTGCATTGCAATTGGTTAGTTTTATTAAAAATGGATGTAACTCAGTGCATTGCATTTGGTTAGTTTTATTAAAAACTGATACAACTCAGTGCATTGCACTTGGTTAGTTTTATTAAAAATGGATGTAACTCAGTGCATTGCATTTGGTTAGTTTTATTAAAAACTGATACAACTCAGTGCATTGCAATTGGTTAGTTTTATTAAAAATGGATGTAACTCAGTGCATTGCATTTGGTTAGTTTTATTAAAAACGGATACAACTCAGTGCATTGCAATTGGTTAGTTTTATTAAAAATGGATGTAACTCAGTGCATTGCATTTGGTTAGTTTTATTAAAAACTGATACAACTCAGTGCATTGCATTTGGTTAGTTTTATTAAAAACTGATACAACTCAGTGCATTGCATTTGGTTAGTTTTATTAAAAACGGATGTAACTCAGTGCATTGCATTTGGTTAGTTTTATTAAAAACGGATGTAACTCAGTGCATTGCATTTGGTTAGTTTTATTTAAAACGGATGTAACTCAGTGCATTGCATTTGGTTAGTTTTATTAAAAACGGATGTAACTCAGTGCATTGCATTTGGTTAGTTTTATTAAAAACTGATACAACTCAGTGGATTGCATTTGGTTAGTTTTATTAAAAACGGATGTAACTCAGTGCATTGCATTTGGTTAGTTTTATTAAAAACTGATACAACTCAGTGCATTGCATTTGGTTAGTTTTATTAAAAACGGATGTAACTCAGTGCATTGCATTTGGTTAGTTTTATTAAAAACTGATACAACTCAGTGCATTGCATTTGGTTAGTTTTATTAAAAACGGATGTAACTCAGTGCATTGCATTTGGTTAGTTTTATTAAAAACTGATACAGCTCAGTGCATTGCATTTGGTTAGTTTTATTAAAAACGGATGTAACTCAGTGCATTGCATTTGGTTAGTTTTATTAAAAACTGATACAACTCAGTGCATTGCACTTGGTTAGTTTTATTAAAAATGGATGTAACTCAGTGCATTGCAATTGGTTAGTTTTATTAAAAATGGATGTAACTCAGTGCATTGCATTTGGTTAGTTTTATTAAAAACGGATACAACTCAGTGCATTGCAATTGGTTAGTTTTATTAAAAATGGATGTAACTCAGTGCATTGCATTTGGTTAGTTTTATTAAAAACTGATACAACTCAGTGCATTGCATTTGGTTAGTTTTATTAAAAACTGATACAACTCAGTGCATTGCATTTGGTTAGTTTTATTAAAAACGGATGTAACTCAGTGCATTGCATTTGGTTAGTTTTATTAAAAACGGATGTAACTCAGTGCATTGCATTTGGTTAGTTTTATTAAAAACGGATGTAACTCAGTGCATTGCATTTGGTTAGTTTTATTAAAAACGGATGTAACTCAGTGCATTGCATTTGGTTAGTTTTATTAAAAACGGATGTAACTCAGTGCATTGCATTTGGTTAGTTTTATTAAAAACGGATACAACTCAGTGCATTGCATTTGGTTAGTTTTATTTAAAACGGATGTAACTCAGTGCATTGCATTTGGTTAGTTTTATTAAAAACGGATGTAACTCAGTGCATTGCATTTGGTTAGTTTTATTAAAAACTGATACAACTCAGTGGATTGCATTTGGTTAGTTTTATTAAAAACGGATGTAACTCAGTGCATTGCATTTGGTTAGTTTTATTAAAAACTGATACAACTCAGTTCATTGCAATTGGTTAGTTTTATTAAAAATGGATGTAACTCAGTGCATTGCATTTGGTTAGTTTTATTAAAAACTGATACAACTCAGTGCATTGCAATTGGTTAGTTTTATTAAAAATGGATGTAACTCAGTGCATTGCATTTGGTTAGTTTTATTAAAAACTGATACAACTCAGTGCATTGCATTTGGTTAGTTTTATTAAAAACGGATGTAACTCAGTGCATTGCATTTGGTTAGTTTTATTAAAAACTGATACAACTCAGTGCATTGCATTTGGTTAGTTTTATTAAAAACGGATGTAACTCAGTGCATTGCATTTGGTTAGTTTTATTAAAAACTGATACAACTCAGTGCATTGCACTTGGTTAGTTTTATTAAAAATGGATGTAACTCAGTGCATTGCATTTGGTTAGTTTTATTAAAAACTGATACAACTCAGTGCATTGCAATTGGTTAGTTTTATTAAAAATGGATGTAACTCAGTGCATTGCATTTGGTTAGTTTTATTAAAAACGGATACAACTCAGTGCATTGCAATTGGTTAGTTTTATTAAAAATGGATGTAACTCAGTGCATTGCATTTGGTTAGTTTTATTAAAAACTGATACAACTCAGTGCATTGCATTTGGTTAGTTTTATTAAAAACTGATACAACTCAGTGCATTGCATTTGGTTAGTTTTATTAAAAACGGATGTAACTCAGTGCATTGCATTTGGTTAGTTTTATTAAAAACGGATGTAACTCAGTGCATTGCATTTGGTTAGTTTTATTAAAAACGGATGTAACTCAGTGCATTGCATTTGGTTAGTTTTATTAAAAACGGATACAACTCAGTGCATTGCATTTGGTTAGTTTTATTTAAAACGGATGTAACTCAGTGCATTGCATTTGGTTAGTTTTATTAAAAGCGGATGTAACTCAGTGCATTGCATTTGGTTAGTTTTATTAAAAACTGATACAACTCAGTGGATTGCATTTGGTTAGTTTTATTAAAAACGGATGTAACTCAGTGCATTCCATTTGGTTAGTTTTATTAAAAACTGATACAACTCAGTGCATTGCATTTGGTTAGTTTTATTAAAAACTGATACAACTCAGTGCATTGCATTTGGTTAGTTTTATTAAAAACTGATACAACTCAGTGCATTGCATTTGGTTAGTTTTATTAAAAACGGATGTAACTCAGTGCATTGCATTTGGTTAGTTTTATTAAAAACGGATGTAACTCAGTGCATTGCATTTGGTTAGTTTTATTAAAAACTGATACAACTCAGTGCATTGCATTTGGTTAGTTTTATTAAAAACTGATACAACTCAGTGCATTGCATTTGGTTAGTTTTATTAAAAACTGATACAACTCAGTGCATTGCATTTGGTTAGTTTTATTAAAAACGGATGTAACTCAGTGCATTGCATTTGGTTAGTTTTATGAAAAACTGATACAACTCAGTGCATTGCATTTGGTTAGTTTTATTAAAAACGGATGTAACTCAGTGCATTGCATTTGGTTAGTTTTATTAAAAACTGATACAACTCAGTGCATTGCATTTGGTTAGTTTTATTAAAAACGGATGTAACTCAGTGCATTGCATTTGGTTAGTTTTATTAAAAACTGATACAACTCAGTGCATTGCATTTGGTTAGTTTTATTAAAAACGGATGTAACTCAGTGCATTGCATTTGGTTAGTTTTATTAAAAACTGATACAACTCAGTGCATTGCATTTGGTTAGTTTTATTAAAAACGGATGTAACTCAGTGCATTGCATTTGGTTAGTTTTATTAAAAACTGATACAACTCAGTACATTGCATTTGGTTAGTTTTATTAAAAACTGATACAACTCAGTGCATTGCATTTGGTTAGTTTTATTAAAAACGGATACAACTCAGTGCATTGCATTTGGTTAGTTTTATTAAAAACTGATACAACTCAGTGCATTGCATTTGGTTAGTTTTATTAAAAACTGATACAACTCAGTGCATTGCATTTGGTTAGTTTTATTAAAAACTGATACAACTCAGTGCATTGCATTTGGTTAGTTTTATTAAAAACGGATGAAACTCAGTGCATTGCATTTGGTTAGTTTTATTAAAAACTGATACAACTCAGTGCATTGCATTTGGTTAGTTTTATTAAAAACGGATGTAACTCAGTGCATTGCAATTGGTTAGTTTTATTAAAAACTGATACAACTCAGTACATTGCATTTGGTTAGTTTTATTAAAAACTGATACAACTCAGTGCATTGCATTTGGTTAGTTTTATTAAAAACGGATACAACTCAGTGCATTGCATTTGGTTAGTTTTATTAAAAACTGATACAACTCAGTGCATTGCATTTGGTTAGTTTTATTAAAAACGGATGTAACTCAGTGCATTGCATTTGGTTAGTTTTATTAAAAACTGATACAACTCAGTACATTGCATTTGGTTAGTTTTATTAAAAACTGATACAACTCAGTGCATTGCATTTGGTTAGTTTTATTAAAAACTGATACAACTCAGTGCATTGCATTTGGTTAGTTTTATTAAAAACGGATGAAACTCAGTGCATTGCATTTGGTTAGTTTTATTAAAAACTGATACAACTCAGTGCATTGCATTTGGTTAGTTTTATTAAAAACGGATGTAACTCAGTGCATTGCATTTGGTTAGTTTTATTAAAAACTGATACAACTCAGTGCATTGCATTTGGTTAGTTTTATTAAAAACGGATGTAACTCAGTGCATTGCATTTGGTTAGTTTTATTAAAAACTGATACAACTCAGTGCATTGCATTTGGTTAGTTTTATTAAAAACGGATGTAACTCAGTGCATTGCATTTGGTTAGTTTTATTAAAAACTGATACAACTCAGTACATTGCATTTGGTTAGTTTTATTAAAAACTGATACAACTCAGTACATTGCATTTGGTTAGTTTTATTAAAAACTGATACAACTCAGTGCATTGCATTTGGTTAGTTTTATTAAAAACGGATACAACTCAGTGCATTGCATTTGGTTAGTTTTATTAAAAACTGATACAACTCAGTGCATTGCATTTGGTTAGTTTTATTAAAAACGGATGTAACTCAGTGCATTGCATTTGGTTAGTTTTATTAAAAACTGATACAACTCAGTACATTGCATTTGGTTAGTTTTATTAAAAACTGATACAACTCAGTGCATTGCATTTGGTTAGTTTTATTAAAAACGGATGTAACTCAGTGCATTGCATTTGGTTAGTTTTATTAAAAACTGATACAACTCAGTGCATTGCATTTGGTTAGTTTTATTAAAAACGGATGTAACTCAGTGCATTGCATTTGGTTAGTTTTATTAAAAACTGATACAACTCAGTACATTGCATTTGGTTAGTTTTATTAAAAACTGATACAACTCAGTACATTGCATTTGGTTAGTTTTATTAAAAACTGATACAACTCAGTGCATTGCATTTGGTTAGTTTTATTAAAAACGGATACAACTCAGTGCATTGCATTTGGTTAGTTTTATTAAAAACTGATACAACTCAGTGCATTGCATTTGGATAGTTTTATTAAAAACGGATACAACTCAGTGCATTGCATTTGGTTAGTTTTATTAAAAACTGATACAACTCAGTGCATTGCATTTGGTTAGTTTTATTAAAAACGGATGTAACTCAGTGCATTGCATTTGGTTAGTTTTATTAAAAACTGATACAACTCAGTGCATTGCATTTGGTTAGTTTTATTAAAAACGGATGAAACTCAGTGCATTGCATTTGGTTAGTTTTATTAAAAACTGATACAACTCAGTGCATTGCATTTGGTTAGTTTTATTAAAAACGGATGTAACTCAGTGCATTGCATTTGGTTAGTTTTATTAAAAACTGATACAACTCAGTACATTGCATTTGGTTAGTTTTATTAAAAACTGATACAACTCAGTACATTGCATTTGGTTAGTTTTATTAAAAACTGATACAACTCAGTGCATTGCATTTGGTTAGT
>JAWMAG010000365.1:5000-25000 GCA_037013455.1 Ceratitis rosa
GGTTATTGTGTTGTTGTTGATATATTTCCCTAATGATTTGTTGTCCGTTAAACCTGGTATGTATGTTATGCCAGTGAATGTTTTGTTTTCGTTTTTAGTTTTAGCATTGTTGTTGGCGCCTTCTATTTTGTTAATTGTTGTTTTTATAAGCCTTTCTATTAGTGCGTTAGGGAATCCGTTTTTATATAGTATGTTTCTAATTTTTTCTTTGTTTTCGTTTCTGAACTCCTGGTCGCTGAGTTTATATATTTTTTCTATTAGGTTAATGGCAGTGTTTTTCTTTTGATTCCATGGATGGTTAGAATGAAAATTTATCATCCTGGATGAGGACACAGCTTTTGAATACCAGTTGAATTTTATCTGCTTGTTTTCCCGGTGAATTTCAACATCTAGGAAGGCCAACTTCTTATCTCTTTCTTCTTCCGTTGTGAATTTAATTTTGGTATGCTGTGCGTTCAATGTTTCGAGTATGACCTTCACGTCGGTTTTTTTTAATTATAGCAAATATATCATCTACATATTTGTTTATGTATTTAATATATATGCCTTTATGTTCAAGTTCAGCAATGCTGTCGTCAAGTATTTTGTCTAAGACAATATCAGCTACAGTTGGGGATAGGGGGTTCCCCATTGGCATTCCATATATCTGCTGATAGTGTATTCCATCATAAACGAAATAGTTATTATCCCTCAAACAAAAGTCAAGAATGGAATGAAATTGTTTTTTAGTGATTGTTGTGTGGTTTTCTAAGGACTTCCAGTTATTCATAATTGTCCTGATTGCGGATTGAGTCGGTATATTAGTAAATAGGGATATTACGTCAAAAGATATTAAAATTTCGTCATCTTCAATAGTGATCTTGTTAAGATTGTTCTTAAGCTGAAAAGCATTTTTAATGTTATATTTTTCTGATACCATACTTTTTAATATTTCTCCTATATATTTAGCCAGTTTAAGGCACGGTACGTTAATAGATGACGAGATGGGTCTAAGTGGGGTATTTGCTTTGTGTATTTTAGGAAGTCCGTATAATCTTGGCGCTGTAGCTGCATGGCATGTCAATTGTTGTCTGAGTTTGGCGTCTATGCATTTTTGTTTATAGATTTCGTTTATAATGGTGTTATTTTTTCTCAACAATTGTTGCGTCCGATCAATCCTTATGATTTTATATGTTTGTTTGTCACTTAAAAGGTCATTCATTTTCTTTTTGTAATCTGTTTGGTACATCATGGCGGTTTTGTTACCTTTGTCTGCATTTGTGACGACTATAGAGTCCTTGTATTTTTTTAAAAAGTTTTGTGTTTCATCGTAGATTTTGAGTATAAACTTATCTTTTGGA
Organism: Ceratitis rosa; assembly: GCA_037013455.1. Taxonomy (NCBI): domain Eukaryota; kingdom Metazoa; phylum Arthropoda; class Insecta; order Diptera; family Tephritidae; genus Ceratitis; species Ceratitis rosa. Next base: position 6,341 of record JAWMAG010000365.1, read on the forward strand.
TTGTTTTTTAATTTGTTTTTATACCTGTTGATTTTTCCCGCGATATTACATCTCACCGTGTCCTTATGTCTGTCATCTTCTATCATTTGTATGCCTTGTTCAATATCTGCGATCACGTGTATAGGGGAAAATGTTCTTCTTGAGACTGGTAATGCAAACTTCTTTCCTAGGGATAATAACCAGCGGCACTCATGTGGTACATCAATGTCTGTTTTGTTAATGAACCACTCATTATTAGTTCGTAAGCCAAATTTTTTAAAACTGTCCTCAATATGCGTTTGAATTTTAGTTTTTAGATGTCTTTCACAAAGTTTTTTGGTATCTTTCAAATATTGTTTGTGGTTCTCTATTATTAAGTTAAAATCCTTTTCATCCAGTTTTCTCCGAAGATCTTCTTTAGTGTGACCAATGGTGGTGAGAATAATTTTAATCTGTATATTTGCCTCCTTAATTTCTAGGCTCAGTAATTTTGTTATGAATCCCCTTTCAATTTTTTTTGTGCCTCTTTTCTTGTTTTTTCTAATGTGAATCCGTAAATAATCTTGTTTGTTTTACCTTTTAAATGATTTGGTATAATTCCGTAGTCCTTACAGTTGAGAAGAAATTTCAATATTTGTTGTTGTTTTGCGAGTCTTTTGTTATTCTTGTTGTGTTGTTTAATGAGGTAGCAGGTGTCCTCGTCATACTTGTATCTGATGTGTTGAAAAAAGTGCTTCATCTTGTTTTAAATTACGTTTTCTTGTAGTTTGTTTCGGTCTAGCTCTCCGATCAATAATTCTGGTTTGTATTTTGGGCCAATGTATAAATATATATTTATAGGGTAGTGTATTTGAGCTTTACGGCCGTTAAATTAAAGTAAAAACCTTTGTTTTCCTTTTTTGCCTCCTACGCGTTTCGATACATTTTGTATCTTCCTCAGGGAGTCTAAATTATTTTGAACAAGAAAACATTATTTACAAACATTATACATACACACATTTTTTTCAACCATACCTTAACACGTCACAAATGCAGACAAAGGTAACAAAACCGTCATGATGTACCAAACAGATTACAAAAAGAAAATGAATGACCTTTTAAGTGACAAACAAACATATAAAATCATAAGGATTGATCGGACGCAACAATTGTTGAGAAAAAATAACACCATTATAAACGAAATCTATAAACAAAAATGCATAGACGCCAAACTCAGACAACAATTGACATGCCATGCAGCTACAGCGCCAAGATTATACGGACTTCCTAAAATACACAAAGCAAATACCCCACTTAGACCCATCTCGTCATCCATTAACGTACCGTGCCTTAAACTGGCTAAATAAAGGGTGGTTAAATTTTCAAGGGCCGATGTTGATTTTGAATAAAACACAAACTATTTAGGAAATTATTGAAATTTTATTTTATTATGATATATTGGTATTACTCAATTATGTATGTAACAAAATATCGGCCAAATGAGCGCCGCGACCTCGGCGGCACACCTCCATACGATGGTCCAAATTTTCGATGACGCTGAGGCATACTGGAGTTTCTATGCCGTTAATGTGCCGAATTATCTCATCCTTTAGCTCTTGAATTAGCCCGATGATGCCGCCAGCCCATAAACTGCACCAAACAGTCACTCTTTGTGGGTGCATTGGTTTTTCGACAATCACTCTTGGATTCTCATTCGCCCAAATGCGGCAATTCTGTTTATTGACGAATCCACTGAGGTGAAAATGTGCCTCATCACTGAAGATGATTTTCTTCGAAAATTTTCATAATAAGTCTGGATAACTTTAACACGTTGTTGGATTGTGTATCTCCCCATGGTTCAAATTGAGTAAGTCTGAAATAGAGAAATGTCAAATTAAATTCGGAAAAAAACTTGGCGTTTAGGTGTGGTTCACATTCAACATCGGCCCTTACAATTTAACCACCCTTTATATAGGAGAAATATTAAAAAGTATGGTATCAGAAAAATATAACATTAAAAATGCTTTTCAGCTTAAGAACAATCTTAACAAGATCACTATTGAAGATGACGAAATTTTAATATCTTTTGACGTAATATCCCTATTTACTAATATACCGACTCAATCCGCAATCAGGACAATTATGAATAACTGGAAGTCCTTAGAAAACCACACAACAATCACTAAAAAACAATTTCATTCCATTCTTGACTTTTGTTTGAGGGATAATAACTATTTCGTTTATGATGGAATACACTATCAGCAGATATATGGAATGCCAATGGGGAACCCCCTATCCCCAACTGTAGCTGATATTGTCTTAGACAAAATACTTGACGACAGCATTGCTGAACTTGAACATAAAGGCATATATATTAAATACATAAACAAATATGTAGATGATATATTTGCTATAATTAAAAAAACCGACGTGAAGGTCATACTCGAAACATTGAACGCACAGCATACCAAAATTAAATTCACAACGGAAGAAGAAAGAGATAAGAAGTTGGCCTTCCTAGATGTTGAAATTCACCGGGAAAACAAGAAGACAAAATCAACTGGTATTCAAAAGCTGTGTCCTCATCCAGGATGATAAATTTTCATTCCAACCATCCATGGAATCAAAAGAAAAACACTGCCATTAACCTAATAGGAAAAATATATAAACTCAGCGACCAGGAGTTCAGAAACGAAAACAAAGAAAAAATTAGAAACATACTATATAAAAACGGATTCCCTAACGCACTAATAGAAAGGCTTATAAAAACAACAATTAACAAAATAGAAGGCGCCAACAACAATGCTAAAACTAAAAACGAAAACAAAACATTCACTGGCATAACATACATACCAGGTTTAACGGACAACAAATCATTAGGGAAATATATCAACAACAACACAATAACCTTTGCGCACAGACCACATCGCACACTCAACACAATTTTTACCAAAACGAAAGACAAAATAACTAAAGAGCAACAACACAATGTAATATACAAAATAAAGTGCAATGGAAAAAATGACGAACAATGCAATAAAGTTTATATTGGAACAACAAAGCGAGCGCTAGGTGTTAGAATAGGCGAGCATAAGGCGGACGCGAAAAATAGAAAGGAAACAACTGCGTTAGCCCAACACCTTACACAAAGCAACCACACAGCAGACTTTGACAATGCAAAAATAATTGATATAGAGAAGAAAACAAAGAAAAGAATGACATTAGAAGGACTGCGAATACAACAAAAAATACACTGTGCGATGAACTACAAAGAAGACGTGGACAATATAAACTGCGCATACACAGCGATAATAACGAACGCAAAAGCAAAATCTGATACTTAGCATTATTGTATTTATTGCACTGTAAGTGATCAATCAAAATATAATGATCACTTATAATATCTATTATACATGTGATAATATTTGTGTTAAGGTATGGTTGAAAAAAAATGTGTGTATGTATAATGTTTGTAAATAATGTTTTCTTGTTCAAAATAAATTATACTCCCTGAGGAAGATACAAAATGTATCGAAACGCGTAGGGGGCAAAAAAGGAAAACAAAGGTTTTTACTTTAATTTAACGGCCGAAAAGCTCAAATACACTACCCTATAAATTAAATTAAATTAAATTAAATTAAATTAAATTAAATTAAATTAAATTAAATTAAATTAAATTAAATTAAATTAAATTAAATTAAATTAAATTAAATTAAATTAAATTAAATTAAATTAAATTAAATTAAATTAAATTAAATTAAATTAAATTAAATTAAATTAAATTAAATTAAATTAAATTAAATTAAATTAAATTAAATTAAATTAAATTAAATTAAATTAAATTAAATTAAATTAAATTAAATTAAATTAAATTAAATTAAATTAAATTAAATTAAATTAAATTAAATTAAATTAAATTAAATTAAATTAAATTAAATTAAATTAAATTAAATTAAATTAAATTAAATTAAATTAAATTAAATTAAATTAAATTAAATTAAATTAAATTAAATTAAATTAAATTAAATTAAATTAAATTAAATTAAATTAAATTAAATTAAATTAAATTAAATTAAATTAAATTAAATTAAATTAAATTAAATTAAATTAAATTAAATTAAATTAAATTAAATTAAATTAAATTAAATTAAATTAAATTAAATTAAATTAAATTAAATTAAATTAAATTAAATTAAATTAAATTAAATTAAATTAAATTAAATTAAATTAAATTAAATTAAATTAAATTAAATTAAATTAAATTAAATTAAATTAAATTAAATTAAATTAAATTAAATTAAATTAAATTAAATTAAATTAAATTAAATTAAATTAAATTAAATTAAATTAAATTAAATTAAATTAAATTAAATTAAATTAAATTAAATTAAATTAAATTAAATTAAATTAAATTAAATTAAATTAAATTAAATTAAATTAAATTAAATTAAATTAAATTAAATTAAATTAAATTAAATTAAATTAAATTAAATTAAATTAAATTAAATTAAATTAAATTAAATTAAATTAAATTAAATTAAATTAAATTAAATTAAATTAAATTAAATTAAATTAAATTAAATTAAATTAAATTAAATTAAATTAAATTAAATTAAATTAAATTAAATTAAATTAAATTAAATTAAATTAAATTAAATTAAATTAAATTAAATTAAATTAAATTAAATTAAATTAAATTAAATTAAATTAAATTAAATTAAATTAAATTAAATTAAATTAAATTAAATTAAATTAAATTAAATTAAATTAAATTAAATTAAATTAAATTAAATTAAATTAAATTAAATTAAATTAAATTAAATTAAATTAAATTAAATTAAATTAAATTAAATTAAATTAAATTAAATTAAATTAAATTAAATTAAATTAAATTAAATTAAATTAAATTAAATTAAATTAAATTAAATTAAATTAAATTAAATTAAATTAAATTAAATTAAATTAAATTAAATTAAATTAAATTAAATTAAATTAAATTAAATTAAATTAAATTAAATTAAATTAAATTAAATTAAATTAAATTAAATTAAATTAAATTAAATTAAATTAAATTAAATTAAATTAAATTAAATTAAATTAAATTAAATTAAATTAAATTAAATTAAATTAAATTAAATTAAATTAAATTAAATTAAATTAAATTAAATTAAATTAAATTAAATTAAATTAAATTAAATTAAATTAAATTAAATTAAATTAAATTAAATTAAATTAAATTAAATTAAATTAAATTAAATTAAATTAAATTAAATTAAATTAAATTAAATTAAATTAAATTAAATTAAATTAAATTAAATTAAATTAAATTAAATTAAATTAAATTAAATTAAATTAAATTAAATTAAATTAAATTAAATTAAATTAAATTAAATTAAATTAAATTAAATTAAATTAAATTAAATTAAATTAAATTAAATTAAATTAAATTAAATTAAATTAAATTAAATTAAATTAAATTAAATTAAATTAAATTAAATTAAATTAAATTAAATTAAATTAAATTAAATTAAATTAAATTAAATTAAATTAAATTAAATTAAATTAAATTAAATTAAATTAAATTAAATTAAATTAAATTAAATTAAATTAAATTAAATTAAATTAAATTAAATTAAATTAAATTAAATTAAATTAAATTAAATTAAATTAAATTAAATTAAATTAAATTAAATTAAATTAAATTAAATTAAATTAAATTAAATTAAATTAAATTAAATTAAATTAAATTAAATTAAATTAAATTAAATTAAATTAAATTAAATTAAATTAAATTAAATTAAATTAAATTAAATTAAATTAAATTAAATTAAATTAAATTAAATTAAATTAAATTAAATTAAATTAAATTAAATTAAATTAAATTAAATTAAATTAAATTAAATTAAATTAAATTAAATTAAATTAAATTAAATTAAATTAAATTAAATTAAATTAAATTAAATTAAATTAAATTAAATTAAATTAAATTAAATTAAATTAAATTAAATTAAATTAAATTAAATTAAATTAAATTAAATTAAATTAAATTAAATTAAATTAAATTAAATTAAATTAAATTAAATTAAATTAAATTAAATTAAATTAAATTAAATTAAATTAAATTAAATTAAATTAAATTAAATTAAATTAAATTAAATTAAATTAAATTAAATTAAATTAAATTAAATTAAATTAAATTAAATTAAATTAAATTAAATTAAATTAAATTAAATTAAATTAAATTAAATTAAATTAAATTAAATTAAATTAAATTAAATTAAATTAAATTAAATTAAATTAAATTAAATTAAATTAAATTAAATTAAATTAAATTAAATTAAATTAAATTAAATTAAATTAAATTAAATTAAATTAAATTAAATTAAATTAAATTAAATTAAATTAAATTAAATTAAATTAAATTAAATTAAATTAAATTAAATTAAATTAAATTAAATTAAATTAAATTAAATTAAATTAAATTAAATTAAATTAAATTAAATTAAATTAAATTAAATTAAATTAAATTAAATTAAATTAAATTAAATTAAATTAAATTAAATTAAATTAAATTAAATTAAATTAAATTAAATTAAATTAAATTAAATTAAATTAAATTAAATTAAATTAAATTAAATTAAATTAAATTAAATTAAATTAAATTAAATTAAATTAAATTAAATTAAATTAAATTAAATTAAATTAAATTAAATTAAATTAAATTAAATTAAATTAAATTAAATTAAATTAAATTAAATTAAATTAAATTAAATTAAATTAAATTAAATTAAATTAAATTAAATTAAATTAAATTAAATTAAATTAAATTAAATTAAATTAAATTAAATTAAATTAAATTAAATTAAATTAAATTAAATTAAATTAAATTAAATTAAATTAAATTAAATTAAATTAAATTAAATTAAATTAAATTAAATTAAATTAAATTAAATTAAATTAAATTAAATTAAATTAAATTAAATTAAATTAAATTAAATTAAATTAAATTAAATTAAATTAAATTAAATTAAATTAAATTAAATTAAATTAAATTAAATTAAATTAAATTAAATTAAATTAAATTAAATTAAATTAAATTAAATTAAATTAAATTAAATTAAATTAAATTAAATTAAATTAAATTAAATTAAATTAAATTAAATTAAATTAAATTAAATTAAATTAAATTAAATTAAATTAAATTAAATTAAATTAAATTAAATTAAATTAAATTAAATTAAATTAAATTAAATTAAATTAAATTAAATTAAATTAAATTAAATTAAATTAAATTAAATTAAATTAAATTAAATTAAATTAAATTAAATTAAATTAAATTAAATTAAATTAAATTAAATTAAATTAAATTAAATTAAATTAAATTAAATTAAATTAAATTAAATTAAATTAAATTAAATTAAATTAAATTAAATTAAATTAAATTAAATTAAATTAAATTAAATTAAATTAAATTAAATTAAATTAAATTAAATTAAATTAAATTAAATTAAATTAAATTAAATTAAATTAAATTAAATTAAATTAAATTAAATTAAATTAAATTAAATTAAATTAAATTAAATTAAATTAAATTAAATTAAATTAAATTAAATTAAATTAAATTAAATTAAATTAAATTAAATTAAATTAAATTAAATTAAATTAAATTAAATTAAATTAAATTAAATTAAATTAAATTAAATTAAATTAAATTAAATTAAATTAAATTAAATTAAATTAAATTAAATTAAATTAAATTAAATTAAATTAAATTAAATTAAATTAAATTAAATTAAATTAAATTAAATTAAATTAAATTAAATTAAATTAAATTAAATTAAATTAAATTAAATTAAATTAAATTAAATTAAATTAAATTAAATTAAATTAAATTAAATTAAATTAAATTAAATTAAATTAAATTAAATTAAATTAAATTAAATTAAATTAAATTAAATTAAATTAAATTAAATTAAATTAAATTAAATTAAATTAAATTAAATTAAATTAAATTAAATTAAATTAAATTAAATTAAATTAAATTAAATTAAATTAAATTAAATTAAATTAAATTAAATTAAATTAAATTAAATTAAATTAAATTAAATTAAATTAAATTAAATTAAATTAAATTAAATTAAATTAAATTAAATTAAATTAAATTAAATTAAATTAAATTAAATTAAATTAAATTAAATTAAATTAAATTAAATTAAATTAAATTAAATTAAATTAAATTAAATTAAATTAAATTAAATTAAATTAAATTAAATTAAATTAAATTAAATTAAATTAAATTAAATTAAATTAAATTAAATTAAATTAAATTAAATTAAATTAAATTAAATTAAATTAAATTAAATTAAATTAAATTAAATTAAATTAAATTAAATTAAATTAAATTAAATTAAATTAAATTAAATTAAATTAAATTAAATTAAATTAAATTAAATTAAATTAAATTAAATTAAATTAAATTAAATTAAATTAAATTAAATTAAATTAAATTAAATTAAATTAAATTAAATTAAATTAAATTAAATTAAATTAAATTAAATTAAATTAAATTAAATTAAATTAAATTAAATTAAATTAAATTAAATTAAATTAAATTAAATTAAATTAAATTAAATTAAATTAAATTAAATTAAATTAAATTAAATTAAATTAAATTAAATTAAATTAAATTAAATTAAATTAAATTAAATTAAATTAAATTAAATTAAATTAAATTAAATTAAATTAAATTAAATTAAATTAAATTAAATTAAATTAAATTAAATTAAATTAAATTAAATTAAATTAAATTAAATTAAATTAAATTAAATTAAATTAAATTAAATTAAATTAAATTAAATTAAATTAAATTAAATTAAATTAAATTAAATTAAATTAAATTAAATTAAATTAAATTAAATTAAATTAAATTAAATTAAATTAAATTAAATTAAATTAAATTAAATTAAATTAAATTAAATTAAATTAAATTAAATTAAATTAAATTAAATTAAATTAAATTAAATTAAATTAAATTAAATTAAATTAAATTAAATTAAATTAAATTAAATTAAATTAAATTAAATTAAATTAAATTAAATTAAATTAAATTAAATTAAATTAAATTAAATTAAATTAAATTAAATTAAATTAAATTAAATTAAATTAAATTAAATTAAATTAAATTAAATTAAATTAAATTAAATTAAATTAAATTAAATTAAATTAAATTAAATTAAATTAAATTAAATTAAATTAAATTAAATTAAATTAAATTAAATTAAATTAAATTAAATTAAATTAAATTAAATTAAATTAAATTAAATTAAATTAAATTAAATTAAATTAAATTAAATTAAATTAAATTAAATTAAATTAAATTAAATTAAATTAAATTAAATTAAATTAAATTAAATTAAATTAAATTAAATTAAATTAAATTAAATTAAATTAAATTAAATTAAATTAAATTAAATTAAATTAAATTAAATTAAATTAAATTAAATTAAATTAAATTAAATTAAATTAAATTAAATTAAATTAAATTAAATTAAATTAAATTAAATTAAATTAAATTAAATTAAATTAAATTAAATTAAATTAAATTAAATTAAATTAAATTAAATTAAATTAAATTAAATTAAATTAAATTAAATTAAATTAAATTAAATTAAATTAAATTAAATTAAATTAAATTAAATTAAATTAAATTAAATTAAATTAAATTAAATTAAATTAAATTAAATTAAATTAAATTAAATTAAATTAAATTAAATTAAATTAAATTAAATTAAATTAAATTAAATTAAATTAAATTAAATTAAATTAAATTAAATTAAATTAAATTAAATTAAATTAAATTAAATTAAATTAAATTAAATTAAATTAAATTAAATTAAATTAAATTAAATTAAATTAAATTAAATTAAATTAAATTAAATTAAATTAAATTAAATTAAATTAAATTAAATTAAATTAAATTAAATTAAATTAAATTAAATTAAATTAAATTAAATTAAATTAAATTAAATTAAATTAAATTAAATTAAATTAAATTAAATTAAATTAAATTAAATTAAATTAAATTAAATTAAATTAAATTAAATTAAATTAAATTAAATTAAATTAAATTAAATTAAATTAAATTAAATTAAATTAAATTAAATTAAATTAAATTAAATTAAATTAAATTAAATTAAATTAAATTAAATTAAATTAAATTAAATTAAATTAAATTAAATTAAATTAAATTAAATTAAATTAAATTAAATTAAATTAAATTAAATTAAATTAAATTAAATTAAATTAAATTAAATTAAATTAAATTAAATTAAATTAAATTAAATTAAATTAAATTAAATTAAATTAAATTAAATTAAATTAAATTAAATTAAATTAAATTAAATTAAATTAAATTAAATTAAATTAAATTAAATTAAATTAAATTAAATTAAATTAAATTAAATTAAATTAAATTAAATTAAATTAAATTAAATTAAATTAAATTAAATTAAATTAAATTAAATTAAATTAAATTAAATTAAATTAAATTAAATTAAATTAAATTAAATTAAATTAAATTAAATTAAATTAAATTAAATTAAATTAAATTAAATTAAATTAAATTAAATTAAATTAAATTAAATTAAATTAAATTAAATTAAATTAAATTAAATTAAATTAAATTAAATTAAATTAAATTAAATTAAATTAAATTAAATTAAATTAAATTAAATTAAATTAAATTAAATTAAATTAAATTAAATTAAATTAAATTAAATTAAATTAAATTAAATTAAATTAAATTAAATTAAATTAAATTAAATTAAATTAAATTAAATTAAATTAAATTAAATTAAATTAAATTAAATTAAATTAAATTAAATTAAATTAAATTAAATTAAATTAAATTAAATTAAATTAAATTAAATTAAATTAAATTAAATTAAATTAAATTAAATTAAATTAAATTAAATTAAATTAAATTAAATTAAATTAAATTAAATTAAATTAAATTAAATTAAATTAAATTAAATTAAATTAAATTAAATTAAATTAAATTAAATTAAATTAAATTAAATTAAATTAAATTAAATTAAATTAAATTAAATTAAATTAAATTAAATTAAATTAAATTAAATTAAATTAAATTAAATTAAATTAAATTAAATTAAATTAAATTAAATTAAATTAAATTAAATTAAATTAAATTAAATTAAATTAAATTAAATTAAATTAAATTAAATTAAATTAAATTAAATTAAATTAAATTAAATTAAATTAAATTAAATTAAATTAAATTAAATTAAATTAAATTAAATTAAATTAAATTAAATTAAATTAAATTAAATTAAATTAAATTAAATTAAATTAAATTAAATTAAATTAAATTAAATTAAATTAAATTAAATTAAATTAAATTAAATTAAATTAAATTAAATTAAATTAAATTAAATTAAATTAAATTAAATTAAATTAAATTAAATTAAATTAAATTAAATTAAATTAAATTAAATTAAATTAAATTAAATTAAATTAAATTAAATTAAATTAAATTAAATTAAATTAAATTAAATTAAATTAAATTAAATTAAATTAAATTAAATTAAATTAAATTAAATTAAATTAAATTAAATTAAATTAAATTAAATTAAATTAAATTAAATTAAATTAAATTAAATTAAATTAAATTAAATTAAATTAAATTAAATTAAATTAAATTAAATTAAATTAAATTAAATTAAATTAAATTAAATTAAATTAAATTAAATTAAATTAAATTAAATTAAATTAAATTAAATTAAATTAAATTAAATTAAATTAAATTAAATTAAATTAAATTAAATTAAATTAAATTAAATTAAATTAAATTAAATTAAATTAAATTAAATTAAATTAAATTAAATTAAATTAAATTAAATTAAATTAAATTAAATTAAATTAAATTAAATTAAATTAAATTAAATTAAATTAAATTAAATTAAATTAAATTAAATTAAATTAAATTAAATTAAATTAAATTAAATTAAATTAAATTAAATTAAATTAAATTAAATTAAATTAAATTAAATTAAATTAAATTAAATTAAATTAAATTAAATTAAATTAAATTAAATTAAATTAAATTAAATTAAATTAAATTAAATTAAATTAAATTAAATTAAATTAAATTAAATTAAATTAAATTAAATTAAATTAAATTAAATTAAATTAAATTAAATTAAATTAAATTAAATTAAATTAAATTAAATTAAATTAAATTAAATTAAATTAAATTAAATTAAATTAAATTAAATTAAATTAAATTAAATTAAATTAAATTAAATTAAATTAAATTAAATTAAATTAAATTAAATTAAATTAAATTAAATTAAATTAAATTAAATTAAATTAAATTAAATTAAATTAAATTAAATTAAATTAAATTAAATTAAATTAAATTAAATTAAATTAAATTAAATTAAATTAAATTAAATTAAATTAAATTAAATTAAATTAAATTAAATTAAATTAAATTAAATTAAATTAAATTAAATTAAATTAAATTAAATTAAATTAAATTAAATTAAATTAAATTAAATTAAATTAAATTAAATTAAATTAAATTAAATTAAATTAAATTAAATTAAATTAAATTAAATTAAATTAAATTAAATTAAATTAAATTAAATTAAATTAAATTAAATTAAATTAAATTAAATTAAATTAAATTAAATTAAATTAAATTAAATTAAATTAAATTAAATTAAATTAAATTAAATTAAATTAAATTAAATTAAATTAAATTAAATTAAATTAAATTAAATTAAATTAAATTAAATTAAATTAAATTAAATTAAATTAAATTAAATTAAATTAAATTAAATTAAATTAAATTAAATTAAATTAAATTAAATTAAATTAAATTAAATTAAATTAAATTAAATTAAATTAAATTAAATTAAATTAAATTAAATTAAATTAAATTAAATTAAATTAAATTAAATTAAATTAAATTAAATTAAATTAAATTAAATTAAATTAAATTAAATTAAATTAAATTAAATTAAATTAAATTAAATTAAATTAAATTAAATTAAATTAAATTAAATTAAATTAAATTAAATTAAATTAAATTAAATTAAATTAAATTAAATTAAATTAAATTAAATTAAATTAAATTAAATTAAATTAAATTAAATTAAATTAAATTAAATTAAATTAAATTAAATTAAATTAAATTAAATTAAATTAAATTAAATTAAATTAAATTAAATTAAATTAAATTAAATTAAATTAAATTAAATTAAATTAAATTAAATTAAATTAAATTAAATTAAATTAAATTAAATTAAATTAAATTAAATTAAATTAAATTAAATTAAATTAAATTAAATTAAATTAAATTAAATTAAATTAAATTAAATTAAATTAAATTAAATTAAATTAAATTAAATTAAATTAAATTAAATTAAATTAAATTAAATTAAATTTAAATTAAATTAAATTAAATTAAATTAAATTAAATTAAATTAAATTAAATTAAATTAAATTAAATTAAATTAAATTAAATTAAATTAAATTAAATTAAATTAAATTAAATTAAATTAAATTAAATTAAATTAAATTAAATTAATTAAATTAAATTAAATTAAATTAAATTAAATTAAATTAAATTAAATTAAATTAAATTAAATTAAATTAAATTAAATTAAATTAAATTAAATTAAATTAAATTAAATTAAATTAAATTAAATTAATTAAATTAAATTAAATTAAATTAAATTAAATTAAATTAAATTAAATTAAATTAAATTAAATTAAATTAAATTAAATTAAATTAAATTAAATTAAATTAAATTAAATTAAATTAAATTAAATTAAATTAAATTAAATTAAATTAAATTAAATTAAATTAAATTAAATTAAATTAAATTAAATTAAATTAAATTAAATTAAATTAAATTAAATTAAATTAAATTAAATTAAATTAAATTAAATTAAATTAAATTAATTAAATTAAATTAAATTAAATTAAATTAAATTAAATTAAATTAAATTAAATTAAATTAAATTAAATTAAATTAAATTAAATAAATTAAATTAAATTAAATTAAATTAAATTAAATTAAATTAAATTAAATTAAATTAAATTAAATTAAATTAAATTAAATTAAATTAAATTAAATTAATTAAATTAAATTAAATTAAATTAAATTAAATTAAATTAAATTAAATTAAATTAAATTAAATTAAATTAAATTAAATTAAATTAAATTAATTAAATTAAATTAAATTAAATTAATTAAATTAAATTAAATTAAATTAAATTAAATTAAATTAAATTAAATTAAATTAAATTAAATTAAATTAAATTAAATTAAATTAAATTAAATTAAATTAAATTAAATTAAATTAAATTAAATTAAATTAAATTAAATTAAATTAAATTAAATTAAATTAAATTAAATTAAATTAAATTAAATTAAATTAAATTAAATTAAATTAAATTAATAATTAAATTAAATTAAATTAAATTAAATTAAATTAAATTAAATTAAATTAAATTAAATTAAATTAAATTAAATTAAATTAAATTAAATTAAATTAAATTAAATTAAATTAAATTAAATTAAATTAAATTAAATTAAATTAAATTAAATTAAATTAAATTAAATTAAATTAAATTAAATTAAATTAAATTAAATTAATTAAATTAAATTAAATTAAATTAAATTAAATTAAATTAAATTAAATTAAATTAAATTAAATTAAATTAAATTAAATTAAATTAAATTAAATTAAATTAAATTAAATTAAATTAAATTAAATTAAATTAAATTAAATTAAATTAAATTAAATTAAATTAAATTAAATTAAATTAAATTAAATTAAATTAAATTAAATTAAATTAAATTAAATTAAATTAAATTAAATTAAATTAAATTAAATTAAATTAAATTAAATTAAATTAAATTAAATTAAATTAAATTAAATTAAATTAAATTAAATTAAATTAAATTAAATTAAATTAAATTAAATTAAATTAAATTAAATTAAATTAAATTAAATTAAATTAAATTAAATTAAATTAAATTAAATTAAATTAAATTAAATTAAATTAAATTAAATTAAATTAAATTAAATTAAATTAAATTAAATTAAATTAAATTAAATTAATTAAATTAAATTAAATTAAATTAAATTAAACTAAATTAAATTAAACTAAATTAAATTAAACTAAATTAAATTAAACTAAATTAAATTAAACTAAATTAAATTAAACTAAATTAAATTAAACTAAATAAATTAAACTAAATTAAATTAAACTAAATTAAATTAAACTAAATTAAATTAAACTAAATTAAATTAAACTAAATTAAATTAAACTAAATTAAATTAAACTAAATTAAATTAAACTAAATTAAATTAAACTAAATTAAATTAAACTAAATTAAATTAAATTAAATTAAATTAAATTAAATTAAATTAAATTAAATTAAATTAAATTAAATTAAATTAAATTAAATTAAATTAAATTAAATTAAATTAAATTAAATTAAATTAAATTAAATTAAATTAAATTAAATTAAATTAAATTAAATTAAATTAAATTAAATTAAATTAAATTAAATTAAATTAAATTAAATTAAATTAAATTAAATTAAATTAATTAAATTAAATTAAATTAAATTAAATTAAATTAAATTAAATTAAATTAAATTAAATTAAATTAAATTAAATTAAATTAAATTAAATTAAATTAAATTAAATTAAATTAAATTAAATTAAATTAAATTAAATTAAATTAAATTAAATTAAATTAAATTAAATTAAATTAAATTAAATTAAATTAAATTAAATTAAATTAAATTAAATTAAATTAAATTAAATTAAATTAAATTAAATTAAATTAAATTAAATTAAATTAAATTAAATTAAATTAAATTAAATTAAATTAAATTAAATTAAATTAAATTAAATTAAATTAAATTAAATTAAATTAAATTAAATTAAATTAAATTAAATTAAATTAAATTAAATTAAATTAAATTAAATTAAATTAAATTAAATTAAATTAAATTAAATTAAATTAAATTAAATTAAATTAAATTAAATTAAATTAAATTAAATTAAATTAAATTAAATTAAATTAAATTAAATTAAATTAATTAAATTAAATTAAATTAAATTAAATTAAATTAAATTAAATTAAATTAAATTAAATTAAATTAAATTAAATTAAATTAAATTAAATTAAATTAAATTAAATTAAATTAAATTAAATTAAATTAAATTAAATTAAATTAATTAAATTAAATTAAATTAAATTAAATTAAATTAAATTAAATTAAATTAAATTAATTAAATTAAATTAAATTAAATTAAATTAAATTAAATTAAATAAATTAAATTAAATTAAATTAAATTAAATTAAATTAAATTAAATTAAATTAAATTAAATTAAATTAAATTAAATTAAATTAAATTAAACTAAATTAAATTAAACTAAATTAAATTAAACTAAATTAAATTAAACTAAATTAAATTAAATTAAATTAAATTAAATTAAATTAAATTAAATTAAATTAAATTAAATTAAATAAAATTAAATTAAATAAAATTAAATTAAATAAAATTAAATTAAATTAAAATAAATTAAATTAAAATAAATTAAATTAAATTAAATTAAATTAAATTAATTAAATTAAATTAATTTAAATTAAATTAAATTAAATTAAATTAAACTAAATTAAATTAAATTAAATTAAATTAAATTAAATTAAATTAAATTAAATTAAATTAAATTAAATTAAATTAAATTAAATTAAATTAAATTAAATTAAATTAAATTAAATTAAATTAAATTAAATTAAATTAAATTAAATTAATTAAATTAAATTAAATTAAATTAAATTAAATTAAATTAAATTAAATTAAATTAAATTAAATTAAATTAAATTAAATTAAATTAAATTAAATTAATTAAATTAAATTAAATTAAATTAAATTAAATTAAATTAAATTAAATTAAATTAAATTAAATTAAATTAAATTAAATTAAATTAAATTAAATTAAATTAAATTAAATTAAATTAAATTAAATTAAATTAAATTAAATTAAATTAAATTAAATTAAATTAAATTAAATTAAATTAAATTAAATTAAATTAAATTAAATTAAATTAAATTAAATTAAATTAAATTAAATTAAATTAAATTAAATTAAATTAAATTAAATTAAATTAAATTAAATTAAATTAAATTAAATTAAATTAAATTAAATTAAATTAAATAATTAAATTAAATTAAATTAAATTAAATTAAATTAAATTAAATTAAATTAAATTAAATTAAATTAAATTAATTAAATTAAATTAAATTAAATTAAATTAAATTAAATTAAATTAAATTAAATTAAATTAAATTAAATTAAATTAAATTAATTAAATTAAATTAAATTAAATTAAATTAAATTAAATTAAATTAAATTAAATTAAATTAAATTAAATTAAATTAAATTAAATTAATTAAATTAAATTAAATTAAATTAAATTAAATTAAATTAAATTAAATTAAATTAAATTAAATTAAATTAAATTAAATTAAATTAAATTAAATTAAATTAAATTAAATTAAATTAAATTAAATTAAATTAAATTAAATTAAATTAAATTAAATTAAATTAAATTAAATTAAATTAAATTAAATTAAATTAAATTAAATTAAATTAAATTAAATTAAATTAAATTAAATTAAATTAAATTAAATTAAATTAAATTAAATTAAATTAAATTAAATTAAATTAAATTAAATTAAATTAAATTAAATTAAATTAAATTAAATTAAATTAAATTAAATTAAATTAAATTAAATTAAATTAAATTAAATTAAATTAAATTAAATTAAATTAAATTAAATTAAATTAATTAAATTAAATTAAATTAAATTAAATTAAATTAAATTAAATTAAATTAAATTAAATTAAATTAAATTAAATTAAATTAAATTAAATTAAATTAAATTAAATTAAATTAAATTAAATTAAATTAAATTAAATTAAATTAAATTAAATTAAATTAAATTAAATTAAATTAAATTAAATTAAATTAAATTAAATTAAATTAAATTAAATTAAATTAAATTAAATTAAATTAAATTAAATTAAATTAAATTAAATTAAATTAAATTAAATTAAATTAAATTAAATTAAATTAAATTAAATTAAATTAAATTAAATTAAATTAAATTAAATTAAATTAAATTAAATTAAATTAATTAAATTAAATTAAATTAAATTAAATTAAATTAAATTAAATTAAATTAAATTAAATTAAATTAAATTAAATTAAATTAAATTAAATTAAATTAAATTAAATTAAATTAAATTAAATTAAATTAAATTAAATTAATTAAATTAAATTAAATTAAATTAAATTAAATTAAATTAATTAAATTAAATTAAATTAAATTAAATTAAATTAAATTAAATTAAATTAAATTAAATTAAATTAAATTAAATTAAATTAAATTAAATTAAATTAAATTAAATTAAATTAAATTAAATTAAATTAAATTAAATTAAATTAAATTAAATTAAATTAAATTAAATTAAATTAAATTAAATTAAATTAAATTAAATTAAATTAAATTAAATTAAATTAAATTAAATTAAATTAAATTAAACTAAATTAAATTAAACTAAATTAAATTAAACTAAATTAA
>JAWMAG010000367.1:0-39411 GCA_037013455.1 Ceratitis rosa
TTAGTTATATCAGTTTTAATAAAACTCACAAAATGCAATGAAGTTAGTTATATCAGTTTTAATAAAACTCACAAAATGCAATGAAGTTAGTTATATCAGTTTTTAATAAAACTCACAAAATGCAATGAAGTTAGTTATATCAGTTTTTAATAAAACTAACAAAATGCAATGAAGTTAGTTATATCAGTTTTTAATAAAACTAACAAAATGCAATGAAGTTAGTTATATCAGTTTTTAATAAAACTAACAAAATGCAATGAAGTTAGTTATATCAGTTTTTAATAAAACTAACAAAATGCAATGAAGTTAGTTATATCAGTTTTTAATAAAACTCACAAAATGCAATGAAGTTAGTTATATCAGTTTTTAATAAAACTCACAAAATGCAATGAAGTTAGTTATATCAGTTTTTAATAAAACTCACAAAATGCAATGAAGTTAGTTATATCAGTTTTTAATAAACTAACAAAATGCAATGAAGTTAGTTATATCAGTTTTTAATAAAACTAACAAAATGCAATGAAGTTAGTTATATCAGTTTTTAATAAAACTAACAAAATGCAATGAAGTTAGTTATATCAGTTTTTAATAAAACTAACAAAATGCAATGAAGTTAGTTATATCAGTTTTAATAAAACTAACAAAATGCAATGAAGTTAGTTATATCAGTTTTTAATAAAACTAACAAAATGCAATGAAGTTAGTTATATCAGTTTTTAATAAAACTCACAAAATGCAATGAAGTTAGTTATATCAGTTTTTAATAAAACTAACAAAATGCAATGAAGTTAGTTATATCAGTTTTTAATAAAACTAACAAAATGCAATGAAGTTAGTTATATCAGTTTTTAATAAAACTAACAAAATGCAATGAAGTTAGTTATATCAGTTTTTAATAAAACTAACAAAATGCAATGAAGTTAGTTATATCAGTTTTTAATAAAACTAACAAAATGCAATGAAGTTAGTTATATCAGTTTTTAATAAAACTCACAAAATGCAATGAAGTTAGTTATATCAGTTTTTAATAAAACTAACAAAATGCAATGAAGTTAGTTATATCAGTTTTTAATAAAACTAACAAAATGCAATGAAGTTAGTTATATCAGTTTTTAATAAAACTAACAAAATGCAATGAAGTTAGTTATATCAGTTTTTAATAAAACTAACAAAATGCAATGAAGTTAGTTATATCAGTTTTTAATAAAACTCACAAAATGCAATGAAGTTAGTTATATCAGTTTTTAATAAAACTAACAAAATGCAATGAAGTTAGTTATATCAGTTTTTAATAAAACTAACAAAATGCAATGAAGTTAGTTATATCAGTTTTTAATAAAACTAACAAAATGCAATGAAGTTAGTTATATCAGTTTTTAATAAAACTAACAAAATGCAATGAAGTTAGTTATATCAGTTTTTAATAAAACTAACAAAATGCAATGAAGTTAGTTATATCAGTTTTTAATAAAACTCACAAAATGCAATGAAGTTAGTTATATCAGTTTTTAATAAAACTAACAAAATGCAATGAAGTTAGTTATATCAGTTTTTAATAAAACTAACAAAATGCAATGAAGTTAGTTATATCAGTTTTTAATAAAACTCACAAAATGCAATGAAGTTAGTTATATCAGTTTTTAATAAAACTAACAAAATGCAATGAAGTTAGTTATATCAGTTTTTAATAAAACTAACAAAATGCAATGAAGTTAGTTATATCAGTTTTTAATAAAACTAACAAAATGCAATGAAGTTAGTTATATCAGTTTTTAATAAAACTAACAAAATGCAATGAAGTTAGTTATATCAGTTTTTAATAAAACTAACAAAATGCAATGAAGTTAGTTATATCAGTTTTTAATAAAACTAACAAAATGCAATGAAGTTAGTTATATCAGTTTTTAATAAAACTCACAAAATGCAATGAAGTTAGTTATATCAGTTTTTAATAAAACTAACAAAATGCAATGAAGTTAGTTATATCAGTTTTTAATAAAACTAACAAAATGCAATGAAGTTAGTTATATCAGTTTTTAATAAAACTCACAAAATGCAATGAAGTTAGTTATATCAGTTTTTAATAAAACTCACAAAATGCAATGAAGTTAGTTATATCAGTTTTTAATAAAACTAACAAAATGCAATGAAGTTAGTTATATCAGTTTTTAATAAAACTAACAAAATGCAATGAAGTTAGTTATATCAGTTTTTAATAAAACTAACAAAATGCAATGAAGTTAGTTATATCAGTTTTTAATAAAACTAACAAAATGCAATGAAGTTAGTTATATCAGTTTTTAATAAAACTCACAAAATGCAATGAAGTTAGTTATATCAGTTTTTAATAAAACTCACAAAATGCAATGAAGTTAGTTATATCAGTTTTTAATAAAACTAACAAAATGCAATGAAGTTAGTTATATCAGTTTTTAATAAAACTCACAAAATGCAATGAAGTTAGTTATATCAGTTTTTAATAAAACTAACAAAATGCAATGAAGTTAGTTATATCAGTTTTTAATAAAACTAACAAAATGCAATGAAGTTAGTTATATCAGTTTTTAATAAAACTCACAAAATGCAATGAAGTTAGTTATATCAGTTTTTAATAAAACTCACAAAATGCAATGAAGTTAGTTATATCAGTTTTTAATAAAACTAACAAAATGCAATGAAGTTAGTTATATCAGTTTTTAATAAAACTAACAAAATGCAATGAAGTTAGTTATATCAGTTTTTAATAAAACTAACAAAATGCAATGAAGTTAGTTATATCAGTTTTTAATAAAACTAACAAAATGCAATGAAGTTAGTTATATCAGTTTTTAATAAAACTCACAAAATGCAATGAAGTTAGTTATATCAGTTTTTAATAAAACTAACAAAATGCAATGAAGTTAGTTATATCAGTTTTTAATAAAACTAACAAAATGCAATGAAGTTAGTTATATCAGTTTTTAATAAAACTAACAAAATGCAATGAAGTTAGTTATATCAGTTTTTAATAAAACTCACAAAATGCAATGAAGTTAGTTATATCAGTTTTTAATAAAACTAACAAAATGCAATGAAGTTAGTTATATCAGTTTTTAATAAAACTAACAAAATGCAATGAAGTTAGTTATATCAGTTTTTAATAAAACTAACAAAATGCAATGAAGTTAGTTATATCAGTTTTTAATAAAACTAACAAAATGCAATGAAGTTAGTTATATCAGTTTTTAATAAAACTCACAAAATGCAATGAAGTTAGTTATATCAGTTTTTAATAAAACTAACAAAATGCAATGAAGTTAGTTATATCAGTTTTTAATAAAACTAACAAAATGCAATGAAGTTAGTTATATCAGTTTTTAATAAAACTAACAAAATGCAATGAAGTTAGTTATATCAGTTTTTAATAAAACTAACAAAATGCAATGAAGTTAGTTATATCAGTTTTTAATAAAACTAACAAAATGCAATGAAGTTAGTTATATCAGTTTTTAATAAAACTCACAAAATGCAATGAAGTTAGTTATATCAGTTTTTAATAAAACTAACAAAATGCAATGAAGTTAGTTATATCAGTTTTTAATAAAACTAACAAAATGCAATGAAGTTAGTTATATCAGTTTTTAATAAAACTCACAAAATGCAATGAAGTTAGTTATATCAGTTTTTAATAAAACTAACAAAATGCAATGAAGTTAGTTATATCAGTTATCAGTTTTTAATAAAACTAACAAAATGCAATGAAGTTAGTTATATCAGTTTTTAATAAAACTAACAAAATGCAATGAAGTTAGTTATATCAGTTTTTAATAAAACTAACAAAATGCAATGAAGTTAGTTATATCAGTTTTTAATAAAACTAACAAAATGCAATGAAGTTAGTTATATCAGTTTTTAATAAAACTCACAAAATGCAATGAAGTTAGTTATATCAGTTTTTAATAAAACTCACAAAATGCAATGAAGTTAGTTATATCAGTTTTTAATAAAACTCACAAAATGCAATGAAGTTAGTTATATCAGTTTTTAATAAAACTAACAAAATGCAATGAAGTTAGTTATATCAGTTTTTAATAAAACTAACAAAATGCAATGAAGTTAGTTATATCAGTTTTTAATAAAACTAACAAAATGCAATGAAGTTAGTTATATCAGTTTTTAATAAAACTAACAAAATGCAATGAAGTTAGTTATATCAGTTTTTAATAAAACTCACAAAATGCAATGAAGTTAGTTATATCAGTTTTTAATAAAACTAACAAAATGCAATGAAGTTAGTTATATCAGTTTTTAATAAAACTCACAAAATGCAATGAAGTTAGTTATATCAGTTTTTAATAAAACTCACAAAATGCAATGAAGTTAGTTATATCAGTTTTTAATAAAACTCACAAAATGCAATGAAGTTAGTTATATCAGTTTTTAATAAAACTCACAAAATGCAATGAAGTTAGTTATATCAGTTTTTAATAAAACTAACAAAATGCAATGAAGTTAGTTATATCAGTTTTTAATAAAACTAACAAAATGCAATGAAGTTAGTTATATCAGTTTTTAATAAAACTAACAAAATGCAATGAAGTTAGTTATATCAGTTTTTAATAAAACTAACAAAATGCAATGAAGTTAGTTATATCAGTTTTTAATAAAACTCACAAAATGCAATGAAGTTAGTTATATCAGTTTTTAATAAAACTAACAAAATGCAATGAAGTTAGTTATATCAGTTTTTAATAAAACTCACAAAATGCAATTGAAGTTAGTTATATCAGTTTTTAATAAACTAACAAAATGCAATGAAGTTAGTTATATCAGTTTTTAATAAAACTAACAAAATGCAATGAAGTTAGTTATATCAGTTTTTAATAAAACTAACAAAATGCAATGAAGTTAGTTATATCAGTTTTTAATAAAACTAACAAAATGCAATGAAGTTAGTTATATCAGTTTTTAATAAAACTAACAAAATGCACTGCAGTTAGTTATATCAGTTTTTAATAAAACTAACAAAATGCAATGAAGTTAGTTATATCAGTTTTTAATAAAACTAACAAAATGCACTGCAGTTAGTTATATCAGTTTTTAATAAAACTAACAAAATGCAATGAAGTTAGTTATATCAGTTTTTAATAAAACTCACAAAATGCAATGAAGTTAGTTATATCAGTTTTTAATAAAACTAACAAAATGCAATGAAGTTAGTTATATCAGTTTTTAATAAACTAACAAAATGCAATGAAGTTAGTTATATCAGTTTTTAATAAAACTAACAAAATGCAATGAAGTTAGTTATATCAGTTTTTAATAAAACTAACAAAATGCAATGAAGTTAGTTATATCAGTTTTTAATAAAACTAACAAAATGCAATGAAGTTAGTTATATCAGTTTTTAATAAAACTAACAAAATGCAATGAAGTTAGTTATATCAGTTTTTAATAAAACTAACAAAATGCACTGCAGTTAGTTATATCAGTTTTTAATAAAACTAACAAAATGCAATGAAGTTAGTTATATCAGTTTTTAATAAAACTAACAAAATGCAATGAAGTTAGTTATATCAGTTTTTAATAAAACTCACAAAATGCAATACAATAAGTTTCTTCGGTTTTTAATAAAACTGACAAAATGTTAAGCAGTGAGAATATCCATTTATAATAAAACTAACAAAATGCACTGCAGTTAGTTATATCAGTTTTTAATAAAACTAACAAAATGCAATGAAGTTAGTTATATCAGTTTTTAATAAAACTCACAAAATGCAATACAATAAGTTTCTTCGGTTTTTAATAAAACTGACAAAATGTTAAGCAGTGAGAAATATCCATTTATAATAAAACTAACAAAATGCACTGCAGTTAGTTATATCAGTTTTTAATAAAACTAACAAAATGCAATGAAGTTAGTTATATCAGTTTTTAATAAAACTAACAAAATGCACTGCAGTTAGTTATATCAGTTTTTAATAAAACTAACAAAATGCAATGAAGTTAGTTATATCAGTTTTTAATAAAACTAACAAAATGCACTGCAGTTAGTTATATCAGTTTTAATAAAACTAACAAAATGCAATGAAGTTAGTTATATCAGTTTTTAATAAAACTAACAAAATGCAATGAAGTTAGTTATATCAGTTTTTAATAAAACTAACAAAATGCACTGCAGTTAGTTATATCAGTTTTTAATAAAACTAACAAAATGCAATGAAGTTAGTTATATCAGTTTTTAATAAAACTAACAAAATGCAATGAAGTTAGTTATATCAGTTTTTAATAAAACTAACAAAATGCAATGAAGTTAGTTATATCAGTTTTTAATAAAACTCACAAAATGCAATGAAGTTAGTTATATCAGTTTTTAATAAAACTAACAAAATGCAATGAAGTTAGTTATATCAGTTTTTAATAAAACTCACAAAATGCAATGAAGTTAGTTATATCAGTTTTTAATAAAACTAACAAAATGCACTGCAGTTAGTTATATCAGTTTTTAATAAAACTAACAAAATGCAATGAAGTTAGTTATATCAGTTTTTAATAAAACTAACAAAATGCAATGAAGTTAGTTATATCAGTTTTAATAAAACTAACAAAATGCAATGAAGTTAGTTATATCAGTTTTTAATAAAACTAACAAAATGCAATGAAGTTAGTTATATCAGTTTTAATAAAACTAACAAAATGCAATGAAGTTAGTTATATCAGTTTTTAATAAAACTAACAAAATGCAATGAAGTTAGTTATATCAGTTTTTAATAAAACTAACAAAATGCAATGAAGTTAGTTATATCAGTTTATAATAAAACTAACAAAATGCACTGCAGTTAGTTATATCAGTTTTTAATAAAACTAACAAAATGCAATGAAGTTAGTTATATCAGTTTTTAATAAAACTAACAAAATGCAATGAAGTTAGTTATATCAGTTTTTAATAAAACTAACAAAATGCAATGAAGTTAGTTATATCAGTTTTTAATAAAACTAACAAAATGCAATGAAGTTAGTTATATCAGTTTTTAATAAAACTAACAAAATGCAATGAAGTTAGTTATATCAGTTTTTAATAAAACTAACAAAATGCAATGAAGTTAGTTATATCAGTTTTTAATAAAACTAACAAAATGCAATGAAGTTAGTTATATCAGTTTATAATAAAACTAACAAAATGCACTGCAGTTAGTTATATCAGTTTTTAATAAAACTAACAAATGCAATGAAGTTAGTTATATCAGTTTTTAATAAAACTAACAAAATGCAATGAAGTTAGTTATATCAGTTTTTAATAAAACTAACAAAATGCAATGAAGTTAGTTATATCAGTTTATAATAAAACTAACAAAATGCACTGCAGTTAGTTATATCAGTTTTTAATAAAACTAACAAAATGCAATGAAGTTAGTTATATCAGTTTATAATAAAACTAACAAAATGCAATGAAGTTAGTTATATCAGTTTATAATAAAACTAACAAAATGCACTGCAGTTAGTTATATCAGTTTTTAATAAAACTAACAAAATGCAATGAAGTTAGTTATATCAGTTTTTAATAAAACTAACAAAATGCAATGAAGTTAGTTATATCAGTTTTTAATAAAACTAACAAAATGCACTGCAGTTAGTTATATCAGTTTTTAATAAAACTAACAAAATGCAATGAAGTTAGTTATATCAGTTTTTAATAAAACTAACAAAATGCAATGAAGTTAGTTATATCAGTTTTTAATAAAACTAACAAAATGCAATGAAGTTAGTTATATCAGTTTTTAATAAAACTAACAAAATGCAATGAAGTTAGTTATATCAGTTTTTAATAAAACTAACAAAATGCAATGAAGTTAGTTATATCAGTTTTTAATAAACTAACAAAATGCAATGAAGTTAGTTATATCAGTTTTTAATAAAACTAACAAAATGCAATGAAGTTAGTTATATCAGTTTATAATAAAACTAACAAAATGCACTGCAGTTAGTTATATCAGTTTTTAATAAAACTAACAAAATGCAATGAAGTTAGTTATATCAGTTTTTAATAAAACTAACAAAATGCAATGAAGTTAGTTATATCAGTTTTTAATAAAACTAACAAAATGCAATGAAGTTAGTTATATCAGTTTTTAATAAAACTAACAAAATGCAATGAAGTTAGTTATATCAGTTTTTAATAAAACTAACAAAATGCAATGAGTTAGTTATATCAGTTTTTAATAAAACTAACAAAATGCAATGAAGTTAGTTATATCAGTTTTTAATAAAACTAACAAAATGCAATGAAGTTAGTTATATCAGTTTTTAATAAAACTAACAAAATGCAATGAAGTTAGTTATATCAGTTTTTAATAAAACTAACAAAATGCAATGAAGTTAGTTATATCAGTTTTTAATAAAACTAACAAAATGCAATGAAGTTAGTTATATCAGTTTTTAATAAAACTAACAAAATGCAATGAAGTTAGTTATATCAGTTTTTAATAAAACTAACAAAATGCAATGAAGTTAGTTATATCAGTTTTTAATAAAACTAACAAAATGCAATGAAGTTAGTTATATCAGTTTTTAATAAAACTAACAAAATGCAATGAAGTTAGTTATATCAGTTTTTAATAAAACTAACAAAATGCAATGAAGTTAGTTATATCAGTTTTAATAAAACTAACAAATGCAATGAAGTTAGTTATATCAGTTTTTAATAAAACTAACAAAATGCAATGAAGTTAGTTATATCAGTTTTTAATAAAACTAACAAAATGCAATGAAGTTAGTTATATCAGTTTTTAATAAAACTAACAAAATGCAATGAAGTTAGTTATATCAGTTTTTAATAAAACTAACAAAATGCAATGAAGTTAGTTATATCAGTTTTTAATAAAACTAACAAAATGCAATGAAGTTAGTTATATCAGTTTTTAATAAAACTAACAAAATGCAATGAAGTTAGTTATATCAGTTTTTAATAAAACTAACAAAATGCAATGAAGTTAGTTATATCAGTTTTTAATAAAACTAACAAAATGCAATGAAGTTAGTTATATCAGTTTTTAATAAAACTAACAAAATGCAATGAAGTTAGTTATATCAGTTTTTAATAAAACTAACAAAATGCAATGAAGTTAGTTATATCAGTTTTTAATAAAACTAACAAAATGCAATGAAGTTAGTTATATCAGTTTTTAATAAAACTAACAAAATGCAATGAAGTTAGTTATATCAGTTTTTAATAAAACTAACAAAATGCAATGAAGTTAGTTATATCAGTTTTTAATAAAACTAACAAAATGCAATGAAGTTAGTTATATCAGTTTTTAATAAAACTAACAAAATGCAATGAAGTTAGTTATATCAGTTTTTAATAAAACTAACAAAATGCAATGAAGTTAGTTATATCAGTTTTTAATAAAACTAACAAAATGCAATGAAGTTAGTTATATCAGTTTTTAATAAAACTAACAAATGCAATGAAGTTAGTTATATCAGTTTTTAATAAAACTAACAAAATGCAATGAAGTTAGTTATATCAGTTTTTAATAAAACTAACAAAATGCAATGAAGTTAGTTATATCAGTTTTTAATAAAACTAACAAAATGCAATGAAGTTAGTTATATCAGTTTTTAATAAAACTAACAAAATGCAATGAAGTTAGTTATATCAGTTTTTAATAAAACTAACAAAATGCAATGAAGTTAGTTATATCAGTTTTTAATAAAACTAACAAAATGCAATGAAGTTAGTTATATCAGTTTTTAATAAAACTAACAAAATGCAATGAAGTTAGTTATATCAGTTTTAATAAAACTAACAAAATGCAATGAAGTTAGTTATATCAGTTTTTAATAAAACTAACAAAATGCAATGAAGTTAGTTATATCAGTTTTTAATAAAACTAACAAAATGCAATGAAGTTAGTTATATCAGTTTTTAATAAAACTAACAAAATGCAATGAAGTTAGTTATATCAGTTTTTAATAAAACTAACAAAATGCAATGAAGTTAGTTATATCAGTTTTTAATAAAACTAACAAAATGCAATGAAGTTAGTTATATCAGTTTTTAATAAAACTAACAAAATGCAATGAAGTTAGTTATATCAGTTTTTAATAAAACTAACAAAATGCAATGAAGTTAGTTATATCAGTTTTTAATAAAACTAACAAAATGCAATGAAGTTAGTTATATCAGTTTTTAATAAACTAACAAAATGCAATGAAGTTAGTTATATCAGTTTTTAATAAAACTAACAAAATGCAATGAAGTTAGTTATATCAGTTTTTAATAAAACTAACAAAATGCAATGAAGTTAGTTATATCAGTTTTTAATAAAACTAACAAAATGCAATGAAGTTAGTTATATCAGTTTTTAATAAAACTAACAAAATGCAATGAAGTTAGTTATATCAGTTTTAATAAAACTAACAAAATGCAATGAAGTTAGTTATATCAGTTTTTAATAAAACTAACAAAATGCAATGAAGTTAGTTATATCAGTTTTTAATAAAACTAACAAAATGCAATGAAGTTAGTTATATCAGTTTTTAATAAAACTAACAAAATGCAATGAAGTTAGTTATATCAGTTTTTAATAAAACTAACAAAATGCAATGAAGTTAGTTATATCAGTTTTTAATAAAACTAACAAAATGCAATGAAGTTAGTTATATCAGTTTTTAATAAAACTAACAAAATGCAATGAAGTTAGTTATATCAGTTTTTAATAAAACTAACAAAATGCAATGAAGTTAGTTATATCAGTTTTTAATAAAACTAACAAAATGCAATGAAGTTAGTTATATCAGTTTTTAATAAAACTAACAAATGCAATGAAGTTAGTTATATCAGTTTTTAATAAAACTAACAAAATGCAATGAAGTTAGTTATATCAGTTTTTAATAAACTAACAAAATGCAATGAAGTTAGTTATATCAGTTTTTAATAAAACTAACAAAATGCAATGAAGTTAGTTATATCAGTTTTTAATAAAACTAACAAAATGCAATGAAGTTAGTTATATCAGTTTTTAATAAAACTAACAAAATGCAATGAAGTTAGTTATATCAGTTTTTAATAAAACTAACAAAATGCAATGAAGTTAGTTATATCAGTTTTTAATAAAACTAACAAAATGCAATGAAGTTAGTTATATCAGTTTTTAATAAAACTAACAAAATGCAATGAAGTTAGTTATATCAGTTTTTAATAAAACTAACAAAATGCAATGAAGTTAGTTATATCAGTTTTTAATAAAACTAACAAAATGCAATGAAGTTAGTTATATCAGTTTTTAATAAAACTAACAAAATGCAATGAAGTTAGTTATAATCAGTTTTTAATAAAACTAACAAAATGCAATGAAGTTAGTTATATCAGTTTTTAATAAAACTAACAAAATGCACTGCAGTTAGTTATATCAGTTTTTAATAAAACTAACAAAATGCAATGAAGTTAGTTATATCAGTTTTAATAAAACTAACAAAATGCAATGAAGTTAGTTATATCAGTTTTTAATAAAACTAACAAAATGCAATGAAGTTAGTTATATCAGTTTTTAATAAAACTAACAAAATGCAATGAAGTTAGTTATATCAGTTTTTAATAAAACTAACAAAATGCAATGAAGTTAGTTATATCAGTTTTTAATAAAACTAACAAAATGCAATGAAGTTAGTTATATCAGTTTTTAATAAAACTAACAAAATGCAATGAAGTTAGTTATATCAGTTTTTAATAAAACTAACAAAATGCAATGAAGTTAGTTATATCAGTTTTTAATAAAACTAACAAAATGCAATGAAGTTAGTTATATCAGTTTTTAATAAAACTAACAAAATGCAATGAAGTTAGTTATATCAGTTTTTAATAAAACTAACAAAATGCAATGAAGTTAGTTATATCAGTTTTTAATAAAACTAACAAAATGCAATGAAGTTAGTTATATCAGTTTTTAATAAAACTAACAAAATGCAATGAAGTTAGTTATATCAGTTTATAATAAAACTAACAAAATGCACTGCAGTTAGTTATATCAGTTTTTAATAAAACTAACAAAATGCAATGAAGTTAGTTATATCAGTTTTTAATAAAACTAACAAAATGCAATGAAGTTAGTTATATCAGTTTATAATAAAACTAACAAAATGCACTGCAGTTAGTTATATCAGTTTTTAATAAAACTAACAAAATGCAATGAAGTTAGTTATATCAGTTTTTAATAAAACTAACAAAATGCAATGAAGTTAGTTATATCAGTTTATAATAAAACTAACAAAATGCACTGCAGTTAGTTATATCAGTTTTTAATAAAACTAACAAAATGCAATGAAGTTAGTTATATCAGTTTATAATAAAACTAACAAAATGCACTGCAGTTAGTTATATCAGTTTTTAATAAAACTAACAAAATGCAATGAAGTTAGTTATATCAGTTTTTAATAAAACTAACAAAATGCAATGAAGTTAGTTATATCAGTTTTTAATAAAACTAACAAAATGCAATGAAGTTAGTTATATCAGTTTTTAATAAAACTAACAAAATGCAATGAAGTTAGTTATATCAGTTTTTAATAAAACTAACAAAATGCAATGAAGTTAGTTATATCAGTTTTTAATAAAACTAACAAAATGCAATGAAGTTAGTTATATCAGTTTATAATAAAACTAACAAAATGCACTGCAGTTAGTTATATCAGTTTTTAATAAAACTAACAAAATGCAATGAAGTTAGTTATATCAGTTTTTAATAAAACTAACAAAATGCAATGAAGTTAGTTATATCAGTTTTTAATAAAACTAACAAAATGCAATGAAGTTAGTTATATCAGTTTTTAATAAAACTAACAAAATGCAATGAAGTTAGTTATATCAGTTTTTAATAAAACTAACAAAATGCAATGAAGTTAGTTATATCAGTTTTTAATAAAACTAACAAAATGCAATGAAGTTAGTTATATCAGTTTTTAATAAAACTAACAAAATGCAATGAAGTTAGTTATATCAGTTTTTAATAAAACTAACAAAATGCAATGAAGTTAGTTATATCAGTTTTTAATAAAACTCACAAAATGCAATGAAGTTAGTTATATCAGTTTTTAATAAAACTAACAAAATGCACTGCAGTTAGTTATATCAGTTTTTAATAAAACTAACAAAATGCAATGAAGTTAGTTATATCAGTTTTTAATAAAACTAACAAAATGCAATGAAGTTAGTTATATCAGTTTTTAATAAAACTAACAAAATGCAATGAAGTTAGTTATATCAGTTTTTAATAAAACTAACAAAATGCAATGAAGTTAGTTATATCAGTTTTTAATAAAACTAACAAAATGCAATGAAGTTAGTTATATCAGTTTATAATAAAACTAACAAAATGCACTGCAGTTAGTTATATCAGTTTTTAATAAAACTAACAAAATGCAATGAAGTTAGTTATATCAGTTTTTAATAAAACTCACAAAATGCAATGAAGTTAGTTATATCAGTTTTTAATAAAACTCACAAAAGGCAATACAATAAGTTTCTTCGGTTTTTAATAAAACTGACAAAATGTTAAGCAGTGAGAAATATCCATTTATAATAAAACTAACAAAATGCAATGAAGTTAGTTATATCAGTTTTTAATAAAACTAACAAAATGCACTGCAGTTAGTTATATCAGTTTTTAATAAAACTAACAAAATGCAATGAAGTTAGTTATATCAGTTTTTAATAAAACTCACAAATGCAATACAATAAGTTTCTTCGGTTTTTAATAAAACTGACAAAATGTTAAGCAGTGAGAAATATCCATTTATAATAAAACTAACAAAATGCAATGAAGTTAGTTATATCAGTTTTTAATAAAACTAACAAAATGCACTGCAGTTAGTTATATCAGTTTTTAATAAAACTAACAAAATGCAATGAAGTTAGTTATATCAGTTTTTAATAA
Source organism: Ceratitis rosa (assembly GCA_037013455.1). Classification (NCBI taxonomy): domain Eukaryota; kingdom Metazoa; phylum Arthropoda; class Insecta; order Diptera; family Tephritidae; genus Ceratitis; species Ceratitis rosa. Next base: position 13,914 of record JAWMAG010000367.1, read on the forward strand.
AACTAACAAAATGCAATGAAGTTAGTTATATCAGTTTTTAATAAAACTAACAAAATGCAATGAAGTTAGTTATATCAGTTTTTAATAAAACTAACAAAATGCAATGAAGTTAGTTATATCAGTTTTTAATAAAACTAACAAAATGCAATGAAGTTAGTTATATCAGTTTATAATAAAACTAACAAAATGCACTGCAGTTAGTTATATCAGTTTTTAATAAAACTAACAAAATGCAATGAAGTTAGTTATATCAGTTTATAATAAAACTAACAAAATGCAATGAAGTTAGTTATATCAGTTTTTAATAAAACTCACAAAATGCAATACAATAAGTTTCTTCGGTTTTAATAAAACTGACAAAATGTTAAGCAGTGAGAAATATCCATTTATAATAAAACTAACAAAATGCAATGAAGTTAGTTATATCAGTTTTTAATAAAACTAACAAAATGCAATGAAGTTAGTTATATCAGTTTTTAATAAAACTAACAAAATGCAATGAAGTTAGTTATATCAGTTTTTAATAAAACTAACAAAATGCAATGAAGTTAGTTATATCAGTTTTTAATAAAACTCACAAAATGCAATACAATAAGTTTCTTCGGTTTTTAATAAAACTGACAAAATGTTAAGCAGTGAGAAATATCCATTTATAATAAAACTAACAAAATGCAATGAAGTTAGTTATATCAGTTTTTTAATAAAACTAACAAAATGCAATGAAGTTAGTTATATCAGTTTTTAATAAAACTAACAAAATGCAATGAAGTTAGTTATATCAGTTTTTAATAAAACTAACAAAATGCAATGAAGTTAGTTATATCAGTTTTTAATAAAACTAACAAAATGCAATGAAGTTAGTTATATCAGTTTTTAATAAAACTAACAAAATGCAATGAAGTTAGTTATATCAGTTTTTAATAAACTCACAAAATGCAATACAATAAGTTTCTTCGGTTTTTAATAAAACTGACAAAATGTTAAGCAGTGAGAAATATCCATTTATAATAAAACTAACAAAATGCAATGAAGTTAGTTATATCAGTTTTTAATAAAACTAACAAAATGCAATGAAGTTAGTTATATCAGTTTTTAATAAAACTAACAAAATGCAATGAAGTTAGTTATATCAGTTTTTAATAAAACTAACAAAATGCACTGCAGTTAGTTATATCAGTTTTTAATAAAACTAACAAAATGCAATGAAGTTAGTTATATCAGTTTTTAATAAAACTAACAAAATGCAATGAAGTTAGTTATATCAGTTTATAATAAAACTAACAAAATGCACTGCAGTTAGTTATATCAGTTTTTAATAAAACTAACAAAATGCAATGAAGTTAGTTATATCAGTTTATAATAAAACTAACAAAATGCAATACAATAAGTTTCTTCGGTTTTTAAGACAAAATGTTAAGCAGTGAGAAATATCCATTTATAATAAAACTAACAAAATGCAATGAAGTTAGTTATATCAGTTTTTAATAAAACTAACAAAATGCAATGAAGTTAGTTATATCAGTTTTTAATAAAACTAACAAAATGCAATGAAGTTAGTTATATCAGTTTTTAATAAAACTAACAAAATGCACTGCAGTTAGTTATATCAGTTTTTAATAAAACTAACAAAATGCAATGAAGTTAGTTATATCAGTTTTTAATAAAACTAACAAAATGCAATGAAGTTAGTTATATCAGTTTATAATAAAACTAACAAAATGCAATGAAGTTAGTTATATCAGTTTTTAATAAAACTAACAAAATGCACTGCAGTTAGTTATATCAGTTTTTAATAAAACTAACAAAATGCACTGCAGTTAGTTATATCAGTTTTTAATAAAACTAACAAAATGCAATGAAGTTAGTTATATCAGTTTTTAATAAAACTAACAAAATGCAATGAAGTTAGTTATATCAGTTTTTAATAAAACTAACAAAATGCAATGAAGTTAGTTATATCAGTTTTTAATAAAACTAACAAAATGCAATGAAGTTAGTTATATCAGTTTTTAATAAAACTAACAAAATGCAATGAAGTTAGTTATATCAGTTTTTAATAAAACTAACAAAATGCAATGAAGTTAGTTATATCAGTTTTTAATAAAACTAACAAAATGCAATGAAGTTAGTTATATCAGTTTATAATAAAACTAACAAAATGCACTGCAGTTAGTTATATCAGTTTTTAATAAAACTAACAAAATGCAATGAAGTTAGTTATATCAGTTTTTAATAAAACTCACAAAATGCAATACAATAAGTTTCTTCGGTTTTTAATAAAACTGACAAAATGTTAAGCAGTGAGAAATATCCATTTATAATAAAACTAACAAAATGCAATGAAGTTAGTTATATCAGTTTTTAATAAAACTAACAAAATGCAATGAAGTTAGTTATATCAGTTTTTAATAAAACTAACAAAATGCAATGAAGTTAGTTATATCAGTTTTTAATAAAACTAACAAAATGCACTGCAGTTAGTTATATCAGTTTTTAATAAAACTAACAAAATGCAATGAAGTTAGTTATATCAGTTTTTAATAAAACTAACAAAATGCAATGAAGTTAGTTATATCAGTTTATAATAAAACTAACAAAATGCACTGCAGTTAGTTATATCAGTTTTTAATAAAACTAACAAAATGCAATGAAGTTAGTTATATCAGTTTATAATAAAACTAACAAAATGCAATGAAGTTAGTTATATCAGTTTTTAATAAAACTCACAAAATGCAATACAATAAGTTTCTTCGGTTTTTAATAAAACTGACAAAATGTTAAGCAGTGAGAAATATCCATTTATAATAAAACTAACAAAATGCAATGAAGTTAGTTATATCAGTTTTTAATAAAACTAACAAAATGCAATGAAGTTAGTTATATCAGTTTTTAATAAAACTAACAAAATGCAATGAAGTTAGTTATATCAGTTTTTAATAAAACTAACAAAATGCAATGAAGTTAGTTATATCAGTTTTTAATAAAACTAACAAAATGCAATGAAGTTAGTTATATCAGTTTTTAATAAAACTAACAAAATGCAATGAAGTTAGTTATATCAGTTTTTAATAAAACTCACAAAATGCAATACAATAAGTTTCTTCGGTTTTTAATAAAACTGACAAAATGTTAAGCAGTGAGAAATATCCATTTATAATAAAACTAACAAAATGCAATGAAGTTAGTTATATCAGTTTTTAATAAAACTAACAAAATGCAATGAAGTTAGTTATATCAGTTTTTAATAAAACTAACAAAATGCAATGAAGTTAGTTATATCAGTTTATAATAAAACTAACAAAATGCAATGAAGTTAGTTATATCAGTTTTTAATAAAACTCACAAAATGCAATACAATAAGTTTCTTCGGTTTTTAATAAAACTGACAAAATGTTAAGCAGTGAGAAATATCCATTTATAATAAAACTAACAAAATGCAATGAAGTTAGTTATGTCAGTTTTTAATAAAACTCACAAAATGCAATACAATAAGTTTCTTCGGTTTTTAATAAAACTGACAAAATGTTAAGCAGTGAGAAATATCCATTTATAATAAAACTAACAAAATGCAATGAAGTTAGTTATATCAGTTTTTAATAAAACTAACAAAATGCAATGAAGTTAGTTATATCAGTTTTTAATAAAACTAACAAAATGCAATGAAGTTAGTTATATCAGTTTTTAATAAAACTAACAAAATGCAATGAAGTTAGTTATATCAGTTTTTAATAAAACTAACAAAATGCAATGAAGTTAGTTATATCAGTTTTTAATAAAACTCACAAAATGCAATACAATAAGTTTCTTCGGTTTTTAATAAAACTGACAAAATGTTAAGCAGTGAGAAATATCCATTTATAATAAAACTAACAAAATGCAATGAAGTTAGTTATATCAGTTTTTAATAAAACTAACAAAATGCAATGAAGTTAGTTATATCAGTTTTTAATAAAACTAACAAAATGCAATGAAGTTAGTTATATCAGTTTTTAATAAAACTAACAAAATGCAATGAAGTTAGTTATATCAGTTTTTAATAAAACTAACAAAATGCAATGAAGTTAGTTATATCAGTTTATAATAAAACTAACAAAATGCAATGAAGTTAGTTATATCAGTTTTTAATAAAACTAACAAAATGCAATGAAGTTAGTTATATCAGTTTTTAATAAAACTAACAAAATGCAATGAAGTTAGTTATATCAGTTTTTAATAAAACTAACAAAATGCAATGAAGTTAGTTATATCAGTTTATAATAAAACTAACAAAATGCACTGCAGTTAGTTATATCAGTTTTTAATAAAACTAACAAAATGCAATGAAGTTAGTTATATCAGTTTATAATAAAACTAACAAAATGCAATGAAGTTAGTTATATCAGTTTTTAATAAAACTCACAAAATGCAATACAATAAGTTTCTTCGGTTTTTAATAAAACTGACAAAATGTTAAGCAGTGAGAAATATCCATTTATAATAAAACTAACAAAATGCAATGAAGTTAGTTATATCAGTTTTTAATAAAACTAACAAAATGCACTGCAGTTAGTTATATCAGTTTTTAATAAAACTAACAAAATGCAATGAAGTTAGTTATATCAGTTTTTAATAAAACTAACAAAATGCAATGAAGTTAGTTATATCAGTTTTTAATAAAACTAACAAAATGCAATGAAGTTAGTTATATCAGTTTTTAATAAAACTAACAAAATGCAATGAAGTTAGTTATATCAGTTTTTAATAAAACTAACAAAATGCAATGAAGTTAGTTATATCAGTTTATAATAAAACTAACAAAATGCACTGCAGTTAGTTATATCAGTTTTTAATAAAACTAACAAAATGCAATGAAGTTAGTTATATCAGTTTTTAATAAAACTCACAAAATGCAATGAAGTTAGTTATATCAGTTTTTAATAAAACTCACAAAAGGCAATACAATAAGTTTCTTCGGTTTTTAATAAAACTGACAAAATGTTAAGCAGTGAGAAATATCCATTTATAATAAAACTAACAAAATGCAATGAAGTTAGTTATATCAGTTTTTAATAAAACTAACAAAATGCACTGCAGTTAGTTATATCAGTTTTTAATAAAACTAACAAAATGCAATGAAGTTAGTTATATCAGTTTATAATAAAACTAACAAAATGCACTGCAGTTAGTTATATCAGTTTTTAATAAAACTAACAAAATGCACTGCAGTTAGTTATATCAGTTTATAATAAAACTAACAAAATGCACTGCAGTTAGTTATATCAGTTTTTAATAAAACTAACAAAATGCAATGAAGAGTTAGTTATATCAGTTTTTAATAAAACTAACAAAATGCAATGAAGTTAGTTATATCAGTTTTTAATAAAACTAACAAAATGCAATGAAGTTAGTTATATCAGTTTTTAATAAAACTAACAAAATGCAATGAAGTTAGTTATATCAGTTTTTAATAAAACTAACAAAATGCAATGAAGTTAGTTATATCAGTTTTTAATAAAACTAACAAAATGCAATGAAGTTAGTTATATCAGTTTTTAATAAAACTAACAAAATGCAATGAAGTTAGTTATATCAGTTTTTAATAAAACTAACAAAATGCAATGAAGTTAGTTATATCAGTTTTTAATAAAACTAACAAAATGCAATGAAGTTAGTTATATCAGTTTTTAATAAAACTAACAAAATGCAATGAAGTTAGTTATATCAGTTTTTAATAAAACTAACAAAATGCAATGAAGTTAGTTATATCAGTTTTTAATAAAACTAACAAAATGCAATGAAGTTAGTTATATCAGTTTTTAATAAAACTAACAAAATGCAATGAAGTTAGTTATATCAGTTTTTAATAAAACTAACAAAATGCAATGAAGTTAGTTATATCAGTTTTTAATAAAACTAACAAAATGCAATGAAGTTAGTTATATCAGTTTTTAATAAAACTAACAAAATGCAATGAAGTTAGTTATATCAGTTTTTAATAAAACTAACAAAATGCAATGAAGTTAGTTATATCAGTTTTTAATAAAACTAACAAAATGCAATGAAGTTAGTTATATCAGTTTTTAATAAAACTAACAAAATGCAATGAAGTTAGTTATATCAGTTTTTAATAAAACTAACAAAATGCAATGAAGTTAGTTATATCAGTTTTTAATAAAACTAACAAAATGCAATGAAGTTAGTTATATCAGTTTTTAATAAAACTAACAAAATGCAATGAAGTTAGTTATATCAGTTTTTAATAAAACTAACAAAATGCAATGAAGTTAGTTATATCAGTTTTTAATAAAACTAACAAAATGCAATGAAGTTAGTTATATCAGTTTTTAATAAAACTAACAAAATGCAATGAAGTTAGTTATATCAGTTTTTAATAAAACTAACAAAATGCAATGAAGTTAGTTATATCAGTTTTTAATAAAACTAACAAAATGCAATGAAGTTAGTTATATCAGTTTTTAATAAAACTAACAAAATGCAATGAAGTTAGTTATATCAGTTTTTAATAAAACTAACAAAATGCAATGAAGTTAGTTATATCAGTTTTTAATAAAACTAACAAAATGCAATGAAGTTAGTTATATCAGTTTTTAATAAAACTAACAAAATGCAATGAAGTTAGTTATATCAGTTTTTAATAAAACTAACAAAATGCAATGAAGTTAGTTATATCAGTTTTTAATAAAACTAACAAAATGCAATGAAGTTAGTTATATCAGTTTTTAATAAAACTAACAAAATGCAATGAAGTTAGTTATATCAGTTTTTAATAAAACTAACAAAATGCAATGAAGTTAGTTATATCAGTTTTTAATAAAACTAACAAAATGCAATGAAGTTAGTTATATCAGTTTTTAATAAAACTAACAAAATGCAATGAAGTTAGTTATATCAGTTTTTAATAAAACTAACAAAATGCAATGAAGTTAGTTATATCAGTTTTTAATAAAACTAACAAAATGCAATGAAGTTAGTTATATCAGTTTTTAATAAAACTAACAAAATGCAATGAAGTTAGTTATATCAGTTTTTAATAAAACTAACAAAATGCAATGAAGTTAGTTATATCAGTTTTTAATAAAACTAACAAAATGCAATGAAGTTAGTTATATCAGTTTTTAATAAAACTAACAAAATGCAATGAAGTTAGTTATATCAGTTTTTAATAAAACTAACAAAATGCAATGAAGTTAGTTATATCAGTTTTTAATAAAACTAACAAAATGCAATGAAGTTAGTTATATCAGTTTTTAATAAAACTAACAAAATGCAATGAAGTTAGTTATATCAGTTTTTAATAAAACTAACAAAATGCAATGAAGTTAGTTATATCAGTTTTTAATAAAACTAACAAAATGCAATGAAGTTAGTTATATCAGTTTTTAATAAAACTAACAAAATGCAATGAAGTTAGTTATATCAGTTTTTAATAAAACTAACAAAATGCAATGAAGTTAGTTATATCAGTTTTTAATAAAACTAACAAAATGCAATGAAGTTAGTTATATCAGTTTTTAATAAAAAACTAACAAAATGCAATGAAGTTAGTTATATCAGTTTTTAATAAAACTAACAAAATGCAATGAAGTTAGTTATATCAGTTTTTAATAAAACTAACAAAATGCAATGAAGTTAGTTATATCAGTTTTTAATAAAACTAACAAAATGCAATGAAGTTAGTTATATCAGTTTTTAATAAAACTAACAAAATGCAATGAAGTTAGTTATATCAGTTTTTAATAAAACTAACAAAATGCAATGAAGTTAGTTATATCAGTTTTTAATAAAACTAACAAAATGCAATGAAGTTAGTTATATCAGTTTTTAATAAAACTAACAAAATGCAATGAAGTTAGTTATATCAGTTTTTAATAAAACTAACAAAATGCAATGAAGTTAGTTATATCAGTTTTTAATAAAACTAACAAAATGCAATGAAGTTAGTTATATCAGTTTTTAATAAAACTAACAAAATGCAATGAAGTTAGTTATATCAGTTTTTAATAAAACTAACAAAATGCAATGAAGTTAGTTATATCAGTTTTTAATAAAACTAACAAAATGCAATGAAGTTAGTTATATCAGTTTTTAATAAAACTAACAAAATGCAATGAAGTTAGTTATATCAGTTTTTAATAAAACTAACAAAATGCAATGAAGTTAGTTATATCAGTTTTTAATAAAACTAACAAAATGCAATGAAGTTAGTTATATCAGTTTTTAATAAAACTAACAAAATGCAATGAAGTTAGTTATATCAGTTTTTAATAAAACTAACAAAATGCAATGAAGTTAGTTATATCAGTTTTTAATAAAACTAACAAAATGCAATGAAGTTAGTTATATCAGTTTTTAATAAAACTAACAAAATGCAATGAAGTTAGTTATATCAGTTTTTAATAAAACTAACAAAATGCAATGAAGTTAGTTATATCAGTTTTTAATAAAACTAACAAAATGCAATGAAGTTAGTTATATCAGTTTTTAATAAAACTAACAAAATGCAATGAAGTTAGTTATATCAGTTTTTAATAAAACTAACAAAATGCAATGAAGTTAGTTATATCAGTTTTTAATAAAACTAACAAAATGCAATGAAGTTAGTTATATCAGTTTTTAATAAAACTAACAAAATGCAATGAAGTTAGTTATATCAGTTTTTAATAAAACTAACAAAATGCAATGAAGTTAGTTATATCAGTTTTTAATAAAACTAACAAAATGCAATGAAGTTAGTTATATCAGTTTTTAATAAAACTAACAAAATGCAATGAAGTTAGTTATATCAGTTTTTAATAAAACTAACAAAATGCAATGAAGTTAGTTATATCAGTTTTTAATAAAACTAACAAAATGCAATGAAGTTAGTTATATCAGTTTTTAATAAAACTAACAAAATGCAATGAAGTTAGTTATATCAGTTTTTAATAAAACTAACAAAATGCAATGAAGTTAGTTATATCAGTTTTTAATAAAACTAACAAAATGCAATGAAGTTAGTTATATCAGTTTTTAATAAAACTAACAAAATGCAATGAAGTTAGTTATATCAGTTTTTAATAAAACTAACAAAATGCAATGAAGTTAGTTATATCAGTTTTTAATAAAACTAACAAAATGCAATGAAGTTAGTTATATCAGTTTTTAATAAAACTAACAAAATGCAATGAAGTTAGTTATATCAGTTTTTAATAAAACTAACAAAATGCAATGAAGTTAGTTATATCAGTTTTTAATAAAACTAACAAAATGCAATGAAGTTAGTTATATCAGTTTTTAATAAAACTAACAAAATGCAATGAAGTTAGTTATATCAGTTTTTAATAAAACTAACAAAATGCAATGAAGTTAGTTATATCAGTTTTTAATAAAACTAACAAAATGCAATGAAGTTAGTTATATCAGTTTTTAATAAAACTAACAAAATGCAATGAAGTTAGTTATATCAGTTTTTAATAAAACTAACAAAATGCAATGAAGTTAGTTATATCAGTTTTTAATAAAACTAACAAAATGCAATGAAGTTAGTTATATCAGTTTTTAATAAAACTAACAAAATGCAATGAAGTTAGTTATATCAGTTTTTAATAAAACTAACAAAATGCAATGAAGTTAGTTATATCAGTTTTTAATAAAACTAACAAAATGCAATGAAGTTAGTTATATCAGTTTTTAATAAAACTAACAAAATGCAATGAAGTTAGTTATATCAGTTTTTAATAAAACTAACAAAATGCAATGAAGTTAGTTATATCAGTTTTTAATAAAACTAACAAAATGCAATGAAGTTAGTTATATCAGTTTTTAATAAAACTAACAAAATGCAATGAAGTTAGTTATATCAGTTTTTAATAAAACTAACAAAATGCAATGAAGTTAGTTATATCAGTTTTTAATAAAACTAACAAAATGCAATGAAGTTAGTTATATCAGTTTTTAATAAAACTAACAAAATGCAATGAAGTTAGTTATATCAGTTTTTAATAAAACTAACAAAATGCAATGAAGTTAGTTATATCAGTTTTTAATAAAACTAACAAAATGCAATGAAGTTAGTTATATCAGTTTTTAATAAAACTAACAAAATGCAATGAAGTTAGTTATATCAGTTTTTAATAAAACTAACAAAATGCAATGAAGTTAGTTATATCAGTTTTTAATAAAACTAACAAAATGCAATGAAGTTAGTTATATCAGTTTTTAATAAAACTAACAAAATGCAATGAAGTTAGTTATATCAGTTTTTAATAAAACTAACAAAATGCAATGAAGTTAGTTATATCAGTTTTTAATAAAACTAACAAAATGCAATGAAGTTAGTTATATCAGTTTTTAATAAAACTAACAAAATGCAATGAAGTTAGTTATATCAGTTTTTAATAAAACTAACAAAATGCAATGAAGTTAGTTATATCAGTTTTTAATAAAACTAACAAAATGCAATGAAGTTAGTTATATCAGTTTTTAATAAAACTAACAAAATGCAATGAAGTTAGTTATATCAGTTTTTAATAAAACTAACAAAATGCAATGAAGTTAGTTATATCAGTTTTTAATAAAACTAACAAAATGCAATGAAGTTAGTTATATCAGTTTTTAATAAAACTAACAAAATGCAATGAAGTTAGTTATATCAGTTTTTAATAAAACTAACAAAATGCAATGAAGTTAGTTATATCAGTTTTTAATAAAACTAACAAAATGCAATGAAGTTAGTTATATCAGTTTTTAATAAAACTAACAAAATGCAATGAAGTTAGTTATATCAGTTTTTAATAAAACTAACAAAATGCAATGAAGTTAGTTATATCAGTTTTTAATAAAACTAACAAAATGCAATGAAGTTAGTTATATCAGTTTTTAATAAAACTAACAAAATGCAATGAAGTTAGTTATATCAGTTTTTAATAAAACTAACAAAATGCAATGAAGTTAGTTATATCAGTTTTTAATAAAACTAACAAAATGCAATGAAGTTAGTTATATCAGTTTTTAATAAAACTAACAAAATGCAATGAAGTTAGTTATATCAGTTTTTAATAAAACTAACAAAATGCAATGAAGTTAGTTATATCAGTTTTTAATAAAACTAACAAAATGCAATGAAGTTAGTTATATCAGTTTTTAATAAAACTAACAAAATGCAATGAAGTTAGTTATATCAGTTTTTAATAAAACTAACAAAATGCAATGAAGTTAGTTATATCAGTTTTTAATAAAACTAACAAAATGCAATGAAGTTAGTTATATCAGTTTTTAATAAAACTAACAAAATGCAATGAAGTTAGTTATATCAGTTTTTAATAAAACTAACAAAATGCAATGAAGTTAGTTATATCAGTTTTTAATAAAACTAACAAAATGCAATGAAGTTAGTTATATCAGTTTTTAATAAAACTAACAAAATGCAATGAAGTTAGTTATATCAGTTTTTAATAAAACTAACAAAATGCAATGAAGTTAGTTATATCAGTTTTTAATAAAACTAACAAAATGCAATGAAGTTAGTTATATCAGTTTTTAATAAAACTAACAAAATGCAATGAAGTTAGTTATATCAGTTTTTAATAAAACTAACAAAATGCAATGAAGTTAGTTATATCAGTTTTTAATAAAACTAACAAAATGCAATGAAGTTAGTTATATCAGTTTTTAATAAAACTAACAAAATGCAATGAAGTTAGTTATATCAGTTTTTAATAAAACTAACTAAAATGCAATGAAGTTAGTTATATCAGTTTTTAATAAAACTAACAAAATGCAATGAAGTTAGTTATATCAGTTTTTAATAAAACTAACAAAATGCAATGAAGTTAGTTATATCAGTTTTTAATAAAACTAACAAAATGCAATGAAGTTAGTTATATCAGTTTTTAATAAAACTAACAAAATGCAATGAAGTTAGTTATATCAGTTTTTAATAAAACTAACAAAATGCAATGAAGTTAGTTATATCAGTTTTTAATAAAACTAACAAAATGCAATGAAGTTAGTTATATCAGTTTTTAATAAAACTAACAAAATGCAATGAAGTTAGTTATATCAGTTTTTAATAAAACTAACAAAATGCAATGAAGTTAGTTATATCAGTTTTTAATAAAACTAACAAAATGCAATGAAGTTAGTTATATCAGTTTTTAATAAAACTAACAAAATGCAATGAAGTTAGTTATATCAGTTTTTAATAAAACTAACAAAATGCAATGAAGTTAGTTATATCAGTTTTTAATAAAACTAACAAAATGCAATGAAGTTAGTTATATCAGTTTTTAATAAAACTAACAAAATGCAATGAAGTTAGTTATATCAGTTTTTAATAAAACTAACAAAATGCAATGAAGTTAGTTATATCAGTTTTTAATAAAACTAACAAAATGCAATGAAGTTAGTTATATCAGTTTTTAATAAAACTAACAAAATGCAATGAAGTTAGTTATATCAGTTTTTAATAAAACTAACAAAATGCAATGAAGTTAGTTATATCAGTTTTTAATAAAACTAACAAAATGCAATGAAGTTAGTTATATCAGTTTTTAATAAAACTAACAAAATGCAATGAAGTTAGTTATATCAGTTTTTAATAAAACTAACAAAATGCAATGAAGTTAGTTATATCAGTTTTTAATAAAACTAACAAAATGCAATGAAGTTAGTTATATCAGTTTTTAATAAAACTAACAAAATGCAATGAAGTTAGTTATATCAGTTTTTAATAAAACTAACAAAATGCAATGAAGTTAGTTATATCAGTTTTTAATAAAACTAACAAAATGCAATGAAGTTAGTTATATCAGTTTTTAATAAAACTAACAAAATGCAATGAAGTTAGTTATATCAGTTTTTAATAAAACTAACAAAATGCAATGAAGTTAGTTATATCAGTTTTTAATAAAACTAACAAAATGCAATGAAGTTAGTTATATCAGTTTTTAATAAAACTAACAAAATGCAATGAAGTTAGTTATATCAGTTTTTAATAAAACTAACAAAATGCAATGAAGTTAGTTATATCAGTTTTTAATAAAACTAACAAAATGCAATGAAGTTAGTTATATCAGTTTTTAATAAAACTAACAAAATGCAATGAAGTTAGTTATATCAGTTTTTAATAAAACTAACAAAATGCAATGAAGTTAGTTATATCAGTTTTTAATAAAACTAACAAAATGCAATGAAGTTAGTTATATCAGTTTTTAATAAAACTAACAAAATGCAATGAAGTTAGTTATATCAGTTTTTAATAAAACTAACAAAATGCAATGAAGTTAGTTATATCAGTTTTTAATAAAACTAACAAAATGCAATGAAGTTAGTTATATCAGTTTTTAATAAAACTAACAAAATGCAATGAAGTTAGTTATATCAGTTTTTAATAAAACTAACAAAATGCAATGAAGTTAGTTATATCAGTTTTTAATAAAACTAACAAAATGCAATGAAGTTAGTTATATCAGTTTTTAATAAAACTAACAAAATGCAATGAAGTTAGTTATATCAGTTTTTAATAAAACTAACAAAATGCAATGAAGTTAGTTATATCAGTTTTTAATAAAACTAACAAAATGCAATGAAGTTAGTTATATCAGTTTTTAATAAAACTAACAAAATGCAATGAAGTTAGTTATATCAGTTTTTAATAAAACTAACAAAATGCAATGAAGTTAGTTATATCAGTTTTTAATAAAACTAACAAAATGCAATGAAGTTAGTTATATCAGTTTTTAATAAAACTAACAAAATGCAATGAAGTTAGTTATATCAGTTTTTAATAAAACTAACAAAATGCAATGAAGTTAGTTATATCAGTTTTTAATAAAACTAACAAAATGCAATGAAGTTAGTTATATCAGTTTTTAATAAAACTAACAAAATGCAATGAAGTTAGTTATATCAGTTTTTAATAAAACTAACAAAATGCAATGAAGTTAGTTATATCAGTTTTTAATAAAACTAACAAAATGCAATGAAGTTAGTTATATCAGTTTTTAATAAAACTAACAAAATGCAATGAAGTTAGTTATATCAGTTTTTAATAAAACTAACAAAATGCAATGAAGTTAGTTATATCAGTTTTTAATAAAACTAACAAAATGCAATGAAGTTAGTTATATCAGTTTTTAATAAAACTAACAAAATGCAATGAAGTTAGTTATATCAGTTTTTAATAAAACTAACAAAATGCAATGAAGTTAGTTATATCAGTTTTTAATAAAACTAACAAAATGCAATGAAGTTAGTTATATCAGTTTTTAATAAAACTAACAAAATGCAATGAAGTTAGTTATATCAGTTTTTAATAAAACTAACAAAATGCAATGAAGTTAGTTATATCAGTTTTTAATAAAACTAACAAAATGCAATGAAGTTAGTTATATCAGTTTTTAATAAAACTAACAAAATGCAATGAAGTTAGTTATATCAGTTTTTAATAAAACTAACAAAATGCAATGAAGTTAGTTATATCAGTTTTTAATAAAACTAACAAAATGCAATGAAGTTAGTTATATCAGTTTTTAATAAAACTAACAAAATGCAATGAAGTTAGTTATATCAGTTTTTAATAAAACTAACAAAATGCAATGAAGTTAGTTATATCAGTTTTTAATAAAACTAACAAAATGCAATGAAGTTAGTTATATCAGTTTTTAATAAAACTAACAAAATGCAATGAAGTTAGTTATATCAGTTTTTAATAAAACTAACAAAATGCAATGAAGTTAGTTATATCAGTTTTTAATAAAACTAACAAAATGCAATGAAGTTAGTTATATCAGTTTTTAATAAAACTAACAAAATGCAATGAAGTTAGTTATATCAGTTTTTAATAAAACTAACAAAATGCAATGAAGTTAGTTATATCAGTTTTTAATAAAACTAACAAAATGCAATGAAGTTAGTTATATCAGTTTTTAATAAAACTAACAAAATGCAATGAAGTTAGTTATATCAGTTTTTAATAAAACTAACAAAATGCAATGAAGTTAGTTATATCAGTTTTTAATAAAACTAACAAAATGCAATGAAGTTAGTTATATCAGTTTTTAATAAAACTAACAAAATGCAATGAAGTTAGTTATATCAGTTTTTAATAAAACTAACAAAATGCAATGAAGTTAGTTATATCAGTTTTTAATAAAACTAACAAAATGCAATGAAGTTAGTTATATCAGTTTTTAATAAAACTAACAAAATGCAATGAAGTTAGTTATATCAGTTTTTAATAAAACTAACAAAATGCAATGAAGTTAGTTATATCAGTTTTTAATAAAACTAACAAAATGCAATGAAGTTAGTTATATCAGTTTTTAATAAAACTAACAAAATGCAATGAAGTTAGTTATATCAGTTTTTAATAAAACTAACAAAATGCAATGAAGTTAGTTATATCAGTTTTTAATAAAACTAACAAAATGCAATGAAGTTAGTTATATCAGTTTTTAATAAAACTAACAAAATGCAATGAAGTTAGTTATATCAGTTTTTAATAAAACTAACAAAATGCAATGAAGTTAGTTATATCAGTTTTTAATAAAACTAACAAAATGCAATGAAGTTAGTTATATCAGTTTTTAATAAAACTAACAAAATGCAATGAAGTTAGTTATATCAGTTTTTAATAAAACTAACAAAATGCAATGAAGTTAGTTATATCAGTTTTTAATAAAACTAACAAAATGCAATGAAGTTAGTTATATCAGTTTTTAATAAAACTAACAAAATGCAATGAAGTTAGTTATATCAGTTTTTAATAAAACTAACAAAATGCAATGAAGTTAGTTATATCAGTTTTTAATAAAACTAACAAAATGCAATGAAGTTAGTTATATCAGTTTTTAATAAAACTAACAAAATGCAATGAAGTTAGTTATATCAGTTTTTAATAAAACTAACAAAATGCAATGAAGTTAGTTATATCAGTTTTTAATAAAACTAACAAAATGCAATGAAGTTAGTTATATCAGTTTTTAATAAAACTAACAAAATGCAATGAAGTTAGTTATATCAGTTTTTAATAAAACTAACAAAATGCAATGAAGTTAGTTATATCAGTTTTTAATAAAACTAACAAAATGCAATGAAGTTAGTTATATCAGTTTTTAATAAAACTAACAAAATGCAATGAAGTTAGTTATATCAGTTTTTAATAAAACTAACAAAATGCAATGAAGTTAGTTATATCAGTTTTTAATAAAACTAACAAAATGCAATGAAGTTAGTTATATCAGTTTTTAATAAAACTAACAAAATGCAATGAAGTTAGTTATATCAGTTTTTAATAAAACTAACAAAATGCAATGAAGTTAGTTATATCAGTTTTTAATAAAACTAACAAAATGCAATGAAGTTAGTTATATCAGTTTTTAATAAAACTAACAAAATGCAATGAAGTTAGTTATATCAGTTTTTAATAAAACTAACAAAATGCAATGAAGTTAGTTATATCAGTTTTTAATAAAACTAACAAAATGCAATGAAGTTAGTTATATCAGTTTTTAATAAAACTAACAAAATGCAATGAAGTTAGTTATATCAGTTTTTAATAAAACTAACAAAATGCAATGAAGTTAGTTATATCAGTTTTTAATAAAACTAACAAAATGCAATGAAGTTAGTTATATCAGTTTTTAATAAAACTAACAAAATGCAATGAAGTTAGTTATATCAGTTTTTAATAAAACTAACAAAATGCAATGAAGTTAGTTATATCAGTTTTTAATAAAACTAACAAAATGCAATGAAGTTAGTTATATCAGTTTTTAATAAAACTAACAAAATGCAATGAAGTTAGTTATATCAGTTTTTAATAAAACTAACAAAATGCAATGAAGTTAGTTATATCAGTTTTTAATAAAACTAACAAAATGCAATGAAGTTAGTTATATCAGTTTTTAATAAAACTAACAAAATGCAATGAAGTTAGTTATATCAGTTTTTAATAAAACTAACAAAATGCAATGAAGTTAGTTATATCAGTTTTTAATAAAACTAACAAAATGCAATGAAGTTAGTTATATCAGTTTTTAATAAAACTAACAAAATGCAATGAAGTTAGTTATATCAGTTTTTAATAAAACTAACAAAATGCAATGAAGTTAGTTATATCAGTTTTTAATAAAACTAACAAAATGCAATGAAGTTAGTTATATCAGTTTTTAATAAAACTAACAAAATGCAATGAAGTTAGTTATATCAGTTTTTAATAAAACTAACAAAATGCAATGAAGTTAGTTATATCAGTTTTTAATAAAACTAACAAAATGCAATGAAGTTAGTTATATCAGTTTTTAATAAAACTAACAAAATGCAATGAAGTTAGTTATATCAGTTTTTAATAAAACTAACAAAATGCAATGAAGTTAGTTATATCAGTTTTTAATAAAACTAACAAAATGCAATGAAGTTAGTTATATCAGTTTTTAATAAAACTAACAAAATGCAATGAAGTTAGTTATATCAGTTTTTAATAAAACTAACAAAATGCAATGAAGTTAGTTATATCAGTTTTTAATAAAACTAACAAAATGCAATGAAGTTAGTTATATCAGTTTTTAATAAAACTAACAAAATGCAATGAAGTTAGTTATATCAGTTTTTAATAAAACTAACAAAATGCAATGAAGTTAGTTATATCAGTTTTTAATAAAACTAACAAAATGCAATGAAGTTAGTTATATCAGTTTTTAATAAAACTAACAAAATGCAATGAAGTTAGTTATATCAGTTTTTAATAAAACTAACAAAATGCAATGAAGTTAGTTATATCAGTTTTTAATAAAACTAACAAAATGCAATGAAGTTAGTTATATCAGTTTTTAATAAAACTAACAAAATGCAATGAAGTTAGTTATATCAGTTTTTAATAAAACTAACAAAATGCAATGAAGTTAGTTATATCAGTTTTTAATAAAACTAACAAAATGCAATGAAGTTAGTTATATCAGTTTTTAATAAAACTAACAAAATGCAATGAAGTTAGTTATATCAGTTTTTAATAAAACTAACAAAATGCAATGAAGTTAGTTATATCAGTTTTTAATAAAACTAACAAAATGCAATGAAGTTAGTTATATCAGTTTTTAATAAAACTAACAAAATGCAATGAAGTTAGTTATATCAGTTTTTAATAAAACTAACAAAATGCAATGAAGTTAGTTATATCAGTTTTTAATAAAACTAACAAAATGCAATGAAGTTAGTTATATCAGTTTTTAATAAAACTAACAAAATGCAATGAAGTTAGTTATATCAGTTTTTAATAAAACTAACAAAATGCAATGAAGTTAGTTATATCAGTTTTTAATAAAACTAACAAAATGCAATGAAGTTAGTTATATCAGTTTTTAATAAAACTAACAAAATGCAATGAAGTTAGTTATATCAGTTTTTAATAAAACTAACAAAATGCAATGAAGTTAGTTATATCAGTTTTTAATAAAACTAACAAAATGCAATGAAGTTAGTTATATCAGTTTTTAATAAAACTAACAAAATGCAATGAAGTTAGTTATATCAGTTTTTAATAAAACTAACAAAATGCAATGAAGTTAGTTATATCAGTTTTTAATAAAACTAACAAAATGCAATGAAGTTAGTTATATCAGTTTTTAATAAAACTAACAAAATGCAATGAAGTTAGTTATATCAGTTTTTAATAAAACTAACAAAATGCAATGAAGTTAGTTATATCAGTTTTTAATAAAACTAACAAAATGCAATGAAGTTAGTTATATCAGTTTTTAATAAAACTAACAAAATGCAATGAAGTTAGTTATATCAGTTTTTAATAAAACTAACAAAATGCAATGAAGTTAGTTATATCAGTTTTTAATAAAACTAACAAAATGCAATGAAGTTAGTTATATCAGTTTTTAATAAAACTAACAAAATGCAATGAAGTTAGTTATATCAGTTTTTAATAAAACTAACAAAATGCAATGAAGTTAGTTATATCAGTTTTTAATAAAACTAACAAAATGCAATGAAGTTAGTTATATCAGTTTTTAATAAAACTAACAAAATGCAATGAAGTTAGTTATATCAGTTTTTAATAAAACTAACAAAATGCAATGAAGTTAGTTATATCAGTTTTTAATAAAACTAACAAAATGCAATGAAGTTAGTTATATCAGTTTTTAATAAAACTAACAAAATGCAATGAAGTTAGTTATATCAGTTTTTAATAAAACTAACAAAATGCAATGAAGTTAGTTATATCAGTTTTTAATAAAACTAACAAAATGCAATGAAGTTAGTTATATCAGTTTTTAATAAAACTAACAAAATGCAATGAAGTTAGTTATATCAGTTTTTAATAAAACTAACAAAATGCAATGAAGTTAGTTATATCAGTTTTTAATAAAACTAACAAAATGCAATGAAGTTAGTTATATCAGTTTTTAATAAAACTAACAAAATGCAATGAAGTTAGTTATATCAGTTTTTAATAAAACTAACAAAATGCAATGAAGTTAGTTATATCAGTTTTTAATAAAACTAACAAAATGCAATGAAGTTAGTTATATCAGTTTTTAATAAAACTAACAAAATGCAATGAAGTTAGTTATATCAGTTTTTAATAAAACTAACAAAATGCAATGAAGTTAGTTATATCAGTTTTTAATAAAACTAACAAAATGCAATGAAGTTAGTTATATCAGTTTTTAATAAAACTAACAAAATGCAATGAAGTTAGTTATATCAGTTTTTAATAAAACTAACAAAATGCAATGAAGTTAGTTATATCAGTTTTTAATAAAACTAACAAAATGCAATGAAGTTAGTTATATCAGTTTTTAATAAAACTAACAAAATGCAATGAAGTTAGTTATATCAGTTTTTAATAAAACTAACAAAATGCAATGAAGTTAGTTATATCAGTTTTTAATAAAACTAACAAAATGCAATGAAGTTAGTTATATCAGTTTTTAATAAAACTAACAAAATGCAATGAAGTTAGTTATATCAGTTTTTAATAAAACTAACAAAATGCAATGAAGTTAGTTATATCAGTTTTTAATAAAACTAACAAAATGCAATGAAGTTAGTTATATCAGTTTTTAATAAAACTAACAAAATGCAATGAAGTTAGTTATATCAGTTTTTAATAAAACTAACAAAATGCAATGAAGTTAGTTATATCAGTTTTTAATAAAACTAACAAAATGCAATGAAGTTAGTTATATCAGTTTTTAATAAAACTAACAAAATGCAATGAAGTTAGTTATATCAGTTTTTAATAAAACTAACAAAATGCAATGAAGTTAGTTATATCAGTTTTTAATAAAACTAACAAAATGCAATGAAGTTAGTTATATCAGTTTTTAATAAAACTAACAAAATGCAATGAAGTTAGTTATATCAGTTTTTAATAAAACTAACAAAATGCAATGAAGTTAGTTATATCAGTTTTTAATAAAACTAACAAAATGCAATGAAGTTAGTTATATCAGTTTTTAATAAAACTAACAAAATGCAATGAAGTTAGTTATATCAGTTTTTAATAAAACTAACAAAATGCAATGAAGTTAGTTATATCAGTTTTTAATAAAACTAACAAAATGCAATGAAGTTAGTTATATCAGTTTTTAATAAAACTAACAAAATGCAATGAAGTTAGTTATATCAGTTTTTAATAAAACTAACAAAATGCAATGAAGTTAGTTATATCAGTTTTTAATAAAACTAACAAAATGCAATGAAGTTAGTTATATCAGTTTTTAATAAAACTAACAAAATGCAATGAAGTTAGTTATATCAGTTTTTAATAAAACTAACAAAATGCAATGAAGTTAGTTATATCAGTTTTTAATAAAACTAACAAAATGCAATGAAGTTAGTTATATCAGTTTTTAATAAAACTAACAAAATGCAATGAAGTTAGTTATATCAGTTTTTAATAAAACTAACAAAATGCAATGAAGTTAGTTATATCAGTTTTTAATAAAACTAACAAAATGCAATGAAGTTAGTTATATCAGTTTTTAATAAAACTAACAAAATGCAATGAAGTTAGTTATATCAGTTTTTAATAAAACTAACAAAATGCAATGAAGTTAGTTATATCAGTTTTTAATAAAACTAACAAAATGCAATGAAGTTAGTTATATCAGTTTTTAATAAAACTAACAAAATGCAATGAAGTTAGTTATATCAGTTTTTAATAAAACTAACAAAATGCAATGAAGTTAGTTATATCAGTTTTTAATAAAACTAACAAAATGCAATGAAGTTAGTTATATCAGTTTTTAATAAAACTAACAAAATGCAATGAAGTTAGTTATATCAGTTTTTAATAAAACTAACAAAATGCAATGAAGTTAGTTATATCAGTTTTTAATAAAACTAACAAAATGCAATGAAGTTAGTTATATCAGTTTTTAATAAAACTAACAAAATGCAATGAAGTTAGTTATATCAGTTTTTAATAAAACTAACAAAATGCAATGAAGTTAGTTATATCAGTTTTTAATAAAACTAACAAAATGCAATGAAGTTAGTTATATCAGTTTTTAATAAAACTAACAAAATGCAATGAAGTTAGTTATATCAGTTTTTAATAAAACTAACAAAATGCAATGAAGTTAGTTATATCAGTTTTTAATAAAACTAACAAAATGCAATGAAGTTAGTTATATCAGTTTTTAATAAAACTAACAAAATGCAATGAAGTTAGTTATATCAGTTTTTAATAAAACTAACAAAATGCAATGAAGTTAGTTATATCAGTTTTTAATAAAACTAACAAAATGCAATGAAGTTAGTTATATCAGTTTTTAATAAAACTAACAAAATGCAATGAAGTTAGTTATATCAGTTTTTAATAAAACTAACAAAATGCAATGAAGTTAGTTATATCAGTTTTTAATAAAACTAACAAAATGCAATGAAGTTAGTTATATCAGTTTTTAATAAAACTAACAAAATGCAATGAAGTTAGTTATATCAGTTTTTAATAAAACTAACAAAATGCAATGAAGTTAGTTATATCAGTTTTTAATAAAACTAACAAAATGCAATGAAGTTAGTTATATCAGTTTTTAATAAAACTAACAAAATGCAATGAAGTTAGTTATATCAGTTTTTAATAAAACTAACAAAATGCAATGAAGTTAGTTATATCAGTTTTTAATAAAACTAACAAAATGCAATGAAGTTAGTTATATCAGTTTTTAATAAAACTAACAAAATGCAATGAAGTTAGTTATATCAGTTTTTAATAAAACTAACAAAATGCAATGAAGTTAGTTATATCAGTTTTTAATAAAACTAACAAAATGCAATGAAGTTAGTTATATCAGTTTTTAATAAAACTAACAAAATGCAATGAAGTTAGTTATATCAGTTTTTAATAAAACTAACAAAATGCAATGAAGTTAGTTATATCAGTTTTTAATAAAACTAACAAAATGCAATGAAGTTAGTTATATCAGTTTTTAATAAAACTAACAAAATGCAATGAAGTTAGTTATATCAGTTTTTAATAAAACTAACAAAATGCAATGAAGTTAGTTATATCAGTTTTTAATAAAACTAACAAAATGCAATGAAGTTAGTTATATCAGTTTTTAATAAAACTAACAAAATGCAATGAAGTTAGTTATATCAGTTTTTAATAAAACTAACAAAATGCAATGAAGTTAGTTATCAGTTTTTAATAAAACTAACAAAATGCAATGAAGTTAGTTATATCAGTTTTTAATAAAACTAACAAAATGCAATGAAGTTAGTTATATCAGTTTTTAATAAAACTAACAAAATGCAATGAAGTTAGTTATATCAGTTTTTAATAAAACTAACAAAATGCAATGAAGTTAGTTATATCAGTTTTTAATAAAACTAACAAAATGCAATGAAGTTAGTTATATCAGTTTTTAATAAAACTAACAAAATGCAATGAAGTTAGTTATATCAGTTTTTAATAAAACTAACAAAATGCAATGAAGTTAGTTATATCAGTTTTTAATAAAACTAACAAAATGCAATGAAGTTAGTTATATCAGTTTTTAATAAAACTAACAAAATGCAATGAAGTTAGTTATATCAGTTTTTAATAAAACTAACAAAATGCAATGAAGTTAGTTATATCAGTTTTTAATAAAACTAACAAAATGCAATGAAGTTAGTTATATCAGTTTTTAATAAAACTAACAAAATGCAATGAAGTTAGTTATATCAGTTTTTAATAAAACTAACAAAATGCAATGAAGTTAGTTATATCAGTTTTTAATAAAACTAACAAAATGCAATGAAGTTAGTTATATCAGTTTTTAATAAAACTAACAAAATGCAATGAAGTTAGTTATATCAGTTTTTAATAAAACTAACAAAATGCAATGAAGTTAGTTATATCAGTTTTTAATAAAACTAACAAAATGCAATGAAGTTAGTTATATCAGTTTTTAATAAAACTAACAAAATGCAATGAAGTTAGTTATATCAGTTTTTAATAAAACTAACAAAATGCAATGAAGTTAGTTATATCAGTTTTTAATAAAACTAACAAAATGCAATGAAGTTAGTTATATCAGTTTTTAATAAAACTAACAAAATGCAATGAAGTTAGTTATATCAGTTTTTAATAAAACTAACAAAATGCAATGAAGTTAGTTATATCAGTTTTTAATAAAACTAACAAAATGCAATGAAGTTAGTTATATCAGTTTTTAATAAAACTAACAAAATGCAATGAAGTTAGTTATATCAGTTTTTAATAAAACTAACAAAATGCAATGAAGTTAGTTATATCAGTTTTTAATAAAACTAACAAAATGCAATGAAGTTAGTTATATCAGTTTTTAATAAAACTAACAAAATGCAATGAAGTTAGTTATATCAGTTTTTAATAAAACTAACAAAATGCAATGAAGTTAGTTATATCAGTTTTTAATAAAACTAACAAAATGCAATGAAGTTAGTTATATCAGTTTTTAATAAAACTAACAAAATGCAATGAAGTTAGTTATATCAGTTTTTAATAAAACTAACAAAATGCAATGAAGTTAGTTATATCAGTTTTTAATAAAACTAACAAAATGCAATGAAGTTAGTTATATCAGTTTTTAATAAAACTAACAAAATGCAATGAAGTTAGTTATATCAGTTTTTAATAAAACTAACAAAATGCAATGAAGTTAGTTATATCAGTTTTTAATAAAACTAACAAAATGCAATGAAGTTAGTTATATCAGTTTTTAATAAAACTAACAAAATGCAATGAAGTTAGTTATATCAGTTTTTAATAAAACTAACAAAATGCAATGAAGTTAGTTATATCAGTTTTTAATAAAACTAACAAAATGCAATGAAGTTAGTTATATCAGTTTTTAATAAAACTAACAAAATGCAATGAAGTTAGTTATATCAGTTTTTAATAAAACTAACAAAATGCAATGAAGTTAGTTATATCAGTTTTTAATAAAACTAACAAAATGCAATGAAGTTAGTTATATCAGTTTTTAATAAAACTAACAAAATGCAATGAAGTTAGTTATATCAGTTTTTAATAAAACTAACAAAATGCAATGAAGTTAGTTATATCAGTTTTTAATAAAACTAACAAAATGCAATGAAGTTAGTTATATCAGTTTTTAATAAAACTAACAAAATGCAATGAAGTTAGTTATATCAGTTTTTAATAAAACTAACAAAATGCAATGAAGTTAGTTATATCAGTTTTTAATAAAACTAACAAAATGCAATGAAGTTAGTTATATCAGTTTTTAATAAAACTAACAAAATGCAATGAAGTTAGTTATATCAGTTTTTAATAAAACTAACAAAATGCAATGAAGTTAGTTATATCAGTTTTTAATAAAACTAACAAAATGCAATGAAGTTAGTTATATCAGTTTTTAATAAAACTAACAAAATGCAATGAAGTTAGTTATATCAGTTTTTAATAAAACTAACAAAATGCAATGAAGTTAGTTATATCAGTTTTTAATAAAACTAACAAAATGCAATGAAGTTAGTTATATCAGTTTTTAATAAAACTAACAAAATGCAATGAAGTTAGTTATATCAGTTTTTAATAAAACTAACAAAATGCAATGAAGTTAGTTATATCAGTTTTTAATAAAACTAACAAAATGCAATGAAGTTAGTTATATCAGTTTTTAATAAAACTAACAAAATGCAATGAAGTTAGTTATATCAGTTTTTAATAAAACTAACAAAATGCAATGAAGTTAGTTATATCAGTTTTTAATAAAACTAACAAAATGCAATGAAGTTAGTTATATCAGTTTTTAATAAAACTAACAAAATGCAATGAAGTTAGTTATATCAGTTTTTAATAAAACTAACAAAATGCAATGAAGTTAGTTATATCAGTTTTTAATAAAACTAACAAAATGCAATGAAGTTAGTTATATCAGTTTTTAATAAAACTAACAAAATGCAATGAAGTTAGTTATATCAGTTTTTAATAAAACTAACAAAATGCAATGAAGTTAGTTATATCAGTTTTTAATAAAACTAACAAAATGCAATGAAGTTAGTT
>JAWMAG010000368.1:0-10000 GCA_037013455.1 Ceratitis rosa
GAACTTCAGAGGCATACCCTTCAATGAACGTAGGATCATTTGTTCATCTGCCCCCTATTGACACGGATATATTTTATGGAGATTTCGCAACATGGCCCTCGTTTAGAGATATGTTTACGGCTATATATATCCATAACAAGACGATCAGCAACGTGGAAAGACTCTTCCACCTAATACAAAAAACCCGAGGAGAAGCGCGGTCGATCGTAGAAAATGCCCCTTTAACAAATGACGGATTTCTAATGGCATGGAAGGATCTCGTTTCGCAATACGAGAACAAAAGAGTCCAAACAAATGCCCAATTGAAGATTTTATTCAATTTACCCCAAACCACCCAAGAAAGCGGAAGTACCATCAAAAATCTTCAGAGGACGGTTAACAATTGTTTAACTAGTCTGAATAACCTTGGCTTGGATACAAGTAGTTGGGACCCTATATTAATATTCTTATGCGGAACTAAGTTACCCAAACGCCTTCTTCATCAATTCGAAGACACGCTAGAAGACAACTCGGAAATACCTTCTTGGAAAACATTTGATGCCTTTCTTACCCATAAATATAAATCATTGGAATCAGTGGGAGATCTGGTTGATCCAAATCCCACTACCCATCACGACAGTAGACTCCAGAAAAGAGGAAGGGACGTGAGATTCAACACGTTTCATTCAAATGTTTTAGAAAACCCGACCCACAGCTCTAATAAAACATATACTCCAAGAATCACTACGTCATCGAATACACATGCATTGGAAAGTTGCAAATTATGTAAAACCCAACACTCAATTCGAGTATGTCCCAAATTCTTAGGTATGAATGTCGAGACCCGTATATCTACAGTAAAAAATAATGGCTACTGTTTTAATTGCTTAGCTCTATCTCACGGTTTCAGAGACTGCAAAAGCAAATACTCTTGCAGAATATGCAGACAGAAACACAATACACTTCTGCATAAGGACAACATCCCTCGTCCACAGTCCTCCCCGCAAGGATCAAGAGCATCAAACCCTGCTCTTGATTCAAACCAAGGCAGTACCTCCCAAACCCACCCCTCAAATCCAAATCCACAAGCATACACAACCCTCTTACAGTCCACTCAAGAACCACTCATGTCTTGTAGGAAACAGATTTTGTTAGGTACTGCGGTAGTTCAAATAAACCATAGAGGGCAATTATATTCAGCTAGGGCACTCATAGACTCTGGGTCAGAAGCCACATTTATTTCAGAGAAATTCCAAAGAAAACTGGGCATACCTACGAAACATGCAGTTGCACAAGTAACAGGGCTGAACAACTCAGTTTCAGCAACAACCACAAAAACATGCGAATTAACCCTATGCTCACCTATGAGGAAAGAATTTAAAATAACGACGCAAGCGTTTATCATAAAAACTCTGACAGAAAACTTACCCACTCACTCACTCGACCCAACATTTGAAATTGGAAAACTCGGATTTAGTTTAGCTGATCCCGATTTCAATAAGCCCAGACCCGTCGACGTTCTAATCGGAAGTGACTTGTACCCACAAATAATACTCGGTGGTGTGCAAAGAAATATATTGAATACTTTGCTCGCCCAAGAAACCGAATTTGGTTGGATTTTGTCAGGACCCATTCCAGAAAAGCCCAGTGGACCTTCAGTATCTTCATTTTTCAATCAAATGACCTCAGAGAAATTACTCACGCAATTTTGGGAAGTGGAAGAAGTTCCGAGAAAGCCTCTGTCCTCGTCTTCAGATAAATTGTGTGAGGAAAATTATCAAAAAACCACATACAGAAACTCATCGGGACGTTATGTGGTAACCCTACCCTTTAAAAACCCAGAAAACATAGAACTTGGTAACTCAAGACACATAGCGCTAGCTCAATTTTTAAGAAATGAGAAATCCCTCTCAAGAAAACCGGACATAAAAATGGAATACGACAAAGTTATTAATGAGTATTTGGAACTTGGACACATGAAAAAGGTGGAAAACAATCCCGCGGAGGAAAACACCGTATATTATCTACCACATCACGCAGTTATCAAACCTGATCGAATAACTACGCAACTGAGAGTGGTATTTAATGCATCATGTCCCACATCTAACAGAAACAGTCTGAACGACGTATTACATACTGGACCTATTCTGCAAGCAGACTTGGTAATCTTAGTAATAAAATGGCGTCTATTTCGATTCGTTTTCAATGCAGATATACAAAAAATGTATCGGCAAATTCTTGTAGAACCCAAACACACACGATTTCAGAGAATACTCTTCAGAAAGTCAAATGATGACCCAGTAGAGGAATTTGAATTACAAACAGTAACATTTGGCATTAACTGTGCTCCTTATTTAGCAATCCGAACACTGTTGAAATTAGCAGACGATGTAAAAGGAACCCACCCACTAGCATCAGATATAATTCGTAATGGAATGTATGTAGATGATGTTCTCAGCGGAGCCCATGATATATCAAGTGCGAAGTTGGCTCGAGACGAACTCGTAACATCCTTGGAGTCCGCAGGATTTGCTCTACGCAAATGGACTTCCAACGACCCAAAAATCTTATCAGGACTCCCATCAGAACATCTATTGGATACTAATTTGCTCGATTTAACAGAATCCAATAGCACAAAGACCCTAGGAATTAGATGGAATTCTAAGAAAGATGTATTCTTTTTCGTTATCAACCCCATTCCAGACAAAGAATCTTTCACTAAACGAGAAGTATTATCAATAATTGCTAAACTGTTTGATCCAGCAGGCTGGCTCAGTCCAGTAATCGTAACAGCAAAACTCATCATGCAGCAAATATGGCTTGACAAATCAGACTGGGATGAAAGTCTAAAACCCCTAACCCTACATAGATGGAAAACATTTATTAAGGAATATGAGGTGCTTAATAAAATAGAAATTCCAAGGTGGACCCATTTCTCAACTTCAGCGGTCATAGAGTTTCACGGATTCTCTGATGCGTCTGAAAAAGCATACGCCGCAACTCTTTACATTAGAATTTCTATAGACGGAAATACTTGGACCACCCTGTTAGCATCGAAAACCCGAGTTGCTCCAATTAAAAGTATATCACTACCCAGGCTAGAACTATGCGGAGCCGTTCTTCTCGCAAACTTAGTGGACACGACCTTATCACAGTTAAATTTGACACACTATCGCACCCATCTCTGGACGGACTCAACTATTGTTCTCTCTTGGTTAAGCAAACCCCCATGTTCATGGACGACTTTCGTTTCTCATCGAGTCGCCACGATAGTTGAAAACGTCGGAAGCGATACTTGGAATCATGTGGAAAGCCGTGATAACCCGGCGGACCTCGCAAGTCGTGGTTGCACTCCTCTAGAAATCGCGAGCAACAAACTCTGGTGGCACGGACCTCAATGGCTACAGCTCGATTCGAAACAGTGGCCAATCACTCAGAAACCACCCGCCACAACCCTAGAGCTTAAACCAATTAAAACCTTTACCGCTACAGCTCAAGAAGATATACTAGACAGATTCTCTACACTGCCCAGAGCAATTCGTGTTATATCATATCTATTTAGATTTTGTTCAAACGCCTCACCAAATAGAAGAAAAGAGCAATTTACAACCGTCGAAATAACCCCAGACGAATTTAAATCAACCCGTTCCAAGCTAATTGTCTTAGCTCAGAAAAGATACTTTCATGAGGAACATGAAGCTTTGACCCAAAAGACCCAGATACCCAAAAAGAGTTCTATATTGACCCTTAACCCATCAATCGACCCCAAAGGAATCATGCGAGTTAATGGCCGCTTGAGTAATTCAGCTGCGCTATCATACAACGAACGTCATCCGATTCTACTACCCTACAACAGTCGATTGACAAAATTACTCACCCAATTTACCCACTCAATAACACTACATGGAGGAAACCAGTTAGTATTACGACTCATTCGTACAGAATTCTGGATTCCAAAACTGAAGACCCTTATAAAAACAACGATTCATCAGTGCAAAACTTGCATGCTGTACAAAAAAACCCAAACTACTCAAATCATGGCAGCACTACCAGTTGAACGTACTACCCTAACCCGCCCATTCGCAGCAACTGGAATTGATTTCGCTGGACCTTACGATATAAAAAACTATACCGGAAGAGCATGCTTAATTACCAAGGGATACATATGTGTTTTCGTTTGCTTCGCTACCAAAGCAATACACTTAGAACCCGTAAGTGATCTTACTACAGAAGCATTTATGGCAGCATTCGCACGATTTTTCTCTAGGCGCGGATGCCCCGCCGATCTTTATTCGGATAATGGAAGGAACTTTGTAGGAGCTTCGCAACTGTTACTCAAAGATCGACGAGAATTCATGAAAACCTTGAGAACCCAAATATTAACAAGTCAAGCGCACCAAAACATCAAGTGGCATTTTAATCCTCCAGGAGCTCCTCATATGGGCGGCCTCTGGGAAGCAGGAGTTAAAAGCTTAAAAACACATTTAAAAAAGGTGGCACAGATCCAAAAATTCACTTTTGAAGAATTGGCAACACTATTAACCCGAATCGAAAGTTGTTTGAATTCTCGCCCTCTAAACCCTATCAGCGATGACCCTACAAGTTTAGAACCCTTAACCCCAGGCCATTTCCTAATCGGTACTCCGTTACTTACCCCAGCTGAACCTAATCTAGAAGACGCAAAGCTCAGTACCGTGAATAGATGGCAGAAACTAAGGATACTCCATCAACACTTCTGTATTCGATGGAAAGAAGAATACCTAAAAGAACTCCACAAGCGTTATAAGTGGAAATACCCCCAACGCAATGTAGAAGTTGGAGACTTGGTAGTTATTCGACAAGAAACCCTACCCACAAATGAATGGAAATTAGGTCGTATCGAAAAGACTTACCTCGGGTCAGACACTAGAACTAGAGTAGTCGACATACGAACCTCACAAGGCATTATGACCCGTCCAATTACAAAAGTTGTGACTCTACCATATAACTAACATTTTATTTCCATTTATAGTATCATGGCACCCACTAAGGCAACAAACCCTCGAGGACACAGTCCAGCAATTACCGTGAGCTCGCGAAGCAGCAGTCGAAGCGTCAGCCCGAGATCAGAAGCAAGAACCCTAGCCAGTCGTCTACAACGATTCAGAGCGACCCTTTCCCCAATTCGTGAAGAAAACGACCCCACTCATCGCACAGCACAACGTACCATAACCCACTCAAAGCGGAACTGGAAACCCGCTTATAAGCACGTTGCATGTGGTATTTGTAAAAAGGACCATCGCTTGGTGACGTGCTCCAAGTACATCGCAATGAGTGTTAAAGAAAAGTTTGACACAGTTACACGACACAAGTACTGCGTCAACTGTTTGGCCCGATCGCACAAAACCCGAGACTGCACCAGTAAGACAAGGTGTTCCAGCTGTAATGGAGAGCACCATTCTACGCTACACGGTCATCCAAAGTTTACTGAAGAAGAGCAACAAGGCCAACGTAAACTTACCACCCCGATCCATGCTCAAGCTACAGACGTTGTTAGTCTACTAAGTAAGCAGACCGTTATACCAACAGCGATCATCCGATTAAAACACGATGGCATATGATACAAAGTGAGAGCACTCGTAAACCCGACACGAAAGTTAACCACAATTGCAACTGAATTGGTTAAAAAACTAAAGTTGCCATATTCACACAGCATTTGCAGTTTAATCATCGGATCTCTCTCCGATAATCATTTACGTGTGAAATGCAATAGTCTCGTTACAAACGAGCTACCGACCCGACCCTATGATTGTGACTTAGGTGGTGAAATCGCGAAAAGATTCGACCACCTAGTCCTCGCTGACCCTAAATTCACAACGACAGACAAGGTAATGATCGAACTAGGAGCAGACATTTACCCGCAAATCATCCGACCCGGCTTGTTCAACCCCGATAGTGGAAGCATTGTCGCTCAAAACACCGCACTCGGTTGGACCCTAACCGGCACAATTTGAGGCAGACCCTAAATCCTTCAAGGCGGCCGGGATGTTTATGCCCAATAAACACATCCCTGCATTGTCCTCAAAACGAACAAGAGGACAATGCAAAAATACCAAACAGCGCCAACATGCGAATAATGTTTTCAGTTTTTTGAAAACAAACAAAGGTGAAAGCAGTGAAAGTGAAGTGAAACCCACACAACAACAACCACATCGTTGGAAACATAACCCACAGGTCATATCTAAATCTTAAATTTACTAACCCTACCCAATAAGTATAAAATTGTTACACAAAACAATTAACGTGAATTATATACACATACACATATGCATTCATATTTATAAATAAATATATTTATAAAGTATAAACTCTAACAACCCTCTTTTTTTTCTTTTTATTCGACACGCCGGCGATACTTTTGTCGATACAACTCGACACTCATTATATCAGTTATGGTTCCATAGATCGTTAACAGTTACTTGGATAACTGTGGTAATTCTAGAGCTAATACATGCAAAATAAACACGGACCTTTTGGAACGTGTGCTTTTATTAGGCTAAAACCAAGCGATCGCAAGATCGTTATATTGGTTGAACTCTAGATAACTTGCAGATCGTATGGTCCCGTACCGACGACAGATCTTTCAAATGTCTGCCCTATCAACTTTTGATGGTAGTATCTAGGACTACCATGGTTGCAACGGGTAACGGGGAATCAGGGTTCGATTCCGGAGAGGGAGCCTGAGAAACGGCTACCACATCTAAGGAAGGCAGCAGGCGCGTAAATTACCCACTCCCAGTTCGGGGAGGTAGTGACGAAAAATAACAATACAGGACTCATATCCGAGGCCCTGTAATTGGAATGAGTACACTTTAAATCCTTTAACAAGGACCTATTGGAGGGCAAGTCTGGTGCCAGCAGCCGCGGTAATTCCAGCTCCAATAGCGTATATTAAAGTTGTTGCGGTTAAAACGTTCGTAGTTGAATTTGTGCTTCATACGGGTAGTACAACTATAATTGTGGTATGTACATTACCTTATGTATGTAAGCGTATTACCGGTGGAGTTCTTATATATAATTAATACAATGTATTTTTTATATATTCCTCCTATTTAAACCTGCTTCAGTGCTCTTCATCGAGTGTTGTTGTGGGCCGGTACAATTACTTTGAACAAATTAGAGTGCTTAAAGCAGGCTCCAAATGCCTGAATATTTTGTGCATGGAATAATGAAATAAGACCTCTGTTCTACTTTCATTGGTTTTTAGATCAAGAGGTAATGATTAATAGAAGCAGTTTGGGGGCATTAGTATTACGACGCGAGAGGTGAAATTCTTGGACCGTCGTAAGACTAACTTAAGCGAAAGCATTTGCCAAAGATGTTTTCATTAATCAAGAACGAAAGTTAGAGGTTCGAAGGCGATCAGATACCGCCCTAGTTCTAACCATAAACGATGCCAGCTAGCAATTGGGTGTAGCTACTACTATGGCTCTCTCAGTCGCTTCCCGGGAAACCAAAGCTTTTGGGCTCCGGGGGAAGTATGGTTGCAAAGCTGAAACTTAAAGGAATTGACGGAAGGGCACCACCAGGAGTGGAGCCTGCGGCTTAATTTGACTCAACACGGGAAAACTTACCAGGTCCGAACATAAGCGTGTAAGACAGATTGATAGCTCTTTCTCGAATCTATGGGTGGTGGTGCATGGCCGTTCTTAGTTCGTGGAGTGATTTGTCTGGTTAATTCCGATAACGAACGAGACTCAAATATATTAAATAGATGCTTTCAGGATTATGGTGTTGAAGCTTATATAGCCTTCATTCATGCGTGCATCTTGAATGTACAAGTGTTTGAATGTGTTTATATAAGTGGAGTCGTACCTGTTGGTTTGTCCCATTATAAGGACACTAGCTTCTTAAATGGACAAATTGCGTCTAGCAGTAACGAGATTGAGCAATAACAGGTCTGTGATGCCCTTAGATGTCCTGGGCTGCACGCGCGCTACAATGAAAGTATCAACGTGTATTTCCTAGACCGAGAGGTCCGGGTAAACCGCTGAACCACTTTCATGCTTGGGATTGTGAACTGAAACTGTTCACATGAACTTGGAATTCCCAGTAAGTGTGAGTCATTAACTCGCATTGATTACGTCCCTGCCCTTTGTACACACCGCCCGTCGCTACTACCGATTGAATTATTTAGTGAGGTCTCCGGACGTGATCACTGTGACGCCTTGTGTTTCACGGTTGTTTCGCAAAAGTTGACCGAACTTGATTATTTAGAGGAAGTAAAAGTCGTAACAAGGTTTCCGTAGGTGAACCTGCGGAAGGATCATTATTGTGTTCCTATCCGTTAAAAATATATACGTGTATATATAATAATATATGTACACACGTATAAAAAAAAGCAAAAATTTATAAAAAAAAAAAGAACAAAAAAAGAAAATATTAAAAACAATATTATATAAATATAAAGAATATGAATAATTTAAACTTTTCTTTTTGTTCTTTTCATTTCTTTATGTATTATCAGAATCCCATTACACAATGTAAAACAACAGATATGACAACTATTATAATAATAATTATTGTGTGTGGGTTATATGGTATACATTTTGGAATGTTTTTCTTTTTTTTTCTTTTTAAAATTTTGTACTCCTTGTAATGCATTATGACAATATGAAGTAATTTGTATTGTGAACTTTGCATACATTGTATTTGAAATGCTAAAAAAAAAAGAACAAAAAAAGAAAATATTAAAAACAATATTATATAAATATAAAGAATATGAATAATTTAAACTTTTCTTTTTGTTCTTTTCATTTCTTTATGTATTATCAGAATCCCATTACACAATGTAAAACAATAGATATGACAACTATTATAATAATAATTATTGTGTGTGGGTTATATGGTATACATTTTTGGAATGTTTTTCTTTTTTTTTCTTTTTAAAATTTTGTACTCCTTGTAATGCACTATGACAATATGAAGTAATTTGTATTGTGAACTTTGCATACATTGTATTTGAAATGCTAAACGAAAAACCTTTAAACATATATAGTTGTACTTATTATTTATTTATATATAAATGATAAGTTAAATTTGTTCACATTAACGTGTATTTCTTTTCTAGTATACTATTTGTGATGGTATGTTGTATATTTTTGAGTGGGGTGTGTATTATTAAAAAGTACATAAATTATATATATGATGTATATATAATATATTAATATTAATTATATAATTGATATAATATAAAAAAGAAGATATATAAATAATATACTTCAAACATAAAAAGAGAGAATACTCTATAAAACATTTTACATTTATTCCACTCTCAAGATATACACCACCTACTAAAACGCCAATTTATGCAAATATTTAACAAATGGTAGAAAAATTGGAAATACTGTTTTTGTTGGACTAAGACGTTCGCAACTTGTAAATGTTTGGGTTTAAAATAAGAATTTATTGAAAGAAATTTAAGAGAAAATTAAAAAATTTACATCATTAATGTGTTTTTAAATTTTTCAATAAATAAAAATCTTGACTTTTTATACAAAAACAAACAAAATTTATCACTCTAAGCGGTGGATCACTCGGCTCATGGGTCGATGAAGAACGCAGCAAACTGTGCGTCATCGTGTGAACTGCAGGACACATGAACATCGACATTTTGAACGCATATTGCAGTCCATGCTGTTATGTACTTTAATTAATTTTAAAGTGCTGCTTGGACTACATATGGTTGAGGGTTGTAAGACTATGCTAAATTAGTTGCTTATTCTTTTAATCAAATTAAAAGAATTAAAGCATATGGTATATTATTGGATTGATTTTATAAAATCGATCCATAATATTAATAGCATAAAATGAATATATATAATATATATATTGTATTCTTG
Source organism: Ceratitis rosa (assembly GCA_037013455.1). NCBI lineage: Eukaryota > Metazoa > Arthropoda > Insecta > Diptera > Tephritidae > Ceratitis > Ceratitis rosa. The sequence continues at coordinate 9,861 of JAWMAG010000368.1, forward strand.
AAAACCTCAAATATTTGAATGCAATTTTTTGATAGAGAAGAATCTTAGTATTCCCTAAAAAAAAATTCAACATTATTTAAATAAAAATTTTAAATATATATATATATATATATATGAGAGGAATGTCTAGCATAAAATAA
>JAWMAG010000368.1:15000-23348 GCA_037013455.1 Ceratitis rosa
TTATTATTCATTACCATTATATTTTTAATATATATTATAATAGAGTAATATATATTATTATATCTTTATACATAAATATATATATGGATTAATAAGATGATTGTCTCAATTATAATATATATTACACATATAAATAAATAAATGAATTGAATGATAGCAACAACAAATTCACTTCACTTATTTTAAATCTGTGATAATAAATAATCAACACTTGGAAAACTAAAATAATAAGAGATATAATTTATTCAATTATCAATTTAATTTATTTTTATTCTAAGAATAATGATGAGAATATATAAATTTATATTGAAAAATAAAATAAAAACTTAATAGAAATTATTCTCTGAAATTATTCTCAAGAATAATGAGAATAAATATATTTAAGTTGAAAAATAATAGAAATCTTGATTGAACGTATTCTCAAATAAAATATATTTCCATACAAGTATTAACTTATTAAACTCATACAATTTATAGATTTCCATACAAGTATTAACTTATTAAACTCATACAAGTGTTAAATTTTCATATAGTTACTAAATTTTCGAACTTTAAAATATTAAAAATGTTAATAAATTAATATGGTAAGATGTTTAGGAACACAAGACGTTTGATATTTCATATGAATTTGGGTTGTTCGTACAGGTAAAATGGAATAAAAATTGAAAAAATATTTTTTTCATACATTTTTGGGTTCGTGAGGTGTGCAAAAAATAAAACACTCTCGGTGAAGGCTATTTTCTCCCTCAAATTATATGGAGATGTTATACTTGTATGAGAATATTTATATTAGTACTTGTATGAAAATTTTTTACTTGTCGGAAATTGATATTTTGACTTATTTCATTAACTTCATGGTGTTTTAGACGTAAAATTGTATGAAGTTATAGAAATTATGTTATTAATATAAAAATTTTCGTACTTGTATGAGATTATTCAATTAGTACTTATATGAAAATTATCATAACTGTATGAGATCATGTAATATAATTCTGACGGGAGTATTTAATCCAGGTGGTCATGTAGATAAAGCATGACAAGCTACAGTTAGTTTAAATAGAAATAGTATTAAATATATTAATATCTATATTCTGTACTAACGCGTGTAGTTTTTCGGCATACAAATTTTATTGTTTACTTTCTCAATTCTTTTTTAAGAATTGGTTAGTAAACATAATTATAAAAAGTCTGTCGACTTTATATTCATATATTTATTTTATAATATATATATGAAAATTTGGAATTCTTAATTTCAAATCAAAGAAGATATGTGTATACAATCTCAAAAAGAGGTATACATAATTAAATGCATTGAAATAAAGTAAAATGTATTAAAAATGATATTGTTTGAAAATTTGGCAAACATAGAAAGAAGGAACGTTCTAACATAATAAAATTTTTATTTAATTTATGTATAGAGAACGATGAATTCTTTTTCATATTCGGTATACGCACAATAACTTGTTATTTATTGGTGGGAGTAGTGCCATTACAGATTATCAAAAATTTTAATTATTAATTTAATAACATATAGAAAAGAAAATGTCTGCTATAATGGTTTTGTTATATAAAAATATATATAACATTACTGCTCTCTCATTATTAATAAGTTTTTTGGTGTGTAAAATCCGTAATATGAAATTTTCAAATGTGAAATAAAATATCATTTTAAAAAAAATTATATATATAATAATTTTATTATTATATTATAATATAAAAGCGATATTATTCTGGTTGATCCTGCCAGTAGTTATATGCTTGTCTCAAAGATTAAGCCATGCATGTCTAAGTACAAACAAATTAAAAGTGAAACCGCAAAAGGCTCATTATATCAGTTATGGTTCCATAGATCGTTAACAGTTACTTGGATAACTGTGGTAATTCTAGAGCTAATACATGCAAAATAAACACGGACCTTTTGGAACGTGTGCTTTTATTAGGCTAAAACCAAGCGATCGCAAGATCGTTATATTGGTTGAACTCTAGATAACTTGCAGATCGTATGGTCCCGTACCGACGACAGATCTTTCAAATGTCTGCCCTATCAACTTTTGATGGTAGTATCTAGGACTACCATGGTTGCAACGGGTAACGGGGAATCAGGGTTCGATTCCGGAGAGGGAGCCTGAGAAACGGCTACCACATCTAAGGAAGGCAGCAGGCGCGTAAATTACCCACTCCCAGTTCGGGGAGGTAGTGACGAAAAATAACAATACAGGACTCATATCCGAGGCCCTGTAATTGGAATGAGTACACTTTAAATCCTTTAACAAGGACCTATTGGAGGGCAAGTCTGGTGCCAGCAGCCGCGGTAATTCCAGCTCCAATAGCGTATATTAAAGTTGTTGCGGTTAAAACGTTCGTAGTTGAATTTGTGCTTCATACGGGTAGTACAACTATAATTGTGGTATGTACATTACCTTATGTATGTAAGCGTATTACCGGTGGAGTTCTTATATATAATTAATACAATGTATTTTTTATATATTCCTCCTATTTAAACCTGCTTCAGTGCTCTTCATCGAGTGTTGTTGTGGGCCGGTACAATTACTTTGAACAAATTAGAGTGCTTAAAGCAGGCTCCAAATGCCTGAATATTTTGTGCATGGAATAATGAAATAAGACCTCTGTTCTACTTTCATTGGTTTTTAGATCAAGAGGTAATGATTAATAGAAGCAGTTTGGGGGCATTAGTATTACGACGCGAGAGGTGAAATTCTTGGACCGTCGTAAGACTAACTTAAGCGAAAGCATTTGCCAAAGATGTTTTCATTAATCAAGAACGAAAGTTAGAGGTTCGAAGGCGATCAGATACCGCCCTAGTTCTAACCATAAACGATGCCAGCTAGCAATTGGGTGTAGCTACTACTATGGCTCTCTCAGTCGCTTCCCGGGAAACCAAAGCTTTTGGGCTCCGGGGGAAGTATGGTTGCAAAGCTGAAACTTAAAGGAATTGACGGAAGGGCACCACCAGGAGTGGAGCCTGCGGCTTAATTTGACTCAACACGGGAAAACTTACCAGGTCCGAACATAAGCGTGTAAGACAGATTGATAGCTCTTTCTCGAATCTATGGGTGGTGGTGCATGGCCGTTCTTAGTTCGTGGAGTGATTTGTCTGGTTAATTCCGATAACGAACGAGACTCAAATATATTAAATAGATGCTTTCAGGATTATGGTGTTGAAGCTTATATAGCCTTCATTCATGCGTGCATCTTGAATGTACAAGTGTTTGAATGTGTTTATATAAGTGGAGTCGTACCTGTTGGTTTGTCCCATTATAAGGACACTAGCTTCTTAAATGGACAAATTGCGTCTAGCAGTAACGAGATTGAGCAATAACAGGTCTGTGATGCCCTTAGATGTCCTGGGCTGCACGCGCGCTACAATGAAAGTATCAACGTGTATTTCCTAGACCGAGAGGTCCGGGTAAACCGCTGAACCACTTTCATGCTTGGGATTGTGAACTGAAACTGTTCACATGAACTTGGAATTCCCAGTAAGTGTGAGTCATTAACTCGCATTGATTACGTCCCTGCCCTTTGTACACACCGCCCGTCGCTACTACCGATTGAATTATTTAGTGAGGTCTCCGGACGTGATCACTGTGACGCCTTGTGTTTCACGGTTGTTTCGCAAAAGTTGACCGAACTTGATTATTTAGAGGAAGTAAAAGTCGTAACAAGGTTTCCGTAGGTGAACCTGCGGAAGGATCATTATTGTGTTCCTATCCGTTAAAAATATATACGTGTATATATAATAATATATGTACACACGTATAAAAAAAAGCAAAAATTTATAAAAAAAAAAAGAACAAAAAAAGAAAATATTAAAAACAATATTATATAAATATAAAGAATATGAATAATTTAAACTTTTCTTTTTGTTCTTTTCATTTCTTTATGTATTATCAGAATCCCATTACACAATGTAAAACAACAGATATGACAACTATTATAATAATAATTATTGTGTGTGGGTTATATGGTATACATTTTGGAATGTTTTTCTTTTTTTTTCTTTTTAAAATTTTGTACTCCTTGTAATGCATTATGACAATATGAAGTAATTTGTATTGTGAACTTTGCATACATTGTATTTGAAATGCTAAAAAAAAAAGAACAAAAAAAGAAAATATTAAAAACAATATTATATAAATATAAAGAATATGAATAATTTAAACTTTTCTTTTTGTTCTTTTCATTTCTTTATGTATTATCAGAATCCCATTACACAATGTAAAACAATAGATATGACAACTATTATAATAATAATTATTGTGTGTGGGTTATATGGTATACATTTTTGGAATGTTTTTCTTTTTTTTTCTTTTTAAAATTTTGTACTCCTTGTAATGCACTATGACAATATGAAGTAATTTGTATTGTGAACTTTGCATACATTGTATTTGAAATGCTAAACGAAAAACCTTTAAACATATAGTTGTACTTATTATTTATTTATATATAAATGATAAGTTAAATTTGTTCACATTAACGTGTATTTCTTTTCTAGTATACTATTTGTGATGGTATGTTGTATATTTTTGAGTGGGGTGTGTATTATTAAAAAGTACATAAATTATATATATGATGTATATATAATATATTAATATTAATTATATAATTGATATAATATAAAAAAGAAGATATATAAATAATATACTTCAAACATAAAAAGAGAGAATACTCTATAAAACATTTTACATTTATTCCACTCTCAAGATATACACCACCTACTAAAACGCCAATTTATGCAAATATTTAACAAATGGTAGAAAAATTGGAAATACTGTTTTTGTTGGACTAAGACGTTCGCAACTTGTAAATGTTTGGGTTTAAAATAAGAATTTATTGAAAGAAATTTAAGAGAAAATTAAAAAATTTACATCATTAATGTGTTTTTAAATTTTTCAATAAATAAAAATCTTGACTTTTTATACAAAAACAAACAAAATTTATCACTCTAAGCGGTGGATCACTCGGCTCATGGGTCGATGAAGAACGCAGCAAACTGTGCGTCATCGTGTGAACTGCAGGACACATGAACATCGACATTTTGAACGCATATTGCAGTCCATGCTGTTATGTACTTTAATTAATTTTAAAGTGCTGCTTGGACTACATATGGTTGAGGGTTGTAAGACTATGCTAAATTAGTTGCTTATTCTTTTAATCAAATTAAAAGAATTAAAGCATATGGTATATTATTGGATTGATTTTATAAAATCGATCCATAATATTAATAGCATAAAATGAATATATATAATATATATATTGTATTCTTGAAAACCTCAAATATTTGAATGCAATTTTTTGATAGAGAAGAATCTTAGTATTCCCTAAAAAAAAATTCAACATTATTTAAATAAAAATTTTAAATATATATATATATATATATATGAGAGGAATGTCTAGCATAAAATAAATTTTTATTCTAGAATTGTCTTCATATATATATTTTTTTTAACCTAAAAATAATAATGTTGATTTTTTATACATAGAAAAAGAAAACTTACTACAAATGGGGATGAAAGGAATTCTTTTTTATTTTATACTGAGTGTTTTCAGAATATATTTTTTTATATATATAATATATTCATTAAAAAAGCAGGAAGAAAAATATTAATATTTACAAAAAAACAAAAACTTTTTATACAACCTCAACTCATATGGGACTACCCCCTGAATTTAAGCATATTAATGAGGGGAGGAAAAGAAACTAACAAGGATTTTCTTAGTAGCGGCGAGCGAAAAGAAAATAGTTCAGCACTAAGTCACTTTGTCTATATGGCAAATGTGAGATGCAGTGTATGGAATATCTTAATATCTAGTATGAGAAATTAACGATTTAAGTCCTTCTTAAATGAGGCCATTTACCCATAGAGGGTGCCAGGCCCGTATAACGTTAATGATTACTAGAAAGATATTTCCAAAGAGTCGTGTTGCTTGATAGTGCAGCACTAAGTGGGTGGTAAACTCCATCTAAAACTAAATATAACCATGAGACCGATAGTAAACAAGTACCGTGAGGGAAAGTTGAAAAGAACTCTGAATAGAGAGTTAAATAGTACGTGAAACTGCTTAGAGGTTAAGCCCGATGAACCTGAATATCCATTATGAAAAATTCATCATTATAACTGTAATATTTTTATTAATATTATTGTAATAGTGTGCATTTTTTTCATATAAGGACATTGTAATCTATTAACATAATAAAATATTTATCAAAAGATCATTGGTTTTAAGTTTATATAAATTAATATGCTTTTAGCATTTTAACATAGTATAAATACTGATGATTTGATAAAGTGTTGATAGATTTTATTATATATAATGCTAAAATTCTTTTGAATTTTACAATAATATTAAGATCTTTGATTTTAATATTCATTGTATGCATTTATATGATTTACAATGCGAAAGATTCAGGATACCTTCGGGACCCGTCTTGAAACACGGACCAAGGAGTCTAACATATGTGCAAGTCATTGGGTTATATTAAACCTAATGGCGAAATTAACTTAACTTTTTTAAAGGGATTAATTTTTAGTATTATTTTTTTTTATTAAAAAATAATCTATTAATTCAATCCCGGGGCGTTCCATATAGTTATGTATAATGATAATTTATTATTATTTATACCTCTAACTGGAGCGTACCTTGAGCACATATGCTGTGACCCGAAAGATGGTGAACTATACTTGATCAGGTTGAAGTCAGGGGAAACCCTGATGGAAGACCGAAACAGTTCTGACGTGCAAATCGATTGTCAGAATTGAGTATAGGGGCGAAAGACCAATCGAACCATCTAGTAGCTGGTTCCCTCCGAAGTTTCCCTCAGGATAGCTGGTGCATTTTAATATTATGTAAAATAATCTTATCTGGTAAAGCGAATGATTAGAGGCCTTAGGGTCGAAACGACCTTAACCTATTCTCAAACTTTAAATGGGTAAGAACCTCACCTTTCTTGATATGAAGGTTGAGGTTATGATATAATGTGCCCAGTGGGCCACTTTTGGTAAGCAGAACTGGCGCTGTGGGATGAACCAAACGTAATGTTACGGTGCCTAAATTAACAACTCATGCAGATACCATGAAAGGCGTTGGTTGCTTAAAACAGCAGGACGGTGGACATGGAAGTCGTAATCCGCTAAGGAGTGTGTAACAACTCACCTGCCGAAGCAACTAGCCCTTAAAATGGATGGCGCTTAAGTTGTATACCTATACATTACCGCTGAAGTACATGATTTATAATATAATTTCGGTTATATTATAAATTTTGAAACTTTAGTGAGTAGGAGGGTACAATGGTGTGCTTAGAAGTGTTTGGCGTAAGCCTGCATGGAGCCGCCATTGGTACAGATCTTGGTGGTAGTAGCAAATAATCGAATGAGACCTTGGAGGACTGAAGTGGAGAAGGGTTTCGTGTGAACAGTGGTTGATCACGAGTTAGTCGGTCCTAAGTTCAAGGCGAAAGCCGAAAATTTTCAAGTTTTAATGAAATGAAAAGTAAAATTTTCATAGTAATTAAACACTTGAATAATTTTGAACGAAAGGGAATACGGTTCCAATTCCGTAACCTGTTGAGTATCCGTTTGTTATTAAAAATGGGCCTTTGTGCTCATCCTGGCAACAGGAACGACCATAAAGAAGCCGTCGAGAGATATCGGAAGAGTTTTCTTTTCTGTTTTATAGTCGTACTACCATGGAAGTCTTTCGAAGAGAGATATGGTAGATGGACTAGAAGAGCATGACATTTACTGTTGTGTCGATATTTTCTCCTCGGACCTTGAAAATTTATGGTGGGGTTACGCAAACTTCTCAACAGGCCGTACCAATATCCGCAGCTGGTCTCCAAGGTGAAGAGTCTCTAGTCGATAGAATAATGTAGGTAAGGGAAGTCGGCAAATTAGATCCGTAACTTCGGGATAAGGATTGGCTCTGAAGATTGAGATAGTCGGGCTTGATTGGGAAGCAATACCATGGTTTATGTACTCGTTCTGGGTAAATAGAGAATTTCGGTTCTTGTTCCCCGGATAGTAGTTACGTAGCCAATTGTGGAACTTTCTTGCTAAAATTTTTAAAGGATTATATCGTAAGATATATATTCTTTTTAAATTATAACGATTATCAATTAACAATCAATTCAGAACTGGCACGGACTTGGGGAATCCGACTGTCTAATTAAAACAAAGCATTGTGATGGCCCTAACGGGTGTTGACACAATGTGATTTCTGCCCAGTGCTCTGAATGTCAAAGTGAAGAAATTCAAGTAAGCGCGGGTAAACGGCGGGAGTAACTATGACTCTCTTAAGGTAGCCAAATGCCTCGTCATCTAATTAGTGAC
>JAWMAG010000370.1:0-37732 GCA_037013455.1 Ceratitis rosa
ATGCAATGCACTGAGTTATATCAGTTTTTAATAAAAACTATCCATATGCAATGCACTGAGTTATATCAGTTTTTAATAAAACTATACATTTGCAATGCACTGAGTTATATCAGTTTTTAATAAAAACTATCCATATGCAATGCACTGAGTTATATCAGTTTTTAATAAAACTATACATTTGCAATGCACTGAGTTATATCAGTTTTTAATAAAACTATCCATATGCAATGCACTGAGTTATATCAGTTTTTAATAAAACTATCCATATGCAATGCACTGAGTTATATCAGTTTTTAATAAAACTATCCATATGCAATGCACTGAGTTATATCAGTTTTTAATAAAAACTATCCATATGCAATGCACTGAGTTATATCAGTTTTTAATAAAAACTATCCATATGCAATGCACTGAGTTATATCAGTTTTTAATAAAACTATACATTTGCAATGCACTGAGTTATATCAGTTTTTAATAAAACTATCCATATGCAATGCACTGAGTTATATCAGTTTTTAATAAAAACTATCCATATGCAATGCACTGAGTTATATCAGTTTTTAATAAAAACTATCCATATGCAATGCACTGAGTTATATCAGTTTTTAATAAAACTATACATTTGCAATGCACTGAGTTATATCAGTTTTTAATAAAACTATCCATATGCAATGCACTGAGTTATATCAGTTTTTAATAAAAACTATCCATATGCAATGCACTGAGTTATATCAGTTTTTAATAAAAACTATCCATATGCAATGCACTGAGTTATATCAGTTTTTAATAAAAACTATCCATATGCAATGCACTGAGTTATATCAGTTTTTAATAAAACTATACATTTGCAATGCACTGAGTTATATCAGTTTTTAATAAAACTATCCATATGCAATGCACTGAGTTATATCAGTTTTTAATAAAAACTATCCATATGCAATGCACTGAGTTATATCAGTTTTTAATAAAAACTATCCATATGCAATGCACTGAGTTATATCAGTTTTTAATAAAACTATACATTTGCAATGCACTGAGTTATATCAGTTTTTAATAAAACTATCCATATGCAATGCACTGAGTTATATCAGTTTTTAATAAAAACTATCCATATGCAATGCACTGAGTTATATCAGTTTTTAATAAAACTATACATTTGCAATGCACTGAGTTATATCAGTTTTTAATAAAACTATCCATATGCAATGCACTGAGTTATATCAGTTTTTAATAAAAACTATCCATATGCAATGCACTGAGTTATATCAGTTTTTAATAAAACTATACATTTGCAATGCACTGAGTTATATCAGTTTTTAATAAAACTATACATTTGCAATGCACTGAGTTATATCAGTTTTTAATAAAACTATCCATATGCAATGCACTGAGTTATATCAGTTTTTAATAAAAACTATCCATATGCAATGCACTGAGTTATATCAGTTTTTAATAAAACTATACATTTGCAATGCACTGAGTTATATCAGTTTTTAATAAAACTATACATTTGCAATGCACTGAGTTATATCAGTTTTTAATAAAACTATCCATATGCAATGCACTGAGTTATATCAGTTTTTTAATAAAAACTATCCATATGCAATGCACTGAGTTATATCAGTTTTTAATAAAACTATCCATATGCAATGCACTGAGTTATATCAGTTTTTAATAAAACTATACATTTGCAATGCACTGAGTTATATCAGTTTTTAATAAAACTATCCATATGCAATGCACTGAGTTATATCAGTTTTTAATAAAAACTATCCATATGCAATGCACTGAGTTATATCAGTTTTTAATAAAACTATACATTTGCAATGCACTGAGTTATATCAGTTTTTAATAAAACTATCCATATGCAATGCACTGAGTTATATCAGTTTTTAATAAAACTATCCATATGCAATGCACTGAGTTATATCAGTTTTTAATAAAACTATACATTTGCAATGCACTGAGTTATATCAGTTTTTAATAAAACTATCCATATGCAATGCACTGAGTTATATCAGTTTTTAATAAAACTATCCATATGCAATGCACTGAGTTATATCAGTTTTTAATAAAACTATACATTTGCAATGCACTGAGTTATATCAGTTTTTAATAAAACTATCCATATGCAATGCACTGAGTTATATCAGTTTTTAATAAAACTATCCATATGCAATGCACTGAGTTATATCAGTTTTTAATAAAAACTATCCATATGCAATGCACTGAGTTATATCAGTTTTTAATAAAACTATACATTTGCAATGCACTGAGTTATATCAGTTTTTAATAAAACTATCCATATGCAATGCACTGAGTTATATCAGTTTTTAATAAAAACTATCCATATGCAATGCACTGAGTTATATCAGGTTTTAATAAAACTATCCATATGCAATGCAGTGAGTTATATCAGGTTTTAATAAAACTATACATTTGCAATGCACTGAGTTATATCAGTTTTTAATAAAACTATCCATATGCAATGCACTGAGTTATATCAGTTTTTAATAAAAACTATCCATATGCAATGCACTGAGTTATATCAGTTTTTAATAAAACTATACATTTGCAATGCACTGAGTTATATCAGTTTTTAATAAAACTATACATTTGCAATGCACTGAGTTATATCAGTTTTTAATAAAACTATCCATACAATGCACTGAGTTATATCAGTTTTTAATAAAAACTATCCATATGCAATGCACTGAGTTATATCAGTTTTTAATAAAACTATACATTTGCAATGCACTGAGTTATATCAGTTTTTAATAAAACTATACATTTGCAATGCACTGAGTTATATCAGTTTTTAATAAAACTATCCATATGCAATGCACTGAGTTATATCAGTTTTTAATAAAAACTATCCATATGCAATGCACTGAGTTATATCAGTTTTTAATAAAACTATACATTTGCAATGCACTGAGTTATATCAGTTTTTAATAAAACTATCCATATGCAATGCATTGAGTTATATCAGTTTTTAATAAAACTATACATTTGCAATGCACTGAGTTATATCAGTTTTTAATAAAACTATCCATATGCAATGCACTGAGTTATATCAGTTTTTAATAAAAACTATCCATATGCAATGCACTGAGTTATATCAGTTTTTAATAAAACTATACATTTGCAATGCACTGAGTTATATCAGTTTTTAATAAAACTATCCATATGCAATGCACTGAGTTATATCAGTTTTTAATAAAACTATACATTTGCAATGCACTGAGTTATATCAGTTTTTAATAAAACTATACATTTGCAATGCACTGAGTTATATCAGTTTTTAATAAAACTATACATTTGCAATGCACTGAGTTATATCAGTTTTTAATAAAACTATCCATATGCAATGCACTGAGTTATATCAGTTTTTAATAAAACTATACATTTGCAATGCACTGAGTTATATCAGTTTTTAATAAAACTATCCATATGCAATGCACTGAGTTATATCAGTTTTTAATAAAAACTATCCATATGCAATGCACTGAGTTATATCAGTTTTTAATAAAACTATACATTTGCAATGCACTGAGTTATATCAGTTTTTAATAAAACTATACATTTGCAATGCACTGAGTTATATCAGTTTTTAATAAAACTATACATTTGCAATGCACTGAGTTATATCAGTTTTTAATAAAACTATCCATATGCAATGCACTGAGTTATATCAGTTTTTAATAAAAACTATCCATATGCAATGCACTGAGTTATATCAGTTTTTAATAAAACTATACATTTGCAATGCACTGAGTTATATCAGTTTTTAATAAAACTATACATTTGCAATGCACTGAGTTATATCAGTTTTTAATAAAACTATCCATATGCAATGCACTGAGTTATATCAGTTTTTAATAAAAACTATCCATATGCAATGCACTGAGTTATATCAGTTTTTAATAAAACTATCCATATGCAATGCACTGAGTTATATCAGTTTTTAATAAAACTATACATTTGCAATGCACTGAGTTATATCAGTTTTTAATAAAACTATCCATATGCAATGCACTGAGTTATATCAGTTTTTAATAAAAACTATCCATATTCAATGCACTGAGTTATATCAGTTTTTAATAAAACTATACATTTGCAATGCACTGAGTTATATCAGTTTTTAATAAAACTATACATTTGCAATGCACTGAGTTATATCAGTTTTTAATAAAACTATCCATATGCAATGCACTGAGTTATATCAGTTTTTAATAAAAACTATCCATATGCAATGCACTGAGTTATATCAGTTTTTAATAAAACTATACATTTGCAATGCACTGAGTTATATCAGTTTTTAATAAAACTATCCATATGCAATGCACTGAGTTATATCAGTTTTTAATAAAACTATCCATATGCAATGCACTGAGTTATATCAGTTTTTAATAAAACTATACATTTGCAATGCACTGAGTTATATCAGTTTTTAATAAAACTATCCATATGCAATGCACTGAGTTATATCAGTTTTTAATAAAAACTATCCATATGCAATGCACTGAGTTATATCAGTTTTTAATAAAACTATCCATATGCAATGCACTGAGTTATATCAGTTTTTAATAAAAACTATCCATATGCAATGCACTGAGTTATATCAGTTTTTAATAAAACTATCCATATGCAATGCACTGAGTTATATCAGTTTTTAATAAAACTATCCATATGCAATGCACTGAGTTATATCAGTTTTTAATAAAACTATACATTTGCAATGCACTGAGTTATATCAGTTTTTAATAAAACTATCCATATGCAATGCACTGAGTTATATCAGTTTTTAATAAAAACTATCCATATGCAATGCACTGAGTTATATCAGTTTTTAACAAAACTATCCATATGCAATGCACTGAGTTATATCAGTTTTTAATAAAAACTATCCATTTGCAATGCACTGAGTTATATCAGTTTTTAATAAAACTATCCTTATGCAATGCACTGAGTTATATCAGTTTTTAATAAAACTATCCATATGCAATGCACTGAGTTATATCAGTTGTTAATAAAACTATACATTTGCAATGCACTGAGTTATATCAGTTTTTAATAAAACTATCCATATGCAATGCACTGAGTTATATCAGTTTTTAATAAAAACTATCCATATGCAATGCACTGAGTTATATCAGTTTTTAACAAAACTATCCATATGCAATGCACTGAGTTATATCAGTTTTTAATAAAAACTATCCATTTGCAATGCACTGAGTTATATCAGTTTTTAATAAAACTATACATTTGCAATGCACTGAGTTATATCAGTTTTTAATAAAACTATCCATATGCAATGCACTGAGTTATATCAGTTTTTAATAAAAACTATCCATATACAATGCACTGAGTTATATCAGTTTTTAATAAAACTATACATTTGCAATGCACTGAGTTATATCAGTTTTTAATAAAACTATCCATATGCAATGCACTGAGTTATATCAGTTTTTAATAAAAACTATCCATATGCAATGCACTGAGTTATATCAGTTTTTAATAAAACTATCCATATGCAATGCACTGAGTTATATCAGTTTTTAATAAAACTATACATTTGCAATGCACTGAGTTATATCAGTTTTTAATAAAAACTATCCATATGCAATGCACTTAGTTATATCAGTTTTTAATAAAACTATACATTTGCAATGCACTGAGTTATATCAGTTTTTAATAAAACTATACATTTGCAATGCACTGAGTTATATCAGTTTTTAATAAAACTATACATTTGCAATGCACTGAGTTATATCAGTTTTTAATAAAACTATCCATATGCAATGCACTGAGTTATATCAGTTTTTAATAAAAACTATCCATATGCAATGCACTGAGTTATATCAGTTTTTAATAAAACTATACATTTGCAATGCACTGAGTTATACCAGTTTTTAATAAAACTATCCATATGCAATGCACTGAGTTATATCAGTTTTTAATAAAACTATCCATATGCAATGCACTGAGTTATATCAGTTTTTAATAAAACTATACATTTGCAATGCACTGAGTTATATCAGTTTTTAATAAAACTATCCATATGCAATGCACTGAGTTATATCAGTTTTTAATAAAAACTATCCATATGCAATGCACTGAGTTATATCAGTTTTTAATAAAACTATCCATATGCAATGCACTGAGTTATATCAGTTTTTAATAAAACTATACATTTGCAATGCACTGAGTTATATCAGTTTTTAATAAAAACTATCCATATGCAATGCACTGAGTTATATCAGTTTTTAATAAAACTATACATTTGCAATGCACTGAGTTATATCAGTTTTTAATAAAACTATACATTTGCAATGCACTGAGTTATATCAGTTTTTAATAAAACTATCCATATGCAATGCACTGAGTTATATCAGTTTTTAATAAAAACTATCCATATGCAATGCACTGAGTTATATCAGTTTTTAATAAAACTATCCATATGCAATGCACTGAGTTATATCAGTTTTTAATAAAACTATACATTTGCAATGCACTGAGTTATATCAGTTTTTAATAAAACTATCCATATGCAATGCACTGAGTTATATCAGTTTTTAATAAAAACTATCCATATGCAATGCACTGAGTTATATCAGTTTTTAATAAAACTATACATTTGCAATGCACTGAGTTATATCAGTTTTTAATAAAACTATACATTTGCAATGCACTGAGTTATATCAGTTTTTAATAAAACTATCCATATGCAATGCACTGAGTTATATCAGTTTTTAATAAAAACTATCCATATGCAATGCACTGAGTTATATCAGTTTTTAATAAAACTATACATTTGCAATGCACTGAGTTATATCAGTTTTTAATAAAACTATCCATATGCAATGCACTGAGTTATATCAGTTTTTAATAAAACTATCCATATGCAATGCACTGAGTTATATCAGTTTTTAATAAAACTATACATTTGCAATGCACTGAGTTATATCAGTTTTTAATAAAACTATCCATATGCAATGCACTGAGTTATATCAGTTTTTAATAAAAACTATCCATATGCAATGCACTGAGTTATATCAGTTTTTAATAAAACTATCCATATGCAATGCACTGAGTTATATCAGTTTTTAATAAAAACTATCCATATGCAATGCACTGAGTTATATCAGTTTTTAATAAAACTATCCATATGCAATGCACTGAGTTATATCAGTTTTTAATAAAACTATCCATATGCAATGCACTGAGTTATATCAGTTTTTAATAAAACTATACATTTGCAATGCACTGAGTTATATCAGTTTTTAATAAAACTATCCATATGCAATGCACTGAGTTATATCAGTTTTTAATAAAAACTATCCATATGCAATGCACTGAGTTATATCAGTTTTTAACAAAACTATCCATATGCAATGCACTGAGTTATATCAGTTTTTAATAAAAACTATCCATTTGCAATGCACTGAGTTATATCAGTTTTTAATAAAACTATCCATATGCAATGCACTGAGTTATATCAGTTTTTAATAAAACTATCCATATGCAATGCACTGAGTTATATCAGTTGTTAATAAAACTATACATTTGCAATGCACTGAGTTATATCAGTTTTTAATAAAACTATCCATATGCAATGCACTGAGTTATATCAGTTTTTAATAAAAACTATCCATATGCAATGCACTGAGTTATATCAGTTTTTAACAAAACTATCCATATGCAATGCACTGAGTTATATCAGTTTTTAATAAAAACTATCCATTTGCAATGCACTGAGTTATATCAGTTTTTAATAAAACTATCCATTTGCAATGCACTGAGTTATATCAGTTTTTAATAAAACTATCCATATGCAATGCACTGAGTTATATCAGTTTTTAATAAAAACTATCCATATACAATGCACTGAGTTATATCAGTTTTTAATAAAACTATACATTTGCAATGCACTGAGTTATATCAGTTTTTAATAAAACTATCCATATGCAATGCACTGAGTTATATCAGTTTTTAATAAAAACTATCCATATGCAATGCACTGAGTTATATCAGTTTTTAATAAAACTATCCATATGCAATGCACTGAGTTATATCAGTTTTTAATAAAACTATACATTTGCAATGCACTGAGTTATATCTGTTTTTAATAAAAACTATCCATATGCAATGCACTGAGTTATATCAGTTTTTAATAAAACTATACATTTGCAATGCACTGAGTTATATCAGTTTTTAATAAAACTATCCATTTGCAATGCACTGAGTTATATCAGTTTTTAATAAAACTATACATTTGCAATGCACTGAGTTATATCAGTTTTTAATAAAACTATCCATATGCAATGCACTGAGTTATATCAGTTTTTAATAAAAACTATCCATATGCAATGCACTGAGTTATATCAGTTTTTAATAAAACTATACATTTGCAATGCACTGAGTTATATCAGTTTTTAATAAAACTATCCATATGCAATGCACTGAGTTATATCAGTTTTTAATAAAACTATCCATATGCAATGCACTGAGTTATATCAGTTTTTAATAAAACTATACATTTGCAATGCACTGAGTTATATCAGTTTTTAATAAAACTATCCATATGCAATGCACTGAGTTATATCAGTTTTTAATAAAACTATACATTTGCAATGCACTGAGTTATATCAGTTTTTAATAAAACTATACATTTGCAATGCACTGAGTTACATCAGTTTTTAATAAAACTATCCATATGCAATGCACTGAGTTATATCAGTTTTTAATAAAACTATACATTTGCAATGCACTGAGTTATATCAGTTTTTAATAAAACTATCCATATGCAATGCACTGAGTTATATCAGTTTTTAATAAAAACTATCCATATGCAATGCACTGAGTTATATCAGTTTTTAATAAAACTATACATTTGCAATGCACTGAGTTATATCAGTTTTTAATAAAACTATACATTTGCAATGCACTGAGTTATATCAGTTTTTAATAAAACTATCCATATGCAATGCACTGAGTTATATCAGTTTTTAATAAAACTATACATTTGCAATGCACTGAGTTATATCAGTTTTTAATAAAACTATCCATATGCAATGCACTGAGTTATATCAGTTTTTAATAAAAACTATCCATATGCAATGCACTGAGTTATATCAGTTTTTAATAAAACTATACATTTGCAATGCACTGAGTTATATCAGTTTTTAATAAAACTATCCATATGCAATGCACTGCGTTATATCAGTTTTTAATAAAACTATCCATATGCAATGCAGTGCGTTATATCAGGTTTTAATAAAACTATCCATATGCAATGCACTGAGTTATATCAGTTTTTAATAAAACTATACATTTGCAATGCACTGAGTTATATCAGTTTTTAATAAAACTATCCATATGCAATGCACTGCGTTATATCAGTTTTTAATAAAACTATCCATATGCAATGCACTGAGTTATATCAGTTTTTAATAAAAACTATCCATATGCAATGCACTGAGTTATATCATTTTTTAATAAAATTATACATTTGCAATGCAGTGCGTTATATCAGTTTTTAATAAAAACTATCCATATGCAATGCACTGCGTTATATCAGTTTTTAATAAAACTGTCCATATGCAATGCAGTGCGTTATATCAGGTTTTAATAAAACTATCCATATGCAATGCACTGAGTTATATCAGTTTTTAATAAAACTATACATTTGCAATGCAGTGCGTTATATCAGTTTTTAATAAAAACTATCCATATGCAATGCACTGAGTTATATCAGTTTTTAATAAAACTATACATTTGCAATGCACTGAGTTATATCAGTTTTTAATAAAACTATCCATATGCAATGCACTGCGTTATATCAGTTTTTAATAAAACTATCCATATGCAATGCAGTGCGTTATATCAGGTTTTAATAAAACTATCCATATGCAATGCACTGAGTTATATCAGTTTTTAATAAAACTATCCATATGCAATGCACTGAGTTATATCAGTTTTTAATAAAACTATACATTTGCAATGCAGTGAGTTATATCAGTTTTTAATAAAACTATCCATATGCAATGCACTGCGTTATATCAGTTTTTAATAAAACTATCCATATGCAATGCAGTGCGTTATATCAGGTTTTAAGAAAACTATTCATATGCAATGCACTGAGTTATATCAGTTTTTAATAAAACTATCCATATGCAATGCACTGAGTTATATCAGTTTTTAATAAAACTATACATTTGCAATGCACTGAGTTATATCAGTTTTTAATAAAACTATCCATATGCAATGCACGGAGTTATATCAGTTTTTAATAAAACTATCCATATGCAATGCACTGAGTTATATCAGTTTTTAATAAAACTATCCATATGCAATGCACTGAGTTATATCAGTTTTTAATAAAACTATCCCTATGCAATGCACTGAGTTATATCATTTTTTAATAAAACTATCAATATGCAATGCACTGAGTTATATCAGTTTTTAATAAAACTATCCATATGCAATGCACTGAGTTATATCAGTTTTTAATAAAACTATACATTTGCAATGCAGTGAGTTATATCAGTTTTTAATAAAACTATCCATATGCAATGCACTGAGTTATATCAGTTTTTAATAAAACTATCAATATGCAATGCACTGAGTTATATCAGTTTTTAATAAAACTATCCATATGCAATGCACTGAGTTATATCAGTTTTTAATAAAAACTATCCATATGCAATGCACTGAGTTATATCATTTTTTAATAAAACTATCAATATGCAATGCACTGAGTTATATCAGTTTTTAATAAAACTATCCATATGCAATGCACTGAGTTATATCAGGTTTTAATAAAACTATCCATATGCCAAGCACTGAGTTATATCAGTTTTTAATAAAACTATACATATGCAATGCACTGAGTTATATCAGTTTTTATAAAACTATCCATATGCAATGCACTGAGTTATATCAGTTTTTAATAAAACTATCCATATGCAATGCACTGAGTTATATCAGTTTTTAATAAAACTATCAATATGCAATGCACTGAGTTATATCAGTTTTTATAAAACTATCCATATGCAATGCACTGAGTTATATCAGTTTTTAATAAAACTATCCATATGCAATGCACTGAGTTATATCAGTTTTTAATAAAACTATCAATATGCAATGCACTGAGTTATATCAGGTTTTAATAAAACTATCAATATGCAATGCACTGAGTTATATCAGTTTTTATAAAACTATCCATATGCAATGCACTGAGTTATATCAGTTTTTAATAAAAACTATACATATGCAATGCACTGAGTTATATCAGTTTTTATAAAACTATCCATATGCAATGCAGTCAGTTATATCAGTTTTTAATAAAACTATCCATATGCAATGCACTGAGTTATATCAGTTTTTAATAAAACTATCCATATGCAATGCACTGAGTTATATCAGTTTTTAATAAAACTATCCATATGCAATGTACTGAGTTATATCAGTTTTTAATAAAAACTATCCATATGCAATGCACTGAGTTATATCAGGTTTTAATAAAACTATCCATATGCAATGCACTGAGTTATACCAGGTTTTAATAAAACTATCCATATGCAAGGCACTGAGTTATATCAGTTTTTAATAAAACTATACATATGAAATGCACTGAGTTATATCAGTTTTTAATAAAACTATCCATATGCCATGCACTGAGTTATATCAGTTTTTAATAAAACTATCCATATGCAATGCACTGAGTTATATCAGTTTTTAATAAAACTATCCATATGCAATGCACTGAGTTATATCAGTTTTTAATAAAACTATCCATATGCAATGCACTGAGTTATATCAGCTTTTAATAAAAACTATCCATATGCAATGCACTGAGTTATATCATTTTTTAATAAAACTATCCATATGCAATGCACTGAGTTATATCAGTTTTTAATAAAACTATCCATATGCAATGCACTGAGTTATATCAGGTTTTAATAAAACTATCCATATGCAATGCAGTGAGTTATATCAGTTTTTACTAAAACTATCCATATGTAATGCAGTGAGTTATATCAGTTTTTAATAAAACTATCCATATGCAATGTACTGAGTTATATCAGTTTTTAATAAAACTATCCATATGTAATGCAGTGAGTTATATCAGTTTTTAATAAAACTATCCATATGCAATGTACTGAGTTATATCAGTTTTTAATAAAACTATCCATATGTAATGCAGTGAGTTATATCAGTTTTTAATAAAACTATCCATATGCAATGCACTGAGTTATATCAGTTTTTAATAAAAACTATCCATATGCAATGCACTGAGTTATATCATTTTTTAATAAAACTATCCATATGCAATGCACTGAGTTATATCAGTTTTTAATAAAACTATCCATATGCAATGTACTGAGTTATATCAGTTTTTAATAAAAACTATCCATATGCAATGCACTGAGTTATATCATTTTTTAATAAAACTATCCATATGCAATGTACTGAGTTATATCAGTTTTTAATAAAAACTATCCATATGCAATGTACTGAGTTATATCAGTTTTTAATAAAACTATCCATATGCAATGTACTGAGTTATATCAGTTTTTAATAAAACTATCCATATGTAATGCAGTGAGTTATATCAGTTTTTAATAAAACTATACATTTGCAATGCACTGAGTTATATCAGTTTTTAATAAAACTATCCATATGCAATGCACTGCGTTATATCAGTTTTTAATAAAACTATCCATATGCAATGCACTGAGTTATATCAGTTTTTAATAAAAACTATCCATATGCAATGCACTGAGTTATATCATTTTTTAATAAAATTATACATTTGCAATGCAGTGCGTTATATCAGTTTTTAATAAAAACTATCCATATGCAATGCACTGCGTTATATCAGTTTTTAATAAAACTGTCCATATGCAATGCAGTGCGTTATATCAGGTTTTAATAAAACTATCCATATGCAATGCACTGAGTTATATCAGTTTTTAATAAAACTATACATTTGCAATGCAGTGCGTTATATCAGTTTTTAATAAAAACTATCCATATGCAATGCACTGAGTTATATCAGTTTTTAATAAAACTATACATTTGCAATGCACTGAGTTATATCAGTTTTTAATAAAACTATCCATATGCAATGCACTGCGTTATATCAGTTTTTAATAAAACTATCCATATGCAATGCAGTGCGTTATATCAGGTTTTAATAAAACTATCCATATGCAATGCACTGAGTTATATCAGTTTTTAATAAAACTATCCATATGCAATGCACTGAGTTATATCAGTTTTTAATAAAACTATACATTTGCAATGCAGTGAGTTATATCAGTTTTTAATAAAACTATCCATATGCAATGCACTGCGTTATATCAGTTTTTAATAAAACTATCCATATGCAATGCAGTGCGTTATATCAGGTTTTAAGAAAACTATTCATATGCAATGCACTGAGTTATATCAGTTTTTAATAAAACTATCCATATGCAATGCACTGAGTTATATCAGTTTTTAATAAAACTATACATTTGCAATGCACTGAGTTATATCAGTTTTTAATAAAACTATCCATATGCAATGCACGGAGTTATATCAGTTTTTAATAAAACTATCCATATGCAATGCACTGAGTTATATCAGTTTTTAATAAAACTATACATTTGCAATGCAGTGAGTTATATCAGTTTTTAATAAAACTATCCATATGCAATGCACTGCGTTATATCAGTTTTTAATAAAACTATACATTTGCAATGCACTGAGTTATATCAGTTTTTAATAAAACTATCCATATGCAATGCACGGAGTTATATCAGTTTTTAATAAAACTATCCATATGCAATGCACTGAGTTATATCAGTTTTTAATAAAACTATCCATATGCAATGCACTGAGTTATATCAGTTTTTAATAAAACTATCCATATGCAATGCACTGAGTTATATCAGTTTTTAATAAAAACTATCCATATGCAATGCACTGAGTTATATCATTTTTTAATAAAACTATCAATATGCAATGCACTGAGTTATATCAGTTTTTAATAAAACTATCCATATGCAATGCACTGAGTTATATCAGTTTTTAATAAAACTATACATTTGCAATGCAGTGAGTTATATCAGTTTTTAATAAAACTATCCATATGCAATGCACTGAGTTATATCAGTTTTTAATAAAACTATCAATATGCAATGCACTGAGTTATATCAGTTTTTAATAAAACTATCCATATGCAATGCACTGAGTTATATCAGTTTTTAATAAAAACTATCCATATGCAATGCACTGAGTTATATCATTTTTTAATAAAACTATCAATATGCAATGCACTGAGTTATATCAGTTTTTAATAAAACTATCCATATGCAATGCACTGAGTTATATCAGGTTTTAATAAAACTATCCATATGCCAAGCACTGAGTTATATCAGTTTTTAATAAAACTATACATATGCAATGCACTGAGTTATATCAGTTTTTATAAAACTATCCATATGCAATGCACTGAGTTATATCAGTTTTTAATAAAACTATCCATATGCCATGCACTGAGTTATATCAGTTTTTAATAAAACTATCCATATGCAATGCACTGAGTTATATCAGTTTTTAATAAAACTATCCATATGCAATGCACTGAGTTATATCAGTTTTTAATAAAACTTTCCATATGCAATGCACTGAGTTATATCAGCTTTTAATAAAAACTATCCATATGCAATGCACTGAGTTATATCATTTTTTAATAAAACTATCCATATGCAATGCACTGAGTTATATCAGTTTTTAATAAAACTATCCATATGCAATGCACTGAGTTATATCAGGTTTTAATAAAACTATCCATATGCAATGCAGTGAGTTATATCAGTTTTTACTAAAACTATCCATATGTAATGCAGTGAGTTATATCAGTTTTTAATAAAACTATCCATATGCAATGTACTGAGTTATATCAGTTTTTAATAAAACTATCCATATGTAATGCAGTGAGTTATATCAGTTTTTAATAAAACTATCCATATGCAATGTACTGAGTTATATCAGTTTTTAATAAAACTATCCATATGTAATGCAGTGAGTTATATCAGTTTTTAATAAAACTATCCATATGCAATGCACTGAGTTATATCAGTTTTTAATAAAAACTATCCATATGCAATGCACTGAGTTATATCATTTTTTAATAAAACTATCCATATGCAATGCACTGAGTTATATCAGTTTTTAATAAAACTATCCATATGCAATGTACTGAGTTATATCAGTTTTTAATAAAAACTATCCATATGCAATGCACTGAGTTATATCATTTTTTAATAAAACTATCCATATGCAATGTACTGAGTTATATCAGTTTTTAATAAAAACTATCCATATGCAATGTACTGAGTTATATCAGTTTTTAATAAAACTATCCATATGCAATGTACTGAGTTATATCAGTTTTTAATAAAACTATCCATATGTAATGCAGTGAGTTATATCAGTTTTTAATAAAACTATACATTTGCAATGCACTGAGTTATATCAGTTTTTAATAAAACTATCCATATGCAATGCACTGCGTTATATCAGTTTTTAATAAAACTATCCATATGCAATGCACTGAGTTATATCAGTTTTTAATAAAAACTATCCATATGCAATGCACTGAGTTATATCATTTTTTAATAAAATTATACATTTGCAATGCAGTGCGTTATATCAGTTTTTAATAAAAACTATCCATATGCAATGCACTGCGTTATATCAGTTTTTAATAAAACTGTCCATATGCAATGCAGTGCGTTATATCAGGTTTTAATAAAACTATCCATATGCAATGCACTGAGTTATATCAGTTTTTAATAAAACTATACATTTGCAATGCAGTGCGTTATATCAGTTTTTAATAAAAAACTATCCATATGCAATGCACTGAGTTATATCAGTTTTTAATAAAACTATACATTTGCAATGCACTGAGTTATATCAGTTTTTAATAAAACTATCTCATATGCAATGCACTGCGTTATATCAGTTTTTAATAAAACTATCCATATGCAATGCAGTGCGTTATATCAGGTTTTAATAAAACTATCCATATGCAATGCACTGAGTTATATCAGTTTTTAATAAAACTATCCATATGCAATGCACTGAGTTATATCAGTTTTTAATAAAACTATACATTTGCAATGCAGTGAGTTATATCAGTTTTTAATAAAACTATCCATATGCAATGCACTGCGTTATATCAGTTTTTAATAAAACTATCCATATGCAATGCAGTGCGTTATATCAGGTTTTAAGAAAACTATTCATATGCAATGCAGTGAGTTATATCAGTTTTTAATAAAACTATCAATATGCAATGCACTGAGTTATATCAGTTTTTAATAAAACTATCCATAT
This sequence comes from Ceratitis rosa, assembly GCA_037013455.1. Classification (NCBI taxonomy): domain Eukaryota; kingdom Metazoa; phylum Arthropoda; class Insecta; order Diptera; family Tephritidae; genus Ceratitis; species Ceratitis rosa. Next base: position 16,399 of record JAWMAG010000370.1, read on the forward strand.
GCAATGCACTGAGTTATATCAGTTTTTAATAAAAACTATCCATATGCAATGCACTGAGTTATATCATTTTTTAATAAAACTATCAATATGCAATGCACTGAGTTATATCAGTTTTTAATAAAACTATCCATATGCAATGCACTGAGTTATATCAGGTTTTAATAAAACTATCCATATGCCAAGCACTGAGTTATATCAGTTTTTAATAAAACTATACATATGCAATGCACTGAGTTATATCAGTTTTTAATAAAACTATCCATATGCAATGTACTGAGTTATATCAGTTTTTAATAAAAACTATCCATATGCAATGCACTGAGTTATATCAGGTTTTAATAAAACTATCCATATGCAATGCACTGAGTTATATCAGGTTTTAATAAAACTATCCATATGCAAGGCACTGAGTTATATCAGTTTTTAATAAAACTATACATATGAAATGCACTGAGTTATATCAGTTTTTAATAAAACTATCCATATGCAATGCACTGAGTTATATCAGTTTTTAATAAAACTATCCATATGCAATGCACGGAGTTATATCAGTTTTTAATAAAACTATCCATATGCAATGCACGGAGTTATATCAGTTTTTAATAAAACTATCCATATGCAATGCACTGAGTTATATCAGTTTTTAATAAAACTATCCATATGCAATGCACTGAGTTATATCAGTTTTTAATAAAACTATCCATATGCAATGCACTGAGTTATATCAGTTTTTAATAAAACTATCCATATGCAATGCACTGAGTTATATCAGTTTTTAATAAAACTATCCATATGCAATGCACGGAGTTATATCAGTTTTTAATAAAACTATCCATATGCAATGCACGGAGTTATATCAGTTTTTAATAAAACTATCCATATGCAATGCACTGAGTTATATCAGTTTTTAATAAAACTGTCCATATGCAATGCACTGAGTTATATAAGTTTTTAATAAAACTGTCTATATGCAATGCACTGAGTTATATCAGGTTTTAATAAAACTATCCATATGCAATGCACTGAGTTATATCAGTTTTTAATAAAACTATCCATATGCAATGCACTGAGTTATATCAGTTTTTAATAAAACTATCCATATGCAATGCACTGCGTTATATCAGTTTTTAATAAAACTATCCATATGCAATGCAGTGCGTTATATCAGGTTTTAAGAAAACTATTCATATGCAATGCACTGAGTTATATCAGTTTTTAATAAAACTATCCATATGCAATGCACTGAGTTATATCAGTTTTTAATAAAACTATACATTTGCAATGCACTGAGTTATATCAGTTTTTAATAAAACTATCCATATGCAATGCACGGAGTTATATCAGTTTTTAATAAAACTATCCATATGCAATGCACTGAGTTATATCAGTTTTTAATAAAACTATACATTTGCAATGCAGTGAGTTATATCAGTTTTTAATAAAACTATCCATATGCAATGCACTGCGTTATATCAGTTTTTAATAAAACTATACATTTGCAATGCACTGAGTTATATCAGTTTTTAATAAAACTATCCATATGCAATGCACGGAGTTATATCAGTTTTTAATAAAACTATCCATATGCAATGCACTGAGTTATATCAGTTTTTAATAAAACTATCCATATGCAATGCACTGAGTTATATCAGTTTTTAATAAAACTATCCATATGCAATGCACTGAGTTATATCAGTTTTTAATAAAAACTATCCATATGCAATGCACTGAGTTATATCATTTTTTAATAAAACTATCAATATGCAATGCACTGAGTTATATCAGTTTTTAATAAAACTATCCATATGCAATGCACTGAGTTATATCAGTTTTTAATAAAACTATACATTTGCAATGCAGTGAGTTATATCAGTTTTTAATAAAACTATCCATATGCAATGCACTGAGTTATATCAGTTTTTAATAAAACTATCAATATGCAATGCACTGAGTTATATCAGTTTTTAATAAAACTATCCATATGCAATGCACTGAGTTATATCAGTTTTTAATAAAAACTATCCATATGCAATGCACTGAGTTATATCATTTTTTAATAAAACTATCAATATGCAATGCACTGAGTTATATCAGTTTTTAATAAAACTATCCATATGCAATGCACTGAGTTATATCAGGTTTTAATAAAACTATCCATATGCCAAGCACTGAGTTATATCAGTTTTTAATAAAACTATACATATGCAATGCACTGAGTTATATCAGTTTTTATAAAACTATCCATATGCAATGCACTGAGTTATATCAGTTTTTAATAAAACTATCCATATGCCATGCACTGAGTTATATCAGTTTTTAATAAAACTATCCATATGCAATGCACTGAGTTATATCAGTTTTTAATAAAACTATCCATATGCAATGCACTGAGTTATATCAGTTTTTAATAAAACTTTCCATATGCAATGCACTGAGTTATATCAGCTTTTAATAAAAACTATCCATATGCAATGCACTGAGTTATATCATTTTTTAATAAAACTATCCATATGCAATGCACTGAGTTATATCAGTTTTTAATAAAACTATCCATATGCAATGCACTGAGTTATATCAGGTTTTAATAAAACTATCCATATGCAATGCAGTGAGTTATATCAGTTTTTACTAAAACTATCCATATGTAATGCAGTGAGTTATATCAGTTTTTAATAAAACTATCCATATGCAATGTACTGAGTTATATCAGTTTTTAATAAAACTATCCATATGTAATGCAGTGAGTTATATCAGTTTTTAATAAAACTATCCATATGCAATGTACTGAGTTATATCAGTTTTTAATAAAACTATCCATATGTAATGCAGTGAGTTATATCAGTTTTTAATAAAACTATCCATATGCAATGCACTGAGTTATATCAGTTTTTAATAAAAACTATCCATATGCAATGCACTGAGTTATATCATTTTTTAATAAAACTATCCATATGCAATGCACTGAGTTATATCAGTTTTTAATAAAACTATCCATATGCAATGTACTGAGTTATATCAGTTTTTAATAAAAACTATCCATATGCAATGCACTGAGTTATATCATTTTTTAATAAAACTATCCATATGCAATGTACTGAGTTATATCAGTTTTTAATAAAAACTATCCATATGCAATGTACTGAGTTATATCAGTTTTTAATAAAACTATCCATATGCAATGTACTGAGTTATATCAGTTTTTAATAAAACTATCCATATGTAATGCAGTGAGTTATATCAGTTTTTAATAAAACTATACATTTGCAATGCACTGAGTTATATCAGTTTTTAATAAAACTATCCATATGCAATGCACTGCGTTATATCAGTTTTTAATAAAACTATCCATATGCAATGCACTGAGTTATATCAGTTTTTAATAAAAACTATCCATATGCAATGCACTGAGTTATATCATTTTTTAATAAAATTATACATTTGCAATGCAGTGCGTTATATCAGTTTTTAATAAAAACTATCCATATGCAATGCACTGCGTTATATCAGTTTTTAATAAAACTGTCCATATGCAATGCAGTGCGTTATATCAGGTTTTAATAAAACTATCCATATGCAATGCACTGAGTTATATCAGTTTTTAATAAAACTATACATTTGCAATGCAGTGCGTTATATCAGTTTTTAATAAAAACTATCCATATGCAATGCACTGAGTTATATCAGTTTTTAATAAAACTATACATTTGCAATGCACTGAGTTATATCAGTTTTTAATAAAACTATCCATATGCAATGCACTGCGTTATATCAGTTTTTAATAAAACTATCCATATGCAATGCAGTGCGTTATATCAGGTTTTAATAAAACTATCCATATGCAATGCACTGAGTTATATCAGTTTTTAATAAAACTATCCATATGCAATGCACTGAGTTATATCAGTTTTTAATAAAACTATACATTTGCAATGCAGTGAGTTATATCAGTTTTTAATAAAACTATCCATATGCAATGCACTGCGTTATATCAGTTTTTAATAAAACTATCCATATGCAATGCAGTGCGTTATATCAGGTTTTAAGAAAACTATTCATATGCAATGCAGTGAGTTATATCAGTTTTTAATAAAACTATCAATATGCAATGCACTGAGTTATATCAGTTTTTAATAAAACTATCCATATGCAATGCACTGAGTTATATCAGTTTTTAATAAAAACTATCCATATGCAATGCACTGAGTTATATCATTTTTTAATAAAACTATCAATATGCAATGCACTGAGTTATATCAGTTTTTAATAAAACTATCCATATGCAATGCACTGAGTTATATCAGGTTTTAATAAAACTATCCATATGCCAAGCACTGAGTTATATCAGTTTTTAATAAAACTATACATATGCAATGCACTGAGTTATATCAGTTTTTAATAAAACTATCCATATGCAATGTACTGAGTTATATCAGTTTTTAATAAAAACTATCCATATGCAATGCACTGAGTTATATCAGGTTTTAATAAAACTATCCATATGCAATGCACTGAGTTATATCAGGTTTTAATAAAACTATCCATATGCAAGGCACTGAGTTATATCAGTTTTTAATAAAACTATACATATGAAATGCACTGAGTTATATCAGTTTTTAATAAAACTATCCATATGCAATGCACTGAGTTATATCAGTTTTTAATAAAACTATCCATATGCAATGCACGGAGTTATATCAGTTTTTAATAAAACTATCCATATGCAATGCACGGAGTTATATCAGTTTTTAATAAAACTATCCATATGCAATGCACTGAGTTATATCAGTTTTTAATAAAACTATCCATATGCAATGCACTGAGTTATATCAGTTTTTAATAAAACTATCCATATGCAATGCACTGAGTTATATCAGTTTTTAATAAAACTATCCATATGCAATGCACTGAGTTATATCAGTTTTTAATAAAACTATCCATATGCAATGCACGGAGTTATATCAGTTTTTAATAAAACTATCCATATGCAATGCACGGAGTTATATCAGTTTTTAATAAAACTATCCATATGCAATGCACTGAGTTATATCAGTTTTTAATAAAACTATCCATATGCAATGCACTGAGTTATATCAGTTTTTAATAAAACTATACATTTGCAATGCAGTGAGTTATATCAGTTTTTAATAAAACTATCCATATGCAATGCACTGAGTTATATCAGTTTTTAATAAAACTATCCATATGCAATGCACTGAGTTATATCAGTTTTTAATAAAACTATCCATATGCAATGCACTGAGTTATATCAGTTTTTAATAAAACTATCCATATGCAATGCACTGAGTTATATCAGTTTTTAATAAAACTATCCATATGCAATGCACTGAGTTATATCAGTTTTTAATAAAACTATCCATATGCAATGCACTGAGTTATATCAGTTTTTAATAAAACTATCCATATGCAATGCACTGAGTTATATCAGTTTTTAATAAAACTATCCATATGCAATGCACTGAGTTATATCAGTTTTTAATAAAACTATCCATATGCAATGCACTGAGTTATATCAGTTTTTAATAAAACTATCCATATGCAATGCACTGAGTTATATCAGTTTTTAATAAAACTATCCATATGCAATGCACTGAGTTATATCAGTTTTTAATAAAACTATCCATATGCAATGCACTGAGTTATATCAGTTTTTAATAAAACTATCCATATGCAATGCACTGAGTTATATCAGTTTTTAATAAAACTATCCATATGCAATGCACTGAGTTATATCAGTTTTTAATAAAACTATCCATATGCAATGCACTGAGTTATATCAGTTTTTAATAAAACTATCCATATGCAATGCACTGAGTTATATCAGTTTTTAATAAAACTATCCATATGCAATGCACTGAGTTATATCAGTTTTTAATAAAACTATCCATATGCAATGCACTGAGTTATATCAGTTTTTAATAAAACTATCCATATGCAATGCACTGAGTTATATCAGTTTTTAATAAAACTATACATTTGCAATGCAGTGAGTTATATCAGTTTTTAATAAAACTATCCATATGCAATGCACTGAGTTATATCAGTTTTTAATAAAACTATCCATATGCAATGCACTGAGTTATATCAGTTTTTAATAAAACTATCCATATGCAATGCACTGAGTTATATCAGTTTTTAATAAAACTATCCATATGCAATGCACTGAGTTATATCAGTTTTTAATAAAACTATCCATATGCAATGCACTGAGTTATATCAGTTTTTAATAAAACTATCCATATGCAATGCACTGAGTTATATCAGTTTTTAATAAAACTATCCATATGCAATGCACTGAGTTATATCAGTTTTTAATAAAACTATCCATATGCAATGCACTGAGTTATATCAGTTTTTAATAAAACTATCCATATGCAATGCACTGAGTTATATCAGTTTTTAATAAAACTATCCATATGCAATGCACTGAGTTATATCAGTTTTTAATAAAACTATCCATATGCAATGCACTGAGTTATATCAGTTTTTAATAAAACTATCCATATGCAATGCACTGAGTTATATCAGTTTTTAATAAAACTATCCATATGCAATGCACTGAGTTATATCAGTTTTTAATAAAACTATACATTTGCAATGCAGTGAGTTATATCAGTTTTTAATAAAACTATCCATATGCAATGCACTGAGTTATATCAGTTTTTAATAAAACTATCCATATGCAATGCACTGAGTTATATCAGTTTTTAATAAAACTATCCATATGCAATGCACTGAGTTATATCAGTTTTTAATAAAACTATCCATATGCAATGCACTGAGTTATATCAGTTTTTAATAAAACTATCCATATGCAATGCACTGAGTTATATCAGTTTTTAATAAAACTATCCATATGCAATGCACTGAGTTATATCAGTTTTTAATAAAACTATCCATATGCAATGCACTGAGTTATATCAGTTTTTAATAAAACTATCCATATGCAATGCACTGAGTTATATCAGTTTTTAATAAAACTATCCATATGCAATGCACTGAGTTATATCAGGTTTTAATAAAACTATCCATATGCAATGCACTGAGTTATATCAGGTTTTAATAAAACTATCCATATGCAAGGCACTGAGTTATATCAGTTTTTAATAAAACTATACATATGAAATGCACTGAGTTATATCAGTTTTTAATAAAACTATCCATATGCAATGCACTGAGTTATATCAGTTTTTAATAAAACTATCCATATGCAATGCACGGAGTTATATCAGTTTTTAATAAAACTATCCATATGCAATGCACGGAGTTATATCAGTTTTTAATAAAACTATCCATATGCAATGCACTGAGTTATATCAGTTTTTAATAAAACTATCCATATGCAATGCACTGAGTTATATCAGTTTTTAATAAAACTATCCATATGCAATGCACTGAGTTATATCAGTTTTTAATAAAACTATCCATATGCAATGCACTGAGTTATATCAGGTTTTAATAAAACTATCCATATGCAATGCACTGAGTTATATCAGGTTTTAATAAAACTATCCATATGCAAGGCACTGAGTTATATCAGTTTTTAATAAAACTATACATATGAAATGCACTGAGTTATATCAGTTTTTAATAAAACTATCCATATGCAATGCACTGAGTTATATCAGTTTTTAATAAAACTATCCATATGCAATGCACGGAGTTATATCAGTTTTTAATAAAACTATCCATATGCAATGCACGGAGTTATATCAGTTTTTAATAAAACTATCCATATGCAATGCACTGAGTTATATCAGTTTTTAATAAAACTATCCATATGCAATGCACTGAGTTATATCAGTTTTTAATAAAACTATCCATATGCAATGCACTGAGTTATATCAGTTTTTAATAAAACTATCCATATGCAATGCACTGAGTTATATCAGTTTTTAATAAAACTATCCATATGCAATGCACTGAGTTATATCAGTTTTTAATAAAACTATCCATATGCAATGCACTGAGTTATATCAGTTTTTAATAAAACTATCCATATGCAATGCACTGAGTTATATCAGTTTTTAATAAAACTATACATTTGCAATGCAGTGAGTTATATCAGTTTTTAATAAAACTATCCATATGCAATGCACTGAGTTATATCAGTTTTTAATAAAACTATCCATATGCAATGCACTGAGTTATATCAGTTTTTAATAAAACTATCCATATGCAATGCACTGAGTTATATCAGTTTTTAATAAAACTATCCATATGCAATGCACTGAGTTATATCAGTTTTTAATAAAACTATCCATATGCAATGCACTGAGTTATATCAGTTTTTAATAAAACTATCCATATGCAATGCACTGAGTTATATCAGTTTTTAATAAAACTATCCATATGCAATGCACTGAGTTATATCAGTTTTTAATAAAACTATCCATATGCAATGCACTGAGTTATATCAGTTTTTAATAAAACTATACATTTGCAATGCAGTGAGTTATATCAGTTTTTAATAAAACTATCCATATGCAATGCACTGAGTTATATCAGTTTTTAATAAAACTATCCATATGCAATGCACTGAGTTATATCAGTTTTTAATAAAACTATCCATATGCAATGCACTGAGTTATATCAGTTTTTAATAAAACTATCCATATGCAATGCACTGAGTTATATCAGTTTTTAATAAAACTATCCATATGCAATGCACTGAGTTATATCAGTTTTTAATAAAACTATCCATATGCAATGCACTGAGTTATATCAGTTTTTAATAAAACTATCCATATGCAATGCACTGAGTTATATCAGTTTTTAATAAAACTATCCATATGCAATGCACTGAGTTATATCAGTTTTTAATAAAACTATCCATATGCAATGCACTGAGTTATATCAGGTTTTAATAAAACTATCCATATGCAATGCACTGAGTTATATCAGGTTTTAATAAAACTATCCATATGCAAGGCACTGAGTTATATCAGTTTTTAATAAAACTATACATATGAAATGCACTGAGTTATATCAGTTTTTAATAAAACTATCCATATGCAATGCACTGAGTTATATCAGTTTTTAATAAAACTATCCATATGCAATGCACGGAGTTATATCAGTTTTTAATAAAACTATCCATATGCAATGCACGGAGTTATATCAGTTTTTAATAAAACTATCCATATGCAATGCACTGAGTTATATCAGTTTTTAATAAAACTATCCATATGCAATGCACTGAGTTATATCAGTTTTTAATAAAACTATCCATATGCAATGCACTGAGTTATATCAGTTTTTAATAAAACTATCCATATGCAATGCACTGAGTTATATCAGTTTTTAATAAAACTATCCATATGCAATGCACGGAGTTATATCAGTTTTTAATAAAACTATCCATATGCAATGCACGGAGTTATATCAGTTTTTAATAAAACTATCCATATGCAATGCACTGAGTTATATCAGTTTTTAATAAAACTATCCATATGCAATGCAGTGAGTTATATCAGTTTTTAATAAAACTATCCATATGCAATGCACTGAGTTATATCAGTTTTTAATAAAACTATCCATATGCAATGCACGGAGTTATATCAGTTTTTAATAAAACTATCCATATGCAATGCACGGAGTTATATCAGTTTTTAATAAAACTATCCATATGCAATGCACTGAGTTATATCAGTTTTTAATAAAACTATCCATATGCAATGCACTGAGTTATATCAGTTTTTAATAAAACTATCCATATGCAATGCACGGAGTTATATCAGTTTTTAATAAAACTATCCATATGCAATGCACGGAGTTATATCAGTTTTTAATAAAACTATCCATATGCAATGCACTGAGTTATATCAGTTTTTAATAAAACTATCCATATGCAATGCACTGAGTTATATCAGTTTTTAATAAAACTATCCATATGCAATGCACTGAGTTATATCAGTTTTTAATAAAACTATCCATATGCAATGCACTGAGTTATATCAGTTTTTAATAAAACTATCCATATGCAATGCACGGAGTTATATCAGTTTTTAATAAAACTATCCATATGCAATGCACGGAGTTATATCAGTTTTTAATAAAACTATCCATATGCAATGCACGGAGTTATATCAGTTTTTAATAAAACTATCCATATGCAATGCACTGAGTTATATCAGTTTTTAATAAAACTATCCATATGCAATGCACTGAGTTATATCAGTTTTTAATAAAACTATCCATATGCAATGCACTGAGTTATATCAGTTTTTAATAAAACTATCCATATGCAATGCACTGAGTTATATCAGTTTTTAATAAAACTATACATATGAAATGCACTGAGTTATATCAGTTTTTAATAAAACTATCCATATGCAATGCACTGAGTTATATCAGTTTTTAATAAAACTATCCATATGCAATGCACGGAGTTATATCAGTTTTTAATAAAACTATCCATATGCAATGCACGGAGTTATATCAGTTTTTAATAAAACTATCCATATGCAATGCACTGAGTTATATCAGTTTTTAATAAAACTATCCATATGCAATGCACTGAGTTATATCAGTTTTTAATAAAACTATCCATATGCAATGCACTGAGTTATATCAGTTTTTAATAAAACTATCCATATGCAATGCACTGAGTTATATCAGTTTTTAATAAAACTATCCATATGCAATGCACGGAGTTATATCAGTTTTTAATAAAACTATCCATATGCAATGCACGGAGTTATATCAGTTTTTAATAAAACTATCCATATGCAATGCACGGAGTTATATCAGTTTTTAATAAAACTATCCATATGCAATGCACTGAGTTATATCAGTTTTTAATAAAACTATCCATATGCAATGCACTGAGTTATATCAGTTTTTAATAAAACTATCCATATGCAATGCACTGAGTTATATCAGTTTTTAATAAAACTATCCATATGCAATGCACGGAGTTATATCAGTTTTTAATAAAACTATCCATATGCAATGCACGGAGTTATATCAGTTTTTAATAAAACTATCCATATGCAATGCACTGAGTTATATCAGTTTTTAATAAAACTATCCATATGCAATGCACTGAGTTATATCAGTTTTTAATAAAACTATCCATATGCAATGCACTGAGTTATATCAGTTTTTAATAAAACTATCCATATGCAATGCACTGAGTTATATCAGTTTTTAATAAAACTATCCATATGCAATGCACTGAGTTATATCAGTTTTTAATAAAACTATCCATATGCAATGCACGGAGTTATATCAGTTTTTAGTAAAACTATCCATATGCAATGCACGGAGTTATATCAGTTTTTAATAAAACTATCCATATGCAATGCACTGAGTTATATCAGTTTTTAATAAAACTATCCATATGCAATGCACTGAGTTATATCAGTTTTTAATAAAACTATACATTTGCAATGCAGTGAGTTATATCAGTTTTTAATAAAACTATCCATATGCAATGCACTGAGTTATATCAGTTTTTAATAAAACTATCAATATGCAATGCACTGAGTTATATCAGTTTTTAATAAAACTATCCATATGCAATGCACTGAGTTATATCAGTTTTTAATAAAACTATACATATGCAATGCACTGAGTTATATCAGTTTTTAATAAAACTATCCATATGCAATGCAGTCAGTTATATCAGTTTTTAATAAAACTATCCATATGCAATGCACGGAGTTATATCAGTTTTTAATAAAACTATCCATATGCAATGCACTGAGTTATATCAGTTTTTAATAAAACTATCCATATGCAATGTACTGAGTTATATCAGTTTTTAATAAAAACTATCCATATGCAATGCACTGAGTTATATCAGGTTTTAATAAAACTATCCATAGGCAATGCACTGAGTTATATCAGGTTTTAATAAAACTATCCATATGCAAGGCACTGAGTTATATCAGTTTTTAATAAAACTATACATATGAAATGCACTGAGTTATATCAGTTTTTAATAAAACTATCCATATGCAATGCACTGAGTTATATCAGTTTTTAATAAAACTATCCATATGCAATGCACTGAGTTATATCAGTTTTTAATAAAACTATCCATATGCAATGCACTGAGTTATATCAGTTTTTAATAAAACTATCCATATGCAATGCACTGAGTTATATCAGCTTTTAATAAAAACTATCCATATGCAATGCACTGAGTTATATCATTTTTTAATAAAACTATCCATATGCAATGCACTGAGTTATATCAGTTTTTAATAAAACTATCCATATGCAATGCACTGAGTTATATCAGGTTTTAATAAAACTATCCATATGCAATGCAGTGAGTTATATCAGTTTTTACTAAAACTATCCATATGTAATGCAGTGAGTTATATCAGTTTTTAATAAAACTATCCATATGCAATGTACTGAGTTATATCAGTTTTTAATAAAACTATCCATATGTAATGCAGTGAGTTATATCAGTTTTTAATAAAACTATCCATATGCAATGTACTGAGTTATATCAGTTTTTAATAAAACTATCCATATGTAATGCAGTGAGTTATATCAGTTTTTAATAAAACTATCCATATGCAATGCACTGAGTTATATCAGTTTTTAATAAAAACTATCCATATGCAATGCACTGAGTTATATCATTTTTTAATAAAACTATCCATATGCAATGCACTGAGTTATATCAGTTTTTAATAAAACTATCCATATGCAATGCACTGAGTTATATCAGTTTTTAATAAAAACTATCCATATGCAATGCACTGAGTTATATCATTTTTTAATAAAACTATCCATATGCAATGTACTGAGTTATATCAGTTTTTAATAAAAACTATCCATATGCAATGTACTGAGTTATATCAGTTTTTAATAAAACTATCCATATGCAATGTACTGAGTTATATCAGTTTTTAATAAAACTATCCATATGTAATGCAGTGAGTTATATCAGTTTTTAATAAAACTATCCATATGCAATGCACTGAGTTATATCAGTTTTTAATAAAAACTATCCATATGCAATGCACTGAGTTATATCATTTTTTAATAAAACTATCCATATGCAATGCACTGAGTTATATCAGTTTTTAATAAAACTATCCATATGCAATGTACTGAGTTATATCAGTTTTTAATAAAAACTATCCATATGCAATGCACTGAGTTATATCAGGTTTTAAGAAAACTATTCATATGCAATGCACTGAGTTATATCAGTTTTTAATAAAACTATCCATATGCAATGCACTGAGTTATATCAGTTTTTAATAAAACCATACATTTGCAATGCAGTGAGTTATATCAGTTTTTAATAAAACTATCCATATGCAATGCACTGAGTTATATCATTTTTTAATAAAACTATCCATATGCAATGTACTGAGTTATATCAGTTTTTAATAAAAACTATCCATATGCAATGTACTGAGTTATATCAGTTTTTAATAAAACTATCCATATGCAATGTACTGAGTTATATCAGTTTTTAATAAAACTATCAATATGTAATGCAGTGAGTTATATCAGTTTTTAATAAAACTATCCATATGCAATGCACTGAGTTATATCAGTTTTTAATAAAAACTATCCATATGCAATGCACTGAGTTATATCATTTTTTAATAAAACTATCCATATGCAATGCACTGAGTTATATCAGTTTTTAATAAAACTATCCATATGCAATGTACTGAGTTATATCAGTTTTTAATAAAAACTATCCATATGCAATCCACTGAGTTATATCAGTTTTTAATAAAACTATCCATATGCAATGTACTGAGTTATATCAGTTTTTAATAAAAACTATCCATATGCAATGCACTGAGTTATATCAGTTTTTAATAAAACTATCCATATGCAATGTACTGAGTTATATCAGTTTTTAATAAAAACTATCCATATGCAATGCACTGAGTTATATCATTTTTTAATAAAACTATCCATATGCAATGCACTGAGTTATATCAGTTTTTAATAAAACTATCCATATGCAATGTACTGAGTTATATCAGTTTTTAATAAAACTATCCATATGCAATGTACTGAGTTATATCAGTTTTTAATAAAACTATCCATATGTAATGCAGTGAGTTATATCAGTTTTTAATAAAACTATCCATATGCAATGTACTGAGTTATATCAGGTTTTAATAAAACTATCCATATGCAATGCACTGAGTTATATCAGTTTTTAATAAAACTATACATATGCAATGCACTGAGTTATATCAGTTTTTAATAAAACTATCCATATGCAATGCAGTGCGTTATATCAGGTTTTAAGAAAACTATTCATATGCAATGCACTGAGTTATATCAGTTTTTAATAAAACTATCCATATGCAATGCACTGAGTTATATCAGTTTTTAATAAAACTATACATTTGCAATGCAGTGAGTTATATCAGTTTTTAATAAAACTATCCATATGCAATGCACTGAGTTATACCATTTTTTAATAAAACTATCCATATGCAATGTACTGAGTTATATCAGTTTTTAATAAAAACTATCCATATGCAATGTACTGAGTTATATCAGTTTTTAATAAAACTATCCATATGCAATGTACTGAGTTATATCAGTTTTTAATAAAACTATCCATATGTAATGCAGTGAGTTATATCAGTTTTTAATAAAACTATCCATATGCAATGCACTGAGTTATATCAGTTTTTAATAAAAACTATCCATATGCAATGCACTGAGTTATATCATTTTTTAATAAAACTATCCATATGCAATGCACTGAGTTATATCAGTTTTTAATAAAACTATCCATATGCAATGTACTGAGTTATATCAGTTTTTAATAAAAACTATCCATATGCAATGCACTGAGTTATATCAGTTTTTAATAAAACTATCCATATGCAATGTACTGAGTTATATCAGTTTTTAATAAAAACTATCCATATGCAATGCACTGAGTTATATCATTTTTTAATAAAACTATCCATATGCAATGCACTGAGTTATATCAGTTTTTAATAAAACTATCCATATGCAATGTACTGAGTTATATCAGTTTTTAATAAAACTATCCATATGCAATGTACTGAGTTATATCAGTTTTTAATAAAACTATCCATATGTAATGCAGTGAGTTATATCAGTTTTTAATAAAACTATCCATATGCAATGTACTGAGTTATATCAGTTTTTAATAAAACTATCCATATGTAATGCAGTGAGTTATATCAGTTTTTAATAAAACTATCCATATGCAATGCACTGAGTTATATCAGTTGTTAATAAAAACTATCCATATGCAATGCACTGAGTTATATCATTTTTTAATAAAACTATCCATATGCAATGCACTGAGTTATATCAGTTTTTAATAAAACTATCCATATGCAATGCACTGAGTTATATCAGGTTTTCATAAAACTATCCATATGCAATGCACTGAGTTATATCAGTTTTTAATAAAACTATCCATATGCAATGCAGTGAGTTATATCAGTTTTTACTAAAACTATCCATATGTAATGCAGTGAGTTATATCAGTTTTTAATAAAACTATCCATATGCACTGTACTGAGTTATATCAGTTTTTAATAAAACTATCCATATGTAATGCAGTGAGTTATATCAGTTTTTAATAAAACTATCCATATGCAATGTACTGAGTTATATCAGTTTTTAATAAAACTATCCATATGTAATGCAGTGAGTTATATCAGTTTTTAATAAAACTATCCATATGCAATGTACTGAGTTATATCAGTTTTTAATAAAACTATCCAGATGTAATGCAGTGAGTTATATCAGTTTTTAATAAAACTATCCATATGCAATGCACTGAGTTATATCAGTTTTTAATAAAAACTATCCATATGCAATGCACTGAGTTATATCATTTTTTAATAAAACTATCCATATGCAATGCACTGAGTTATATCAGTTTTTAATAAAACTATCCATATGCAATGTACTGAGTTATATCAGTTTTTAATAAAAACTATCCATATGCAATGCACTGAGTTATATCAGGTTTTAATAAAACTATCCATATGCAATGCAGTGAGTTATATCAGTTTTTACTAAAACTATCCATATGCAATGCAGTGAGTTATATCAGTTTTTAATAAAACTATCCATATGCAATGTACTGAGTTATATCAGTTTTTAATAAAACTATCCATATGTAATGTACTGAGTTATATCAGTTTTTAATAAAACTATCCATATGTAATGCAGTGAGTTATATCAGTTTTTAATAAAACTATCCATATGCAATGTACTGAGTTATATCAGTTTTTAATAAAACTATCCATATGTAATGCAGTGAGTTATATCAGTTTTTAATAAAACTATCCATATGCAATGCACTGAGTTATATCAGTTTTTAATAAAAACTATCCATATGCAATGCACTGAGTTATATCAGTTTTTAATAAAACTATCCAAATGCAATGCACTGAGTTATATCAGTTTTTAATAAAACTATCCATATGCAATGCACTGAGTTATATCCATATGCAATGCACTGGGTTATATCAGGTTTTAATAAAACTATCCATATGCAATGCACTGAGTTATATCAGGTGTTAATAAAACTATCCATATGCAATGTACTGAGTTATATCAGTTTTTAATAAAACTATCCATATGTAATGTACTGAGTTATATCAGTTTTTAATAAAACTATCCATATGCAATGTACTGAGTTATATCAGTTTTTAATAAAACTATCCATATGCAATGTACTGAGTTATATCAGTTTTTAATAAAACTATCCATATGTAATGCAGTGAGTTATATCAGTTTTTAATAAAACTATCCATCTGCAATGTACTGAGTTATATCAGTTTTTAATAAAACTATCCATATGCAATGTACTGAGTTATATCAGTTTTTAATAAAACTATCCATATGTAATGTACTGAGTTATATCAGTTTTTAATAAAACTATCCATATGCAATGTACTGAGTTATATCAGTTTTTAATAAAACTATCCATATGTAATGCAGTGAGTTATATCAGTTTTTAATAAAACTATCCATCTGCAATGCACTGAGTTATATCATTTTTTAATAAAACTATCCATATGCAATGTACTGAGTTATATCAGTTTTTAATAAAACTATCCATATGTAATGCAGTGAGTTATCTCAGTTTTTAATAAAACTATCCATCTGCAATGTACTGAGTTATATCAGTTTTTAATAAAACTATCCATATGCAATGTACTGAGTTATATCAGTTTTTAATAAAACTATCCATATGTAATGTACTGAGTTATATCAGTTTTTAATAAAACTATCCATATGCAATGTACTGAGTTATATCAGTTTTTAATAAAACTATCCATATGTAATGTACTGAGTTATATCAGTTTTTAATAAAACTATCCATATGCAATGTACTGAGTTATATCAGTTTTTAATAAAACTATCCATATGTAATGCAGTGAGTTATATCAGTTTTTAATAAAACTATCCATCTGCAATGCACTGAGTTATATCATTTTTTAATAAAACTATCCATATGCAATGTACTGAGTTATATCAGTTTTTAATAAAACTATCCATATGTAATGCAGTGAGTTATATCAGTTTTTAATAAAACTATCCATCTGCAATGTACTGAGTTATATCAGTTTTTAATAAAACTATCCATATGCAATGTACTGAGTTATATCAGTTTTTAATAAAACTATCCATATGTAATGTACTGAGTTATATCAGTTTTTAATAAAACTATCCATATGTAATGCAGTGAGTTATATCAGTTTTTAATAAAACTATCCATCTGCAATGCACTGAGTTATATCATTTTTTAATAAAACTATCCATATGCAATGTACTGAGTTATATCAGTTTTTAATAAAACTATCCATATGTAATGCAGTGAGTTATATCAGTTTTTAATAAAACTATCCATCTGCAATGCACTGAGTTATATCATTTTTTAATAAAACTATCCATATGCAATGTACTGAGTTATATCAGTTTTTAATAAAACTATCCATATGTAATGCAGTGAGTTATATCAGTTTTTAATAAAACTATCCATCTGCAATGTACTGAGTTATATCAGTTTTTAATAAAACTATCCATATGTAATGTACTGAGTTATATCAGTTTTTAATAAAACTATCCATATGCAATGTACTGAGTTATATCAGTTTTTAATAAAACTATCCATATGTAATGCAGTGAGTTATATCAGTTTTTAATAAAACTATCCATCTGCAATGCACTGAGTTATATCATTTTTTAATAAAACTATCCATATGCAATGTACTGAGTTATATCAGTTTTTAATAAAACTATCCATATGTAATGTACTGAGTTATATCAGTTTTTAATAAAACTATCCATATGCAATGTACTGAGTTATATCAGTTTTTAATAAAACTATCCATCTGCAATGCACTGAGTTATATCATTTTTTAATAAAACTATCCATATGCAATGTACTGAGTTATATCAGTTTTTAATAAAACTATCCATATGTAATGCAGTGAGTTATATCAGTTTTTAATAAAACTATCCATCTGCAATGCACTGAGTTATATCATTTTTTAATAAAACTATCCATATGCAATGTACTGAGTTATATCAGTTTTTAATAAAACTATCCATATGTAATGCAGTGAGTTATATCAGTTTTTAATAAAACTATCCATCTGCAATGCACTGAGTTATATCATTTTTTAATAAAACTATCCATATGCAATGTACTGAGTTATATCAGTTTTTAATAAAACTATCCATATGTAATGTACTGAGTTATATCAGTTTTTAATAAAACTATCCATATGCAATGTACTGAGTTATATCAGTTTTTAATAAAACTATCCATCTGCAATGCACTGAGTTATATCATTTTTTAATAAAACTATCCATATGCAATGTACTGAGTTATATCAGTTTTTAATAAAACTATCCATATGTAATGCAGTGAGTTATATCAGTTTTTAATAAAACTATCCATCTGCAATGCACTGAGTTATATCATTTTTTAATAAAACTATCCATATGCAATGTACTGAGTTATATCAGTTTTTAATAAAACTATCCATATGTAATGCAGTGAGTTATATCAGTTTTTAATAAAACTATCCATCTGCAATGTACTGAGTTATATCAGTTTTTAATAAAACTATCCATATGTAATGTACTGAGTTATATCAGTTTTTAATAAAACTATCCATCTGCAATGTACTGAGTTATATCAGTTTTTAATAAAACTATCCATATGTAATGCAGTGAGTTATATCAGTTTTTAATAAAACTATCCATCTGCAATGTACTGAGTTATATCAGTTTTTAATAAAACTATCCATCTGCAATGCACTGAGTTATATCATTTTTTAATAAAACTATCCATATGCAATGTACTGAGTTATATCAGTTTTTAATAAAACTATCCATATGTAATGCAGTGAGTTATATCAGTTTTTAATAAAACTATCCATCTGCAATGCACTGAGTTATATCATTTTTTAATAAAACTATCCATATGCAATGTACTGAGTTATATCAGTTTTTAATAAAACTATCCATATGTAATGTACTGAGTTATATCAGTTTTTAATAAAACTATCCATATGCAATGTACTGAGTTATATCAGTTTTTAATAAAACTATCCATCTGCAATGCACTGAGTTATATCATTTTTTAATAAAACTATCCATATGCAATGTACTGAGTTATATCAGTTTTTAATAAAACTATCCATATGTAATGCAGTGAGTTATATCAGTTTTTAATAAAACTATCCATCTGCAATGCACTGAGTTATATCATTTTTTAATAAAACTATCCATATGCAATGTACTGAGTTATATCAGTTTTTAATAAAACTATCCATATGTAATGTACTGAGTTATATCAGTTTTTAATAAAACTATCCATATGCAATGTACTGAGTTATATCAGTTTTTAATAAAACTATCCATCTGCAATGCACTGAGTTATATCATTTTTTAATAAAACTATCCATATGCAATGTACTGAGTTATATCAGTTTTTAATAAAACTATCCATATGTAATGCAGTGAGTTATATCAGTTTTTAATAAAACTATCCATCTGCAATGCACTGAGTTATATCATTTTTTAATAAAACTATCCATATGCAATGTACTGAGTTATATCAGTTTTTAATAAAACTATCCATATGTAATGCAGTGAGTTATATCAGTTTTTAATAAAACTATCCATCTGCAATGTACTGAGTTATATCAGTTTTTAATAAAACTATCCATATGTAATGTACTGAGTTATATCAGTTTTTAATAAAACTATCCATCTGCAATGTACTGAGTTATATCAGTTTTTAATAAAACTATCCATATGTAATGCAGTGAGTTATATCAGTTTTTAATAAAACTATCCATCTGCAATGTACTGAGTTATATCAGTTTTTAATAAAACTATCCATCTGCAATGCACTGAGTTATATCATTTTTTAATAAAACTATCCATATGCAATGTACTGAGTTATATCAGTTTTTAATAAAACTATCCATATGTAATGCAGTGAGTTATATCAGTTTTTAATAAAACTATCCATCTGCAATGCACTGAGTTATATCATTTTTTAATAAAACTATCCATATGCAATGTACTGAGTTATATCAGTTTTTAATAAAACTATCCATATGTAATGCAGTGAGTTATATCAGTTTTTAATAAAACTATCCATCTGCAATGTACTGAGTTATATCAGTTTTTAATAAAACTATCCATATGCAATGTACTGAGTTATATCAGTTTTTAATAAAACTATCCATATGTAATGTACTGAGTTATATCAGTTTTTAATAAAACTATCCATATGCAATGTACTGAGTTATATCAGTTTTTAATAAAACTATCCATATGTAATGTACTGAGTTATATCAGTTTTTAATAAAACTATCCATATGCAATGTACTGAGTTATATCAGTTTTTAATAAAACTATCCATATGTAATGCAGTGAGTTATATCAGTTTTTAATAAAACTATCCATCTGCAATGCACTGAGTTATATCATTTTTTAATAAAACTATCCATATGCAATGTACTGAGTTATATCAGTTTTTAATAAAACTATCCATATGTAATGCAGTGAGTTATATCAGTTTTTAATAAAACTATCCATCTGCAATGTACTGAGTTATATCAGTTTTTAATAAAACTATCCATATGCAATGTACTGAGTTATATCAGTTTTTAATAAAACTATCCATATGTAATGCAGTGAGTTATATCAGTTTTTAATAAAACTATCCATCTGCAATGCACTGAGTTATATCATTTTTTAATAAAACTATCCATATGCAATGTACTGAGTTATATCAGTTTTTAATAAAACTATCCATATGTAATGTACTGAGTTATATCAGTTT
>JAWMAG010000371.1:0-49014 GCA_037013455.1 Ceratitis rosa
AAGCATTGCATATGGTTAGTTTTATTAAAAACTGATATAATTCAATGCATTGCATTTTGTTAGTTTTATTAAAAACTGATATAACTTAAAGCATTGCATATGGTTAGTTTTATTAAAAACTGATATAACTTAAAGCATTGCATATGGTTAGTTTTATTAAAAACTGATATAATTCAATGCATTGCATTTTGTTAGTTTTATTAAAAACTGATATAACTTAAAGCATTGCATATGGTTAGTTTTATTAAAAACTGATATAACTTAAAGCATTGCATATGGTTAGTTTTATTAAAAACTGATATAATTCAATGCATTGCATTTTGTTAGTTTTATTAAAAACTGATATAACTTAAAGCATTGCATATGGTTAGTTTTATTAAAAACTGATATAATTCAGTGCATTGCATTTTGTTAGTTTTATTAAAAACTGATATAACTTAAAGCATTGCATATGGTTAGTTTTATTAAAAACTGATATAATTCAATGCATTGCATTTTGTTAGTTTTATTAAAAACTGATATAACTTAAAGCATTGCATATGGTTAGTTTTATTAAAAACTGATATAATTCAGTGCATTGCATTTTGTTAGTTTTATTAAAAACTGATATAACTTAAAGCATTGCATATGGTTAGTTTTATTAAAAACTGATATAATTCAATGCATTGCATTTTGTTAGTTTTATTAAAAACTGATATAACTTAAAGCATTGCATATGGTTAGTTTTATTAAAAACTGATATAATTCAGTGCATTGCATTTTGTTAGTTTTATTAAAAACTGATATAACTTAAAGCATTGCATATGGTTAGTTTTATTAAAAACTGATATAACTCAGTGCATTGCATTTTGTTAGTTTTATTAAAAACTGATATAACTTAAAGCATTGCATATGGTTAGTTTTATTAAAAACTGATATAATTCAATGCATTGCATTTTGTTAGTTTTATTAAAAACTGATATAACTTAAAGCATTGCATATGGTTAGTTTTATTAAAAACTGATATAACTCAGTGCATTGCATTTTGTTAGTTTTATTAAAAACTGATATAACTTAAAGCATTGCATATGGTTAGTTTTATTAAAAACTGATATAATTCAATGCATTGCATTTTGTTAGTTTTATTAAAAACTGATATAACTTAAAGCATTGCATATGGTTAGTTTTATTAAAAACTGATATAATTCAATGCATTGCATTTTGTTAGTTTTATTAAAACTGATATAACTTAAAGCATTGCATATGGTTAGTTTTATTAAAAACTGATATAACTCAGTGCATTGCATTTTGTTAGTTTTATTAAAAACTGATATAACTTAAAGCATTGCATATGGTTAGTTTTATTAAAAACTGATATAACTCAGTGCATTGCATTTTGTTAGTTTTATTAAAAACTGATATAACTTAAAGCATTGCATATGGTTAGTTTTATTAAAAACTGATATAACTCAGTGCATTGCATTTTGTTAGTTTTATTAAAAACTGATATAACTTAAAGCATTGCATATGGTTAGTTTTATTAAAAACTGATATAACTCAGTGCATTGCATTTTGTTAGTTTTATTAAAAACTGATATAACTTAAAGCATTGCATTTTGTTAGTTTTATTAAAAACTGATATAACTTAAAGCATTGCATATGGTTAGTTTTATTAAAAACTGATATAATTCAATGCATTGCATTTTGTTAGTTTTATTAAAAACTGATATAACTTAAAGCATTGCATATGGTTAGTTTTATTAAAAACTGATATAACTCAGTGCATTGCATATGGTTAGTTTTATTAAAAACTGATATAATTCAATGCATTGCATATGGTTAGTTTTATTAAAAACTGATATAACTCAGTGCATTGCATATGGTTAGTTTTATTAAAAACGGATATAACTCAGTGCATTGCATTTTGTTAGTTTTATTAAAAACTGATATAACTTAAAGCATTGCATATGGTTAGTTTTATTAAAAACTGATATAACTCAATGCATTGCATATGGTTAGTTTTATTAAAAACTGATATAATTCAATGCATTGCATATGGTTAGTTTTATTAAAAACTGATATAACTCAGTGCATTGCATATGGTTAGTTTTATTAAAAACTGATATAACTCAGTGCATTGCCTATGGTTAGTTTTATTAAAAACGGATATAATTCAATGCATTGCATATGGTTATATATATATATAATTGGCGCTTTGTAACCGCTGAAGCGATTTTCGGCCGAGCTCCTCCTCCAATTTGTGGTTTTGCGTCTTGATGTTTTTCCAACAAATGGAGGGACCTACAGTTTATACTAAGCCGCCTCCGAACGGCTGATGGTTTTTTGACGAGGAGCTTTATTTCATGTCCGAAATACACTCGGAGGGATGGACATTCCCTGCCGAGGGGCGACCGCAATTAGAAAATTGAATTTAATTTTTAATTTAAATTAATTTTCCATAACTTTTTGGATGTTGGTGGCACCGGGATATGAACCCGAGTCTTCCGAATGGCAGGACGCAATGCTAACCACTCGGCTACCGCGGCCGCCGACTGATATAACTTAAAGCATTGCATATGGTTAGTTTTATTAAAAACTGATATAACTCAGTGCATTGCATATGGTTAGTTTTATTAAAAACTGATATAATTCAATGCATTGCATATGGTTAGTTTTATTAAAAACTGATATAACTCAGTGCATTGCATATGGTTAGTTTTATTAAAAACGGATATAACTCAGTGCATTGCATTTTGTTAGTTTTATTAAAAACTGATATAACTTAAAGCATTGCATATGGTTAGTTTTATTAAAAACTGATATAATTCAATGCATTGCATTTTGTTAGTTTTATTAAAAACTGATTAACTTAAAGCATTGCATATGGTTAGTTTTATTAAAAACTGATATAATTCAATGCATTGCATATGGTTAGTTTTATTAAAAACTGATATAACTCAGTGCATTGCATATGGTTAGTTTTATTAAAAACGGATATAACTCAGTGCATTGCATTTTGTTAGTTTTATTAAAAACTGATATAATTCAATGCATTGCATATGGTTAGTTTTATTAAAAACTGATATAATTCAATGCATTGCATTTTGTTAGTTTTATTAAAAACTGATTAACTTAAAGCATTGCATATGGTTAGTTTTATTAAAAACTGATATAATTCAATGCATTGCATATGGTTAGTTTTATTAAAAACTGATATAACTCAGTGCATTGCATATGGTTAGTTTTATTAAAAACGGATATAACTCAGTGCATTGCATTTTGTTAGTTTTATTAAAAACTGATATAACTTAAAGCATTGCATATGGTTAGTTTTATTAAAAACAGATATAATTCAATGCATTGCATTTTGTTAGTTTTATTAAAAACTGATTAACTTAAAGCATTGCATATGGTTAGTTTTATTAAAAACTGATATAATTCAATGCATTGCATATGGTTAGTTTTATTAAAAACTGATATAACTCAGTGCATTGCATATGGTTAGTTTTATTAAAAACGGATATAACTCAGTGCATTGCATTTTGTTAGTTTTATTAAAAACTGATATAACTTAAAGCATTGCATATGGTTAGTTTTATTAAAAACTGATATAATTCAATGCATTGCATTTTGTTAGTTTTATTAAAAACTGATTAACTTAAAGCATTGCATATGGTTAGTTTTATTAAAAACTGATATAATTCAATGCATTGCATATGGTTAGTTTTATTAAAAACTGATATAACTCAGTGCATTGCATATGGTTAGTTTTATTAAAAACGGATATAACTCAATGCATTGCATTTTGTTAGTTTTATTAAAAACTGATATAACTTAAAGCATTGCATATGGTTAGTTTTATTAAAAACTGATATAACTCAGTGCATTGCATATGGTTAGTTTTATTAAAAACTGATATAATTCAATGCATTGCATATGGTTAGTTTTATTAAAAACTGATATAACTCAGTGCATTGCATATGGTTAGTTTTATTAAAAACGGATATAACTCAGTCCATTGCATTTTGTTAGTTTTATTAAAAACTGATATAACTTAAAGCATTGCATATGGTTAGTTTTATTAAAAACTGATATAACTCAGTGCATTGCATATGGTTAGTTTTATTAAAAACTGATATAATTCAATGCATTGCATATGGTTAGTTTTATTAAAAACTGATTTAACTCAGTGCATTGCATTTTGTTAGTTTTATTAAAAACTGATATAACTTAAAGCATTGCATATGGTTAGTTTTATTAAAAACGGATATAACTCAGTGCATTGCATTTTGTTAGTTTTATTAAAAACTGATATAACTTAAAGCATTGCATATGGTTAGTTTTATTAAAAACGGATATAACTCAATGCATTGCATTTTGTTAGTTTTATTAAAAACTGATATAACTTAAAGCATTGCATATGGTTAGTTTTATTAAAAACTGATATAACTCAGTGCATTGCATTTTGTTAGTTTTATTAAAAACTGATATAACTTAAAGCATTGCATATGGTTAGTTTTATTAAAAACTGATATAACTCAGTGCATTGCATTTTGTTAGTTTTATTAAAAACTGATATAACTTAAAGCATTGCATATGGTTAGTTTTATTAAAAACTGATATAACTCAGTGCATTGCATTTTGTTAGTTTTATTAAAAACTGATATAACTTAAAGCATTGCATATGGTTAGTTTTATTAAAAACGGATATAACTCAGTGCATTGCATTTTGTTAGTTTTATTAAAAACTGATATAACTCAGTGCATTGCATATGGTTAGTTTTATTAAAAACGGATATAACTCAGTGCATTGCATTTTGTTAGTTTTATTAAAAACTGATATAATTCAATGCATTGCATATGGTTAGTTTTATTAAAAACTGATATAACTCAGTGCATTGCATATGGTTAGTTTTATTAAAAACGGATATAACTCAGTCCATTGCATTTTGTTAGTTTTATTAAAAACTGATATAACTTAAAGCATTGCATATGGTTAGTTTTATTAAAAACTGATATAACTCAGTGCATTGCATGTGGTTAGTTTTATTAAAAACTGATATAATTCAATGCATTGCATATGGTTAGTTTTATTAAAAACTGATATAACTCAGTGCATTGCATTTTGTTAGTTTTATTAAAAACTGATATAACTTAAAGCATTGCATATGGTTAGTTTTATTAAAAACTGATATAACTCAGTGCATTGCATTTTGTTAGTTTTATTAAAAACTGATATAACTTAAAGCATTGCATATGGTTAGTTTTATTAAAAACGGATATAACTCAGTGCATTGCATTTTGTTAGTTTTATTAAAAACTGATATAACTCAATGCATTGCATATGGTTAGTTTTATTAAAAACTGATATAATTCAATGCATAGCATATGGTTAGTTTTATTAAAAACTGATATAACTCAGTGCATTGCATATGGTTAGTTTTATTAAAAACGGATATAACTCAGTGCATTGCATTTTGTTAGTTTTATTAAAAACTGATATAATTCAATGCATTGCATATGGTTAGTTTTATTAAAAACTGATATAACTCAGTGCATTGCATATGGTTAGTTTTATTAAAAACTGATATAACTCAGTGCATTGCATATGGTTAGTTTTATTAAAAACGGATATAACTCAGTGCATTGCATTTTGTCAGTTTTATTAAAAACTGATATAACTTAAAGCATTGCATATGGTTAGTTTTATTAAAAACTGATATAACTCAGTGCATTGCATATGGTTAGTTTTATTAAAAACTGATATAATTCAATGCATTGCATATGGTTAGTTTTATTAAAAACTGATATAACTCAGTGCATTGCATATGGTTAGTTTTATTAAAAACTGATATAACTCAGTGCATTGCATATGGTTAGTTTTATTAAAAACGGTAATAACTCAGTGCATTGCATTTTGTTAGTTTTATTAAAAACTGATATAACTTAAAGCATTGCATATGGTTAGTTTTATTAAAAACTGATATAATTCATTGCATTGCATTTTGTTAGTTTTATTAAAAACTGATATAACTTAAAGCATTGCATATGGTTAGTTTTATTAAAAACTGATATAACTCAGTGCATTGCATTTTGTTAGTTTTATTAAAAACTGATATAACTTAAAGCATTGCATATGGTTAGTATTATTAAAAACTGATATAACTCAGTGCATTGCATTTTGTTAGTTTTATTAAAAACTGATATAACTTAAAGCATTGCATATGGTTAGTTTTATTAAAAACTGATATAACTCAGTGCATTGCATATGGTTAGTTTTATTAAAAACTGATATAACTCAGTGCATTGCATATGGTTAGTTTTATTAAAAACGGATATAACTCAGTGCATTGCATTTTGTTAGTTTTATTAAAAACTGATATAACTTAAAGCATTGCATATGGTTAGTTTTATTAAAAACTGATATAACTCAGTGCATTGCATTTTGTTAGTTTTATTAAAAACTGATATAACTCAGTGCATTGCATTTTGTTAGTTTTATTAAAAACTGATATAACTTAAAGCATTGCATATGGTAAGTTTTATTAAAAACTGATATAACTCAGTGCATTGCATTTTGTTAGTTTTATTAAAAACTGATATAACTTAAAGCATTGCATATGGTTAGTTTTATTAAAAACTGATATAATTCAGTGCATTGCATTTTGTTAGTTTTATTAAAAACTGATATAACTTAAAGCATTGCATATGGTTAGTTTTATTAAAAACTGATATAACTCAGTGCATTGCATTTTGTTAGTTTTATTAAAAACTGATATAACTTAAAGCATTGCATATGGTTAGTTTTATTAAAAACTGATATAATTCAATGCATTGCATTTTGTTAGTTTTATTAAAAACTGATATAACTTAAAGCATTGCATATGGTTAGTTTTATTAAAAACTGATATAACTTAAAGCATTGCATATGGTTAGTTTTATTAAAAACTGATATAACTCAGTGCATTGCATATGGTTAGTTTTATTAAAAACTGATATAATTCAATGCATTGCATATGGTTAGTTTTATTAAAAACTGATATAACTTAGTGCATTGCATATGGTTAGTTTTATTAAAAACGGATATAACTCAGTGCATTGCATTTTGTTAGTTTTATTAAAAACTGATATAACTTAAAGCATTGCATATGGTTAGTTTTATTAAAAACTGATATAACTCAATGCATTGCATATGGTTAGTTTTATTAAAAACTGATATAATTCAATGCATTGCATATGGTTAGTTTTATTAAAAACTGATATAATTCAATGCATTGCATATGGTTAGTTTTATTAAAAACTGATATAACTCAGTGCATTGCATATGGTTAGTTTTATTAAAAACGGATATAACTCAGTGCATTGCATTTTGTTAGTTTTATTAAAAACTGATATAATTCAATGCATTGCATTTTGTTAGTTTTATTAAAAACGGATATAACTCAGTGCATTGCATTTTGTTAGTTTTATTAAAAACTGATATAACTCAATGCATTGCATATGGTTAGTTTTATTAAAAACTGATATAACTCAGTGCATTGCATATGGTTAGTTTTATTAAAAACGGATATAACTCAGTCCATTGCATTTTGTTAGTTTTATTAAAAACTGATATAATTCAATGCATTGCATATGGTTAGTTCTATTAAAAACTGATATAACTCAGTGCATTGCATATGGTTAGTTTTATTAAAAACGGATATAACTCAGTCCATTGCATTTTGTTAGTTTTATTAAAAACTGATATAACTTAAAGCATTGCATATGGTTAGTTTTATTAAAAACTGATATAACTCAGTGCATTGCATATGGTTAGTTTTATTAAAAACTGATATAATTCAATGCATTGCATATGGTTAGTTTTATTAAAAACTGATATAACTCAGTGCATTGCATTTTGTTAGTTTTATTAAAAACTGATATAACTCAGTGCATTGCATATGGTTAGTTTTATTAAAAACGGATATAACTCAGTGCATTGCATTTTGTTAGTTTTATTAAAAACTGATATAATTCAATGCATTGCATATGGTTAGTTTTATTAAAAACTGATATAACTCAGTGCATTGCATTTTGTTAGTTTTATTAAAAACTGATATAACTTAAAGCATTGCATGTGGTTAGTTTTATTAAAAACTGATATAACTCAGTGCATTGCATATGGTTAGTTTTATCAAAAACTGATATAACTTAAAGCATTGCATATGGTTAGTTTTATTAAAAACGGATATAACTCAGTGCATTGCATTTTGTTAGTTTTATTAAAAACTGATATAATTCAATGCATTGCATATGGTTAGTTTTATTAAAAACTGATATAACTCAGTGCATTGCATATGGTTAGTTTTATTAAAAACGGATATAACTCAGTCCATTGCATTTTGTTAGTTTTATTAAAAACTGATATAACTTAAAGCATTGCATATGGTTAGTTTTATTAAAAACTGATATAACTCAGTGCATTGCATTTTGTTAGTTTTATTAAAAACTGATATAACTCAGTGCATTGCATATGGTTAGTTTTATTAAAAACGGATATAACTCAGTGCATTGCATATGGTTAGTTTTATTAAAAACGGATATAACTCAGTGCATTGCATTTTGTTAGTTTTATTAAAAACTGATATAACTCAGTGCATTGCATTTTGTTAGTTTTATTAAAAACTGATATAACTTAAAGCATTGCATATGGTTAGTTTTATTAAAAACGGATATAACTCAGTGCATTGCATATGGTTAGTTTTATTAAAAACGGATATAACTCAGTGCATTGCATTTTGTTAGTTTTATTAAAAACTGATATAACTCAGTGCATTGCATTTTGTTAGTTTTATTAAAAACTGATATAACTTAAAGCATTGCATATGGTTAGTTTTATTAAAAACTGATATAACTCAGTGCATTGCATTTTGTTAGTTTTATTAAAAACTGATATAACTTAAAGCATTGCATATGGTTAGTTTTATTAAAAACTGATATAACTCAGTGCATTGC
Organism: Ceratitis rosa; assembly: GCA_037013455.1. Classification (NCBI taxonomy): domain Eukaryota; kingdom Metazoa; phylum Arthropoda; class Insecta; order Diptera; family Tephritidae; genus Ceratitis; species Ceratitis rosa. The sequence goes on from JAWMAG010000371.1 coordinate 8,974, forward strand.
ATTTTGTTAGTTTTATTAAAAACTGATATAACTTAAAGCATTGCATATGGTTAGTTTTATTAAAAACGGATATAACTCAATGCATTGCATTTTGTTAGTTTTATTAAAAACTGATATAACTTAAAGCATTGCATATGGTAAGTTTTATTAAAAACTGATATAACTCAGTGCATTGCATATGGTTAGTTTTATTAAAAACTGATATAATTCAATGCATTGCATATGATTAGTTTTATTAAAAACTGATATAACTCAGTGCATTGCATATGGTTAGTTTTATTAAAAACGGATATAACTCAGTCCATTGCATTTTGTTAGTTTTATTAAAAACTGATATAACTTAAAGCATTGCATATGGTTAGTTTTATTAAAAACTGATATAACTCAGTGCATTGCATATGGTTAGTTTTATTAAAAACTGATATAATTCAATGCATTGCATATGGTTAGTTTTATTAAAAACTGATATAACTCAGTGCATTGCATTTTGTTAGTTTTATTAAAAACTGATATAACTTAAAGCATTGCATATGGTTAGTTTTATTAAAATCTGATATAACTCAATGCATTGCATATGGTTAGTTTTATTAAAAACTGATATAATTCAATGCATTGCATATGGTTAGTTTTATTAAAAACTGATATAACTCAGTGCATTGCATATGGTTAGTTTTATTAAAAACTGATATAACTCAGTGCATTGCATATGGTTAGTTTTATTAAAAACGGATATAACTCAGTGCAGTGCATATGGTTAGTTTTATTAAAAACTGATATAATACAATGCATTGCATATGGTTAGTTTTATTAAAAACTGATATAACTCAGTGCATTGCATATGGTTAGTTTTATTAAAAACTGATATAACTCAGTGCATTGCATATGGTTAGTTTTATTAAAAACGGATATAACTCAGTCCATTGCATTTTGTTAGTTTTATTAAAAACTGATATAATTCAATGCATTGCATATGGTTAGTTCTATTAAAAACTGATATAACTCAGTGCATTGCATATGGTTAGTTTTATTAAAAACGGATATAACTCAGTCCATTGCATTTTGTTAGTTTTATTAAAAACTGATATAACTTAAAGCATTGCATATGGTTAGTTTTATTAAAAACTGATATAACTCAGTGCATTGCATATGGTTAGTTTTATTAAAAACTGATATAATTCAATGCATTGCATATGGTTAGTTTTATTAAAAACTGATATAACTCAGTGCATTGCATTTTGTTAGTTTTATTAAAAACTGATATAACTCTGTGCATTGCATATGGTTAGTTTTACTAAAAACGGATATAACTCAGTGCATTGCATTTTGTTAGTTTTATTAAAAACTGATATAATTCAATGCATTGCATATGGTTAGTTTTATTAAAAACTGATATAACTCAGTGCATTGCATTTTGTTAGTTTTATTAAAAACTGATATAACTTAAAGCATTGCATATGGTTAGTTTTATTAAAAACTGATATAACTCAGTGCATTGCATATGGTTAGTTTTATCAAAAACTGATATAACTTAAAGCATTGCATATGGTTAGTTTTATTAAAAACGGATATAACTCAGTGCATTGCATTTTGTTAGTTTTATTAAAAACTGATATAATTCAATGCATTGCATATGGTTAGTTTTATTAAAAACTGATATAACTCAGTGCATTGCATATGGTTAGTTTTATTAAAAACGGATATAACTCAGTCCATTGCATTTTGTTAGTTTTATTAAAAACTGATATAACTTAAAGCATTGCATATGGTTAGTTTTATTAAAAACTGATATAACTCAGTGCATTGCATTTTGTTAGTTTTATTAAAAACTGATATAACTCAGTGCATTGCATATGGTTAGTTTTATTAAAAACGGATATAACTCAGTGCATTGCATATGGTTAGTTTTATTAAAAACGGATATAACTCAGTGCATTGCATTTTGTTAGTTTTATTAAAAACTGATATAACTCAGTGCATTGCATTTTGTTAGTTTTATTAAAAACTGATATAACTTAAAGCATTGCATATGGTTAGTTTTATTAAAAACGGATATAACTCAGTGCATTGCATATGGTTAGTTTTATTAAAAACGGATATAACTCAGTGCATTGCATTTTGTTAGTTTTATTAAAAACTGATATAACTCAGTGCATTGCATTTTGTTAGTTTTATTAAAAACTGATATAACTTAAAGCATTGCATATGGTTAGTTTTATTAAAAACTGATATAACTCAGTGCATTGCATTTTGTTAGTTTTATTAAAAACTGATATAACTTAAAGCATTGCATATGGTTAGTTTTATTAAAAACTGATATAACTCAGTGCATTGCATTTTGTTAGTTTTATTAAAAACTGATATAACTTAAAGCATTGCATATGGTTAGTTTTATTAAAAACGGATATAACTCAATGCATTGCATTTTGTTAGTTTTATTAAAAACTGATATAACTTAAAGCATTGCATATGGTTAGTTTTATTAAAAACTGATATAACTCAGTGCATTGCATATGGTTAGTTTTATTAAAAACTGATATAATTCAATGCATTGCATATGATTAGTTTTATTAAAAACTGATATAACTCAGTGCATTGCATATGGTTAGTTTTATTAAAAACGGATATAACTCAGTCCATTGCATTTTGTTAGTTTTATTAAAAACTGATATAACTTAAAGCATTGCATATGGTTAGTTTTATTAAAAACTGATATAACTCAGTGCATTGCATATGGTTAGTTTTATTAAAAACTGATATAATTCAATGCATTGCATATGGTTAGTTTTATTAAAAACTGATATAACTCAGTGCATTGCATTTTGTTAGTTTTATTAAAAACTGATATAACTTAAAGCATTGCATATGGTTAGTTTTATTAAAATCTGATATAACTCAATGCATTGCATATGGTTAGTTTTATTAAAAACTGATATAATTCAATGCATTGCATATGGTTAGTTTTATTAAAAACTGATATAACTCAGTGCATTGCATATGGTTAGTTTTATTAAAAACTGATATAACTCAGTGCATTGCATATGGTTAGTTTTATTAAAAACGGATATAACTCAGTGCAGTGCATATGGTTAGTTTTATTAAAAACTGATATAATACAATGCATTGCATATGGTTAGTTTTATTAAAAACTGATATAACTCAGTGCATTGCATATGGTTAGTTTTATTAAAAACTGATATAACTCAGTGCATTGCATATGGTTAGTTTTATTAAAAACGGATATAACTCAGTGCATTGCATTTTGTTAGTTTTATTAAAAACTGATATAACTTAAAGCATTGCATATGGTTAGTTTTATTAAAAACTGATATAACTCAGTGCATTGCATATGGTTAGTTTTATTAAAAACTGATATAATTCAATGCATTGCATATGGTTAGTTTTATTAAAAACTGATATAATTCAATGCATTGCATTTTGTTAGTTTTATTAAAAACTGATTAACTTAAAGCATTGCATATGGTTAGTTTTATTAAAAACTGATATAATTCAATGCATTGCATATGGTTAGTTTTATTAAAAACTGATATAACTCAGTGCATTGCATATGGTTAGTTTTATTAAAAACTGATATAATTCAATGCATTGCATTTTGTTAGTTTTATTAAAAACTGATATAATTCAATGCATTGCATTTTGTTAGTTTTATTAAAAACTGATTAACTTAAAGCATTGCATATGGTTAGTTTTATTAAAAACTGATATAATTCAATGCATTGCATATGGTTAGTTTTATTAAAAACTGATATAACTCAGTGCATTGCATATGGTTACTTTTATTAAAAACTGATATAATTCAATGCATTGCATATGGTTAGTTTTATTAAAAACTGATATAATTCAATGCATTGCATTTTTTTAGTTTTATTAAAAACTGATTAACTTAAAGCATTGCATATGGTTAGTTTTATTAAAGACTGATATAACTCAGTGCATTGCATATGGTTAGTTTTATTAAAAACTGATATAACTCAGTGCATTGCATATGGTTAGTTTTATTAAAAACGGATATAATTCAATGCATTGCATATGGTTAGTTTTATTAAAAACTGATATAATTCAATGCATTGCATTTTGTTAGTTTTATTAAAAACTGATTAACTTAAAGCATTGCATATGGTTAGTTTTATTAAAAACTGATATAATTCAATGCATTGCATATGGTTAGTTTTATTAAAAACTGATATAACTCAGTGCATTGCATATGGTTAGTTTTATTAAAAACGGATATAACTCAGTGCATTGCATTTTGTTAGTTTTATTAAAAACTGATATAACTTAAAGCATTGCATATGGTTAGTTTTATTAAAAACTGATATAATTCAATGCATTGCATTTTGTTAGTTTTATTAAAAACTGATTAACTTAAAGCATTGCATATGGTTAGTTTTATTAAAAACGGATATAACTCAATGCATTGCATTTTGTTAGTTTTATTAAAAACTGATATAACTTAAAGCATTGCATATGGTTAGTTTTATTAAAAACTGATATAACTCAGTGCATTGCATATGGTTAGTTTTATTAAAAACTGATATAATTCAATGCATTTCATATGGTTAGTTTTATTAAAAACTGATATAACTCAGTGCATTGCATATGGTTAGTTTTATTAAAAACGGATATAACTCAGTCCATTGCATTTTGTTAGTTTTATTAAAAACTGATATAACTTAAAGCATTGCATATGGTTAGTTTTATTAAAAACTGATATAACTCAGTGCATTGCATATGGTTAGTTTTATTAAAAACTGATATAATTCAATGCATTGCATATGGTTAGTTTTATTAAAAACTGATATAACTCAGTGCATTGCATTTTGTTAGTTTTATTAAAAACTGATATAACTTAAAGCATTGCATATGGTTAGTTTTATTAAAAACGGATATATATCAGTGCATTGCATTTTGTTAGTTTTATTAAAAACTGATATAACTTAAAGCACTGCATATGGTTAGTTTTATTAAAAACTGATATAACTCAATGCATTGCATATGGTTAGTTTTATTAAAAACTGATATAATTCAATGCATTGCATATGGTTAGTTTTATTAAAAACTGATATAACTCAGTGCATTGCATATGGTTAGTTTTATTAAAAACTGATATAACTCAGTGCATTGCATATGGTTAGTTTTATTAAAAACGGATATAACTCAGTGCATTGCATTTTGTTAGTTTTATTAAAAACTGATATAATTCAATGCATTGCATATGGTTAGTTTTATTAAAAACTGATATAATTCAATGCATTGCATTTTGTTAGTTTTATTAAAAACTGATTAACTTAAAGCATTGCATATGGTTAGTTTTATTAAAAACGGATATAACTCAGTGCATTGCATATGGTTAGTTTTATTAAAAACTGATATAACTCAGTGCATTGCATATGGTTAGTTTTATTAAAAACGGATATAACTCAGTGCATTGCATATGGTTAGTTTTATTAAAAACTGATATAATTCAATGCATTGCATATGGTTAGTTTTATTAAAAACTGATATAATTCAATGCATTGCATTTTGTTAGTTTTATTAAAAACTGATTAACTTAAAGCATTGCATATGGTTAGTTTTATTAAAAACGGATATAACTCAATGCATTGCATTTTGTTAGTTTTATTAAAAACTGATATAACTTAAAGCATTGCATATGGTTAGTTTTATTAAAAACTGATATAACTCAGTGCATTGCATATGGTTAGTTTTATTAAAAACTGATATAATTCAATGCATTGCATATGGTTAGTTTTATTAAAAACTGATATAACTCAGTGCATTGCATATGGTTAGTTTTATTAAAAACGGATATAACTCAGTCCATTGCATTTTGTTAGTTTTATTAAAAACTGATATAACTTAAAGCATTGCATATGGTTAGTTTTATTAAAAACTGATATAACTCAGTGCATTGCATATGGTTAGTTTTATTAAAAACTGATATAATTCAATGCATTGCATATGGTTAGTTTTATTAAAAACTGATATAACTCAGTGCATTGCATTTTGTTAGTTTTATTAAAAACTGATATAACTTAAAGCATTGCATATGGTTAGTTTTATTAAAAACGGATATAACTCAGTGCATTGCATTTTGTTAGTTTTATTAAAAACTGATATAACTTAAAGCACTGCATATGGTTAGTTTTATTAAAAACTGATATAACTCAATGCATTGCATATGGTTAGTTTTATTAAAAACTGATATAATTCAATGCATTGCATATGGTTAGTTTTATTAAAAACTGATATAACTCAGTGCATTGCATATGGTTAGTTTTATTAAAAACTGATATAACTCAGTGCATTGCATATGGTTAGTTTTATTAAAAACGGATATAACTCAGTGCATTGCATTTTGTTAGTTTTATTAAAAACTGATATAATTCAATGCATTGCATATGGTTAGTTTTATTAAAAACTGATATAATTCAATGCATTGCATTTTGTTAGTTTTATTAAAAACTGATTAACTTAAAGCATTGCATATGGTTAGTTTTATTAAAAACTGATATAATTCAATGCATTGCATATGGTTAGTTTTATTAAAAACTGATATAACTCAGTGCATTGCATATGGTTAGTTTTATTAAAAACTGATATAATTCAACGCATTGCATTTTGTTAGTTTTATTAAAAACTGATATAATTCAATGCATTACATTTTGTTAGTTTTATTAAAAACTGATTAACTTAAAGCATTGCATATGGTTAGTTTTATTAAAAACTGATATAATTCAATGCATTGCATATGGTTAGTTTTATTAAAAACTGATATAACTCAGTGCATTGCATATGGTTACTTTTATTAAAAACTGATATAATTCAATGCATTGCATATGGTTAGTTTTATTAAAAACTGATATAATTCAATGCATTGCATTTTGTTAGTTTTATTAAAAACTGATTAACTTAAAGCATTGCATATGGTTAGTTTTATTAAAGACTGATATAACTCAGTGCATTGCATATGGTTAGTTTTATTAAAAACTGATATAACTCAGTGCATTGCATATGGTTAGTTTTATTAAAAACGGATATAACTCAGTGCATTGCATTTTGTTAGTTTTATTAAAAACTGATATAACTTAAAGCATTGCATATGGTTAGTTTTATTAAAAACTGATATAACTCAGTGCATTGCATATGGTTAGTTTTATTAAAAACTGATATAATTCAATGCATTGCATATGGTTAGTTTTGTTAAAAACTGATATAATTCAATGCATTGCATTTTGTTAGTTTTATTAAAAACTGATTAACTTAAAGCATTGCATATGGTTAGTTTTATTAAAAACTGATATAATTCAATGCATTGCATATGGTTAGTTTTATTAAAAACTGATATAACTCAGTGCATTGCATATGGTTAGTTTTATTAAAAACTGATATAATTCAATGCATTGCATATGGTTAGTTTTATTAAAAACTGATATAATTCAATGCATTGCATTTTGTTAGTTTTATTAAAAACTGATTAACTTAAAGCATTGCATATGGTTAGTTTTATTAAAAACTGATATAATTCAATGCATTGCATATGGTTAGTTTTATTAAAAACTGATATAACTCAGTGCATTGCATATGGTTAGTTTTATTAAAAACGGATATAACTCAGTGCATTGCATTTTGTTAGTTTTATTAAAAACTGATATAACTTAAAGCATTGCATATGGTTAGTTTTATTAAAAACTGATATAATTCAATGCATTGCATTTTGTTAGTTTTATTAAAAACTGATTAACTTAAAGCATTGCATATGGTTAGTTTTATTAAAAACTGATATAATTCAATGCATTGCATATGGTTAGTTTTATTAAAAAGTGATATAACTCAGTGCATTGCATATGGTTAGTTTTATTAAAAACGGATATAACTCAATGCATTGCATTTTGTTAGTTTTATTAAAAACTGATATAACTTAAAGCATTGCATATGGTTAGTTTTATTAAAAACTGATATAACTCAGTGCATTGCATATGGTTAGTTTTATTAAAAACTGATATAATTCAATGCATTGCATATGGTTAGTTTTATTAAAAACTGATATAACTCAGTGCATTGCATATGGTTAGTTTTATTAAAAACGGATATAACTCAGTCCATTGCATTTTGTTAGTTTTATTAAAAACTGATATAACTTAAAGCATTGCATATGGTTAGTTTTATTAAAAACTGATATAACTCAGTGCATTGCATATGGTTAGTTTTATTAAAAACTGATATAATTCAATGCATTGCATATGGTTAGTTTTATTAAAAACTGATATAACTCAGTGCATTGCATTTTGTTAGTTTTATTAAAAACTGATATAACTTAAAGCATTGCATATGGTTAGTTTTATTAAAAACGGATATAACTCAGTGCATTGCATTTTGTTAGTTTTATTAAAAACTGATATAACTTAAAGCACTGCATATGGTTAGTTTTATTAAAAACTGATATAACTCAATGCATTGCATATGGTTAGTTTTATTAAAAACTGATATAATTCAATGCATTGCATATGGTTAGTTTTATTAAAAACTGATATAACTCAGTGCATTGCATATGGTTAGTTTTATTAAAAACTGATATAACTCAGTGCATTGCATATGGTTAGTTTTATTAAAAACGGATATAACTCAGTGCATTGCATTTTGTTAGTTTTATTAAACACTGATATAATTCAATGCATTGCATACGGTTAGTTTTATTAAAAACTGATATAACTCAGTGCATTGCATATGGTTAGTTTTATTAAAAACTGATATAACTCAGTGCATTGCATATGGTTAGTTTTATTAAAAACGGATATAACTCAGTGCATTGCATTTTGTTAGTTTTATTAAAAACTGATATAACTTAAAGCATTGCATATGGTTAGTTTTATTAAAAACTGATATAACTCAGTGCATTGCATATGGTTAGTTTTATTAAAAACTGATATAATTTAATGCATTGCATATGGTTAGTTTTATTAAAAACTGATATAACTCAGTGCATTGCATATGGTTAGTTTTATTAAAAACTGATATAACTCAGTGCATTGCATTTTGTTAGTTTTATTAAAAACTGATATAACTTAAGGCATGGCATATGGTTAGTTTTATTAAAAACTGATATAACTCAGTGCATTGCATATGGTTAGTTTTATTAAAAACTGATATAATTCAATGCATTGCATATGGTTAGTTTTATTAAAAACTGATATAACTCAGTGCATTGCATATGGTTAGTTTTATTAAAAACGGATATAACTCAGTCCATTGCATTTTGTTAGTTTTATTAAAAACTGATATAACTTAAAGCATTGCATATGGTTAGTTTTATTAAAAACTGATATAACTCAGTGCATTGCATATGGTTAGTTTTATTAAAAACTGATATAATTCAATGCATTGCATATGGTTAGTTTTATTAAAAACTGATATAACTCAGTGCATTGCATTTTGTTAGTTTTATTAAAAACTGATATAACTTAAAGCATTGCATATGGTTAGTTTTATTAAAAACGGATATAACTCAGTGCATTGCATTTTGTTAGTTTTATTAAAAACTGATATAACTTAAAGCACTGCATATGGTTAGTTTTATTAAAAACTGATATAACTCAATGCATTGCATATGGTTAGTTTTATTAAAAACTGATATAATTCAATGCATTGCATATGGTTAGTTTTATTAAAAACTGATATAACTCAGTGCATTGCATATGGTTAGTTTTATTAAAAACTGATATAACTCAGTGCATTGCATATGGTTAGTTTTATTAAAAACGGATATAACTCAGTGCATTGCATTTTGTTAGTTTTATTAAAAACTGATATAATTCAATGCATTGCATACGGTTAGTTTTATTAAAAACTGATATAACTCAGTGCATTGCATATGGTTAGTTTTATTAAAAACTGATATAACTCAGTGCATTGCATATGGTTAGTTTTATTAAAAACGGATATAACTCGGTGCATTGCATTTTGTTAGTTTTATTAAAAACTGATATAACTTAAAGCATTGCATATGGTTAGTTTTATTAAAAACTGATATAACTCAGTGCATTGCATATGGTTAGTTTTATTAAAAACTGATATAACTTAAAGCATTGCATATGGTTAGTTTTATTAAAAACTGATATAACTCAGTGCATTGCATATGGTTAGTTTTATTAAAAACTGATATAACTCAGTGCATTGCATATGGTTAGTTTTATTAAAAACGGATATAACTCAGTGCTTTGCATTTTGTTAGTTTTATTAAAAACTGATATAACTTAAAGCATTGCATATGGTTAGTTTTATTAAAAACTGATATAACTCAGTGCATTGCATATGGTTAGTTTTATTAAAAACTGATATAATTCAATGCATTGCATATGGTTAGTTTTATTAAAAACTGATATAACTCAGTGCATTGCATATGGTTAGTTTTATTAAAAACTGATATAACTCAGTGCATTGCATATGGTTAGTTTTATTAAAAACGGATATAACTCAGTGCATTGCATTTTGTTAGTTTTATTAAAAACTGATATAACTTAAAGCATTGCATATGGTTAGTTTTATTAAAAACTGATATAACTCAATGCATTGCATTTTGTTAGTTTTATTAAAAACTGATATAACTTAAAGCATTGCATATGGTTAGTTTTATTAAAAACTGATATAACTCAGTGCATTGCATTTTGTTAGTTTTATTAAAAACTGATATAACTTAAAGCATTGCATATGGTTAGTTTTATTAAAAACTGATATAACTTAAAGCATTGCATATGGTTAGTTTTATTAAAAACTGATGTAATTCATTGCATTGCATTTTGTTAGTTTTATTAAAAACTGATATAACTTAAAGCATTGCATATGGTTAGTTTTATTAAAAACTGATATAACTCAGTGCATTGCATATGGTTAGTTTTATTAAAAACTGATATAATTCAATGCATTGCATTTTGTTAGTTTTATTAAAAACTGATATAACTTAAGGCATGGCATATGGTTAGTTTTATTAAAAACGGATATAACTCAGTGCATTGCATTTTGTTAGTTTTATTAAAAACTGATATAACTTAAAGCATTGCATATCGTTAGTTTTATTAAAAACTGATATAATTCAATGCATTGCATTTTGTTAGTTTTATTAAAAACTGATATAACTTAAAGCATTGCATATGGTTAGTTTTATTAAAAACTGATATAACTCATTGCATTGCATTTTGTTAGTTTTATTAAAAACTGATATAACTTAAAGCATTGCATATGGTTAGTTTTATTAAAAACTGATATAACTCAGTGCATTGCATTTTGTTAGTTTTATTAAAAACTGATATAACTTAAAGCATTGCATATGGTTAGTTTTATTAAAAACTGATATAACTTAAAGCATTGCATATGGTTAGTTTTATTAAAAACTGATATAACTCAGTGCCTTGCATTTTGTTAGTTTTATTAAAAACTGATATAACTCAATGCATTGCATTTTGTTAGTTTTATTAAATCTGATATAACTTAAAGCATTGCATATGGTTAGTTTTATTAAAAACTGATATAACTCAGTGCATTGCATATGGTTAGTTTTATTAAAAACGGATATAAATCAGTGCATTGCATTTTGTTAGTTTTATTAAAAACTGATATAACTTAAAGCATTGCATATGGTTAGTTTTATTAAAAACTGATATAACTCAATGCATTGCATTTTGTTAGTTTTATTAAAAACTGATATAACTTAAAGCATTGCATATGGTTAGTTTTATTAAAAACTGCATTGCATTTTGTTAGTTTTATTAAAAACTGATATAACTTAAAGCATTGCATATGGTTAGTTTTATTAAAAATTGATATAACTTAAAGCATTGCATATGGTTAGTTTTATTAAAAACTGATATAACTCAGTGCATTGCATTTTGTTAGTTTTATTAAAAACTGATATAACTTAAAGCATTGCATATGGTTAGTTTTATTAAAAACTGATATAACTTAAAGCATTGCATATGGTTAGTTTTATTAAAAACTGATATAACTCAGTGCATTGCATTTTGTTAGTTTTATTAAAAACTGATATAACTCAATGCATTGCATTTTGTTAGTTTTATTAAAAACTGATATAACTTAAAGCATTGCATATGGTTAGTTTTATTAAAAACTGATATAACTTAATGCATTGCATTTTGTTAGTTTTATTAAAAACTGATATAACTTAAAGCATTGCATATGATTAGTTTTATTAAAAACTGATATAACTCAGTGCATTGCATTTTGTTAGTTTTATTAAAAACTGATATAACTTAAGCACTGCTTTATGGTTATTTTTATTAAAAACTGATATAACTCAGTGCATTGCATTTTGTTAGTTTTATTAAAAACTGATATAACTTAAAGCATTGCATATGGTTAGTTTTATTAAAAACTGATATAACTCAGTGCATTGCATTTTGTTAGTTTTATTAAAAACTGATATAACTTAAAGCATTGCATATGGCTAGTTTTATTAAAAACTGATATAACTCAGTGCATTGCATTTGGTTAGTTTTATTAAAAACTGATATAACTTAAAGCATTACATATGGTTAGTTTTATTAAAAACTGATATAACTCAATGCATTGCATTTTGTTAGTTTTATTAAAAACTGATATAACTTAAAGCATTGCATATGGTTAGTTTTATTAAAAACTGATATAACTCAGTGCATTGCATTTTGTTAGTTTTATTAAAAACTGATATAACTTAAAGCATTGCATATGGCTAGTTTTATTAAAAACTGATATAATTCAATGCATTGCATTTTGTTAGTTTTATTAAAAATTGATATAACTTAAAGCATTGCATATGGTTAGTTTTATTAAAAACTGATATAACTCAATGCATTGCATTTTGTTAGTTTTATTAAAAACTGATATAACTTAAAGCATTGCATATGGTTAGTTTTATTAAAAACTGATATAACTCAGTGCATTGCATTTTGTTAGTTTTATTAAAAACTGATATAACTTAAAGCATTGCATATGGTTAGTTTTATTAAAAACTGATATAACTTAAAGCATTGCATATGGTTAGTTTTATTAAAAACTGATATAACTCAGTGCATTGCATTTTGTTAGTTTTATTAAAAACTGATATAACTCAATGCATTGCATTTTGTTAGTTTTATTAAAAATTGATATAACTTAAAGCATTGCATATGGTTAGTTTTATTAAAAACTGATATAACTCAGTGCATTGCATTTTGTTAGTTTTATTAAAAACTGATATAACTTAAAGCATTGCATATGGTTAGTTTTATTAAAAACTGATATAACTCAGTGCATTGCATTTTGTTAGTTTTATTAAAAACTGATATAACTTAAAGCATTGCATATGGTTAGTTTTATTAAAAACTGATATAACTCAGTGCATTGCATTTTGTTAGTTTTATTAAAAATTGATATAACTTAAAGCATTGCATATGGTTAGTTTTATTAAAAACTGATATAACTCAATGCATTGCATTTTGTTAGTTTTATTAAAAACTGATATAACTTAAAGCATTGCATATGGTTAGTTTTATTAAAAACTGATATAACTCAGTGCATTGCATTTTGTTAGTTTTATTAAAAACTGATATAACTTAAAGCATTGCATATGGTTAGTTTTATTAAAAACTGATATAACTTAAAGCATTGCATATGGTTAGTTTTATTAAAAACTGATATAACTCAGTGCATTGCATTTTGTTAGTTTTATTAAAAACTGATATAACTCAATGCATTGCATTTTGTTAGTTTTATTAAAAACTGATATAACTTAAAGCATTGCATATGGTTAGTTTTATTAAAAACGGATATAACTCAGTGCTTTGCATTTTGTTAGTTTTATTAAAAACTGATATAACTTAAAGCATTGCATATGGTTAGTTTTATTAAAAACTGATATAACTCAGTGCATTGCATTTTGTTAGTTTTATTAAAAATTGATATAACTCAATGCATTGCATTTTGTTAGTTTTATTAAAAATTGATATAACTTAAAGCATTGCATATGGTTAGTTTTATTAAAAACTGATATAACTTAAAGCATTGCATATGGTTAGTTTTATTAAAAACGGATATAACTCAGTGCTTTGCATTTTGTTAGTTTTATTAAAAACTGATATAACTTAAAGCATTGCATATGGTTAGTTTTATTAAAAACTGATATAACTCAGTGCATTGCATTTTGTTAGTTTTATTAAAAACTGATATAACTCAATGCATTGCATTTTGTTAGTTTTATTAAAAATTGATATAACTTAAAGCATTGCATATGGTTAGTTTTATTAAAAACTGATATAACTCAGTGCATTGCATTTTGTTAGTTTTATTAAAAACTGATATAACTTAAAGCATTGCATATGGTTAGTTTTATTAAAAACTGATATAACTCAGTGCATTGCATTTTGTTAGTTTTATTAAAAACTGATATAACTTAAAGCATTGCATATGGTTAGTTTTATTAAAAACTGATATAACTCAGTGCATTGCATTTTGTTAGTTTTATTAAAAATTGATATAACTTAAAGCATTGCATATGGTTAGTTTTATTAAAAACTGATATAACTCAATGCATTGCATTTTGTTAGTTTTATTAAAAACTGATATAACTTAAAGCATTGCATATGGTTAGTTTTATTAAAAACTGATATAACTCAATGCATTGCATTTTGTTAGTTTTATTAAAAACTGATATAACTTAAAGCATTGCATATGGTTAGTTTTATTAAAAACTGATATAACTCAGTGCATTGCATTTTGTTAGTTTTATTAAAAACTGATATAACTTAAAGCATTGCATATGGTTAGTTTTATTAAAAACTGATATAACTTAAAGCATTGCATATGGTTAGTTTTATTAAAAACTGATATAACTTAAAGCATTGCATATGGTTAGTTTTATTAAAAACGGATATAACTCAGTGCTTTGCATTTTGTTAGTTTTATTAAAAACTGATATAACTTAAAGCATTGCATATGGTTAGTTTTATTAAAAACTGATATAACTCAGTGCATTGCATTTTGTTAGTTTTATTAAAAACTGATATAACTCAATGCATTGCATTTTGTTAGTTTTATTAAAAATTGATATAACTCAGTGCATTGCATTTTGTTAGTTTTATTAAAAACTGATATAACTCAATGCATTGCATTTTGTTAGTTTTATTAAAAATTGATATAACTCAGTGCATTGCATTTTGTTAGTTTTATTAAAAACTGATATAACTCAATGCATTGCATTTTGTTAGTTTTATTAAAAACTGATATAACTCAGTGCATTGCATTTTGTTAGTTTTATTAAAAACTGATATAACTCAATGCATTGCATTTTGTTAGTTTTATTAAAAATTGATATAACTCAATGCATTGCATTTTGTTAGTTTTATTAAAAATTGATATAACTCAGTGCATTGCATTTTGTTAGTTTTATTAAAAATTGATATAACTCAGTGCATTGCATTTTGTTAGTTTTATTAAAAACTGATATAACTCAATGCATTGCATTTTGTTAGTTTTATTAAAAACTGATATAACTCAGTGCATTGCATTTTTTTAGTTTTATTAAAAACTGATATAACTCAATGCATTGCATTTTGTTAGTTTTATTAAAAACTGATATAACTCAATGCATTGCATTTTGTTAGTTTTATTAAAAATTGATATAACTCAATGCATTGCATTTTGTTAGTTTTATTAAAAATTGATATAACTCAGTGCATTGCATTTTGTTAGTTTTATTAAAAATTGATATAACTCAGTGCATTGCATTTTGTTAGTTTTATTAAAAACTGATATAACTCAATGCATTGCATTTTGTTAGTTTTATTAAAAATTGATATAACTCAGTGCATTGCATTTTGTTAGTTTTATTAAAAATTGATATAACTCAATGCATTGCATTTTGTTAGTTTTATTAAAAATTGATATAACTCAGTGCATTGCATTTTGTTAGTTTTATTAAAAATTGATATAACTCAGTGCATTGCATTTTGTTAGTTTTATTAAAAATTGATATAACTCAATGCATTGCATTTTGTTAGTTTTATTAAAAATTGATATAACTCAGTGCATTGCATTTTGTTAGTTTTATTAAAAACTGATATAACTCAGTGCATTGCATTTTGTTAGTTTTATTAAAAACTGATATAACTCAATGCATTGCATTTTGTTAGTTTTATTAAAAATTGATATAACTCAGTGCATTGCATTTTGTTAGTTTTATTAAAAACTGATATAACTCAGTGCATTGCATTTTGTTAGTTTTATTAAAAATTGATATAACTCAATGCATTGCATTTTGTTAGTTTTATTAAAAATTGATATAACTCAGTGCATTGCATTTTGTTAGTTTTATTAAAAATAGATATAACTCAGTGCATTGCATTTTGTTAGTTTTATTAAAAACTGATATAACTCAGTGCATTGCATTTTGTTAGTTTTATTAAAAACTGATATAACTCAATGCATTGCATTTTGTTAGTTTTATTAAAAATTGATATAACTCAATGCATTGCATTTTGTTAGTTTTATTAAAAATTGATATAACTCAGTGCATTGCATTTTGTTAGTTTTATTAAAAATTGATATAACTCAGTGCATTGCATTTTGTTAGTTTTATTAAAAACTGATATAACTCAATGCATTGCATTTTGTTAGTTTTATTAAAAATTGATATAACTCAGTGCATTGCATTTTGTTAGTTTTATTAAAAATTGATATAACTCAATGCATTGCATTTTGTTAGTTTTATTAAAAATTGATATAACTCAATGCATTGCATTTTGTTAGTTTTATTAAAAATTGATATAACTCAGTGCATTGCATTTTGTTAGTTTTATTAAAAACTGATATAACTCAATGCATTGCATTTTGTTAGTTTTATTAAAAATTGATATAACTCAGTGCATTGCATTTTGTTAGTTTTATTAAAAATTGATATAACTCAATGCATTGCATTTTGTTAGTTTTATTAAAAATTGATATAACTCAATGCATTGCATTTTGTTAGTTTTATTAAAAATTGATATAACTCAGTGCATTGCATTTTGTTAGTTTTATTAAAAACTGATATAACTCAATGCATTGCATTTTGTTAGTTTTATTAAAAATTGATATAACTCAATGCATTGCATTTTGTTAGTTTTATTAAAAATTGATATAACTCAGTGCATTGCATTTTGTTAGTTTTATTAAAAACTGATATAACTCAATGCATTGCATTTTGTTAGTTTTATTAAAAATTGATATAACTCAATGCATTGCATTTTGTTAGTTTTATTAAAAATTGATATAACTCAGTGCATTGCATTTTGTTAGTTTTATTAAAAATTGATATAACTCAGTGCATTGCATTTTGTTAGTTTTATTAAAAACTGATATAACTCAATGCATTGCATTTTGTTAGTTTTATTAAAAATTGATATAACTCAGTGCATTGCATTTTGTTAGTTTTATTAAAAATTGATATAACTCAATGCATTGCATTTTGTTAGTTTTATTAAAAATTGATATAACTCAATGCATTGCATTTTGTTAGTTTTATTAAAAATTGATATAACTCAGTGCATTGCATTTTGTTAGTTTTATTAAAAACTGATATAACTCAGTGCATTGCATTTTGTTAGTTTTATTAAAAACTGATATAACTCAATGCATTGCATTTTGTTAGTTTTATTAAAAATTGATATAACTCAATGCATTGCATTTTGTTAGTTTTATTAAAAATTGATATAACTCAGTGCATTGCATTTTGTGAGTTTTATTAAAAATTGATATAACTCAGTGCATTGCATTTTGTTAGTTTTATTAAAAACTGATATAACTCAATGCATTGCATTTTGTTAGTTTTATTAAAAATTGATATAACTCAATGCATTGCATTTTGTTAGTTTTATTAAAAATTGATATAACTCAGTGCATTGCATTTTGTTAGTTTTATTAAAAATTGATATAACTCAGTGCATTGCATTTTGTTAGTTTTTTTAAAAATTGATATAACTCAGTGCATTGCATTTTGTTAGTTTTATTAAAAACTGATATAACTCAATGCATTGCATTTTGTTAGTTTTATTAAAAATTGATATAACTCAGTGCATTGCATTTTGTTAGTTTTATTAAAAATTGATATAACTCAATGCATTGCATTTTGTTAGTTTTATTAAAAATTGATATAACTCAATGCATTGCATTTTGTTAGTTTTATTAAAAATTGATATAACTCAGTGCATTGCATTTTGTTAGTTTTATTAAAAACTGATATAACTCAGTGCATTGCATTTTGTTAGTTTTATTAAAAACTGATATAACTCAATGCATTGCATTTTGTTAGTTTTATTAAAAATTGATATAACTCAATGCATTGCATTTTGTTAGTTTTATTAAAAATTGATATAACTCAGTGCATTGCATTTTGTTAGTTTTATTAAAAATTGATATAACTCAGTGCATTGCATTTTGTTAGTTTTATTAAAAACTGATATAACTCAATGCATTGCATTTTGTTAGTTTTATTAAAAATTGATATAACTCAGTGCATTGCATTTTGTTAGTTTTATTAAAAATTGATATAACTCAATGCATTGCATTTTGTTAGTTTTATTAAAAATTGATATAACTCAGTGCATTGCATTTTGTTAGTTTTATTAAAAATTGATATAACTCAGTGCATTGCATTTTGTTAGTTTTATTAAAAACTGATATAACTTAAAGCATTGCATATGGTTAGTTTTATTAAAAACTGATATAACTCAGTGCATTGCATTTTGTTAGTTTTATTAAAAATTGATATAACTTAAAGCATTGCATATGGTTAGTTTTATTAAAAACTGATATAACTCAATGCATTGCATTTTGTTAGTTTTATTAAAAACTGATATAACTTAAAGCATTGCATATGGTTAGTTTTATTAAAAACTGATATAACTCAGTGCATTGCATTTTGTTAGTTTTATTAAAAACTGATATAACTTAAAGCATTGCATATGGTTAGTTTTATTAAAAACTGATATAACTTAAAGCATTGCATATGGTTAGTTTTATTAAAAACTGATATAACTCAGTGCATTGCATTTTGTTAGTTTTATTAAAAACTGATATAACTCAATGCATTGCATTTTGTTAGTTTTATTAAAAACTGATATAACTTAAAGCATTGCATATGGTTAGTTTTATTAAAAACGGATATAACTCAGTGCTTTGCATTTTGTTAGTTTTATTAAAAACTGATATAACTTAAAGCATTGCATATGGTTAGTTTTATTAAAAACTGATATAACTCAGTGCATTGCATTTTGTTAGTTTTATTAAAAATTGATATAACTCAATGCATTGCATTTTGTTAGTTTTATTAAAAATTGATATAACTTAAAGCATTGCATATGGTTAGTTTTATTAAAAACTGATATAACTTAAAGCATTGCATATGGTTAGTTTTATTAAAAACGGATATAACTCAGTGCTTTGCATTTTGTTAGTTTTATTAAAAACTGATATAACTTAAAGCATTGCATATGGTTAGTTTTATTAAAAACTGATATAACTCAGTGCATTGCATTTTGTTAGTTTTATTAAAAACTGATATAACTCAATGCATTGCATTTTGTTAGTTTTATTAAAAATTGATATAACTTAAAGCATTGCATATGGTTAGTTTTATTAAAAACTGATATAACTCAGTGCATTGCATTTTGTTAGTTTTATTAAAAACTGATATAACTTAAAGCATTGCATATGGTTAGTTTTATTAAAAACTGATATAACTCAGTGCATTGCATTTTGTTAGTTTTATTAAAAACTGATATAACTTAAAGCATTGCATATGGTTAGTTTTATTAAAAACTGATATAACTCAGTGCATTGCATTTTGTTAGTTTTATTAAAAATTGATATAACTTAAAGCATTGCATATGGTTAGTTTTATTAAAAACTGATATAACTCAATGCATTGCATTTTGTTAGTTTTATTAAAAACTGATATAACTTAAAGCATTGCATATGGTTAGTTTTATTAAAAACTGATATAACTCAATGCATTGCATTTTGTTAGTTTTATTAAAAACTGATATAACTTAAAGCATTGCATATGGTTAGTTTTATTAAAAACTGATATAACTCAGTGCATTGCATTTTGTTAGTTTTATTAAAAACTGATATAACTTAAAGCATTGCATATGGTTAGTTTTATTAAAAACTGATATAACTTAAAGCATTGCATATGGTTAGTTTTATTAAAAACTGATATAACTTAAAGCATTGCATATGGTTAGTTTTATTAAAAACGGATATAACTCAGTGCTTTGCATTTTGTTAGTTTTATTAAAAACTGATATAACTTAAAGCATTGCATATGGTTAGTTTTATTAAAAACTGATATAACTCAGTGCATTGCATTTTGTTAGTTTTATTAAAAACTGATATAACTCAATGCATTGCATTTTGTTAGTTTTATTAAAAATTGATATAACTCAGTGCATTGCATTTTGTTAGTTTTATTAAAAACTGATATAACTCAATGCATTGCATTTTGTTAGTTTTATTAAAAATTGATATAACTCAGTGCATTGCATTTTGTTAGTTTTATTAAAAACTGATATAACTCAATGCATTGCATTTTGTTAGTTTTATTAAAAACTGATATAACTCAGTGCATTGCATTTTGTTAGTTTTATTAAAAACTGATATAACTCAATGCATTGCATTTTGTTAGTTTTATTAAAAATTGATATAACTCAATGCATTGCATTTTGTTAGTTTTATTAAAAATTGATATAACTCAGTGCATTGCATTTTGTTAGTTTTATTAAAAATTGATATAACTCAGTGCATTGCATTTTGTTAGTTTTATTAAAAACTGATATAACTCAATGCATTGCATTTTGTTAGTTTTATTAAAAACTGATATAACTCAGTGCATTGCATTTTGTTAGTTTTATTAAAAACTGATATAACTCAATGCATTGCATTTTGTTAGTTTTATTAAAAACTGATATAACTCAATGCATTGCATTTTGTTAGTTTTATTAAAAATTGATATAACTCAATGCATTGCATTTTGTTAGTTTTATTAAAAATTGATATAACTCAGTGCATTGCATTTTGTTAGTTTTATTAAAAATTGATATAACTCAGTGCATTGCATTTTGTTAGTTTTATTAAAAACTGATATAACTCAATGCATTGCATTTTGTTAGTTTTATTAAAAATTGATATAACTCAGTGCATTGCATTTTGTTAGTTTTATTAAAAATTGATATAACTCAATGCATTGCATTTTGTTAGTTTTATTAAAAATTGATATAACTCAGTGCATTGCATTTTGTTAGTTTTATTAAAAATTGATATAACTCAGTGCATTGCATTTTGTTAGTTTTATTAAAAATTGATATAACTCAATGCATTGCATTTTGTTAGTTTTATTAAAAATTGATATAACTCAGTGCATTGCATTTTGTTAGTTTTATTAAAAACTGATATAACTCAGTGCATTGCATTTTGTTAGTTTTATTAAAAACTGATATAACTCAATGCATTGCATTTTGTTAGTTTTATTAAAAATTGATATAACTCAGTGCATTGCATTTTGTTAGTTTTATTAAAAACTGATATAACTCAGTGCATTGCATTTTGTTAGTTTTATTAAAAATTGATATAACTCAATGCATTGCATTTTGTTAGTTTTATTAAAAATTGATATAACTCAGTGCATTGCATTTTGTTAGTTTTATTAAAAATTGATATAACTCAGTGCATTGCATTTTGTTAGTTTTATTAAAAACTGATATAACTCAGTGCATTGCATTTTGTTAGTTTTATTAAAAACTGATATAACTCAATGCATTGCATTTTGTTAGTTTTATTAAAAATTGATATAACTCAATGCATTGCATTTTGTTAGTTTTATTAAAAATTGATATAACTCAGTGCATTGCATTTTGTTAGTTTTATTAAAAATTGATATAACTCAGTGCATTGCATTTTGTTAGTTTTATTAAAAACTGATATAACTCAATGCATTGCATTTTGTTAGTTTTATTAAAAATTGATATAACTCAGTGCATTGCATTTTGTTAGTTTTATTAAAAATTGATATAACTCAATGCATTGCATTTTGTTAGTTTTATTAAAAATTGATATAACTCAATGCATTGCATTTTGTTAGTTTTATTAAAAATTGATATAACTCAGTGCATTGCATTTTGTTAGTTTTATTAAAAACTGATATAACTCAATGCATTGCATTTTGTTAGTTTTATTAAAAATTGATATAACTCAGTGCATTGCATTTTGTTAGTTTTATTAAAAATTGATATAACTCAATGCATTGCATTTTGTTAGTTTTATTAAAAATTGATATAACTCAATGCATTGCATTTTGTTAGTTTTATTAAAAATTGATATAACTCAGTGCATTGCATTTTGTTAGTTTTATTAAAAACTGATATAACTCAATGCATTGCATTTTGTTAGTTTTATTAAAAATTGATATAACTCAATGCATTGCATTTTGTTAGTTTTATTAAAAATTGATATAACTCAGTGCATTGCATTTTGTTAGTTTTATTAAAAACTGATATAACTCAATGCATTGCATTTTGTTAGTTTTATTAAAAATTGATATAACTCAATGCATTGCATTTTGTTAGTTTTATTAAAAATTGATATAACTCAGTGCATTGCATTTTGTTAGTTTTATTAAAAATTGATATAACTCAGTGCATTGCATTTTGTTAGTTTTATTAAAAACTGATATAACTCAATGCATTGCATTTTGTTAGTTTTATTAAAAATTGATATAACTCAGTGCATTGCATTTTGTTAGTTTTATTAAAAATTGATATAACTCAATGCATTGCATTTTGTTAGTTTTATTAAAAATTGATATAACTCAATGCATTGCATTTTGTTAGTTTTATTAAAAATTGATATAACTCAGTGCATTGCATTTTGTTAGTTTTATTAAAAACTGATATAACTCAGTGCATTGCATTTTGTTAGTTTTATTAAAAACTGATATAACTCAATGCATTGCATTTTGTTAGTTTTATTAAAAATTGATATAACTCAATGCATTGCATTTTGTTAGTTTTATTAAAAATTGATATAACTCAGTGCATTGCATTTTGTGAGTTTTATTAAAAATTGATATAACTCAGTGCATTGCATTTTGTTAGTTTTATTAAAAACTGATATAACTCAATGCATTGCATTTTGTTAGTTTTATTAAAAATTGATATAACTCAATGCATTGCATTTTGTTAGTTTTATTAAAAATTGATATAACTCAGTGCATTGCATTTTGTTAGTTTTATTAAAAATTGATATAACTCAGTGCATTGCATTTTGTTAGTTTTTTTAAAAATTGATATAACTCAGTGCATTGCATTTTGTTAGTTTTATTAAAAACTGATATAACTCAATGCATTGCATTTTGTTAGTTTTATTAAAAATTGATATAACTCAGTGCATTGCATTTTGTTAGTTTTATTAAAAATTGATATAACTCAATGCATTGCATTTTGTTAGTTTTATTAAAAATTGATATAACTCAATGCATTGCATTTTGTTAGTTTTATTAAAAATTGATATAACTCAGTGCATTGCATTTTGTTAGTTTTATTAAAAACTGATATAACTCAGTGCATTGCATTTTGTTAGTTTTATTAAAAACTGATATAACTCAATGCATTGCATTTTGTTAGTTTTATTAAAAATTGATATAACTCAATGCATTGCATTTTGTTAGTTTTATTAAAAATTGATATAACTCAGTGCATTGCATTTTGTTAGTTTTATTAAAAATTGATATAACTCAGTGCATTGCATTTTGTTAGTTTTATTAAAAACTGATATAACTCAATGCATTGCATTTTGTTAGTTTTATTAAAAATTGATATAACTCAGTGCATTGCATTTTGTTAGTTTTATTAAAAATTGATATAACTCAATGCATTGCATTTTGTTAGTTTTATTAAAAATTGATATAACTCAGTGCATTGCATTTTGTT
Source organism: Ceratitis rosa (assembly GCA_037013455.1). NCBI lineage: Eukaryota > Metazoa > Arthropoda > Insecta > Diptera > Tephritidae > Ceratitis > Ceratitis rosa. Next base: position 32,979 of record JAWMAG010000371.1, read on the forward strand.
AGTTTTATTAAAAATTGATATAACTCAGTGCATTGCATTTTGTTAGTTTTATTAAAAACTGATATAACTCAATGCATTGCATTTTGTTAGTTTTATTAAAAACTGATATAACTCAGTGCATTGCATTTTGTTAGTTTTATTAAAAACTGATATAACTCAATGCATTGCATTTTGTTAGTTTTATTAAAAACTGATATAACTCAATGCATTGCATTTTGTTAGTTTTATTAAAAATTGATATAACTCAATGCATTGCATTTTGTTAGTTTTATTAAAAATTGATATAACTCAGTGCATTGCATTTTGTTAGTTTTATTAAAAACTGATATAACTCAATGCATTGCATTTTGTTAGTTTTATTAAAAATTGATATAACTCAGTGCATTGCATTTTGTTAGTTTTATTAAAAACTGATATAACTCAATGCATTGCATTTTGTTAGTTTTATTAAAAACTGATATAACTCAGTGCATTGCATTTTGTTAGTTTTATTAAAAACTGATATAACTCAATGCATTGCATTTTGTTAGTTTTATTAAAAATTGATATAACTTAAAGCATTGCATATGGTTAGTTTTATTAAAAACTGATATAACTCAATGCATTGCATTTTGTTAGTTTTATTAAAAACTGATATAACTTAAAGCATTGCATATGGTTAGTTTTATTAAAAACTGATATAACTCAGTGCATTGCATTTTGTTAGTTTTATTAAAAACTGATATAACTTAAAGCATTGCATATGGTTAGTTTTATTAAAAACTGATATAACTTAAAGCATTGCATATGGTTAGTTTTATTAAAAACTGATATAACTCAGTGCATTGCATTTTGTTAGTTTTATTAAAAACTGATATAACTCAATGCATTGCATTTTGTTAGTTTTATTAAAAACTGATATAACTTAAAGCATTGCATATGGTTAGTTTTATTAAAAACGGATATAACTCAGTGCTTTGCATTTTGTTAGTTTTATTAAAAACTGATATAACTTAAAGCATTGCATATGGTTAGTTTTATTAAAAACTGATATAACTCAGTGCATTGCATTTTGTTAGTTTTATTAAAAATTGATATAACTCAATGCATTGCATTTTGTTAGTTTTATTAAAAATTGATATAACTTAAAGCATTGCATATGGTTAGTTTTATTAAAAACTGATATAACTTAAAGCATTGCATATGGTTAGTTTTATTAAAAACGGATATAACTCAGTGCTTTGCATTTTGTTAGTTTTATTAAAAACTGATATAACTTAAAGCATTGCATATGGTTAGTTTTATTAAAAACTGATATAACTCAGTGCATTGCATTTTGTTAGTTTTATTAAAAACTGATATAACTCAATGCATTGCATTTTGTTAGTTTTATTAAAAATTGATATAACTTAAAGCATTGCATATGGTTAGTTTTATTAAAAACTGATATAACTCAGTGCATTGCATTTTGTTAGTTTTATTAAAAACTGATATAACTTAAAGCATTGCATATGGTTAGTTTTATTAAAAACTGATATAACTCAGTGCATTGCATTTTGTTAGTTTTATTAAAAACTGATATAACTTAAAGCATTGCATATGGTTAGTTTTATTAAAAACTGATATAACTCAGTGCATTGCATTTTGTTAGTTTTATTAAAAATTGATATAACTTAAAGCATTGCATATGGTTAGTTTTATTAAAAACTGATATAACTCAATGCATTGCATTTTGTTAGTTTTATTAAAAACTGATATAACTTAAAGCATTGCATATGGTTAGTTTTATTAAAAACTGATATAACTCAGTGCATTGCATTTTGTTAGTTTTATTAAAAACTGATATAACTTAAAGCATTGCATATGGTTAGTTTTATTAAAAACTGATATAACTTAAAGCATTGCATATGGTTAGTTTTATTAAAAACTGATATAACTCAGTGCATTGCATTTTGTTAGTTTTATTAAAAACTGATATAACTCAATGCATTGCATTTTGTTAGTTTTATTAAAAACTGATATAACTTAAAGCATTGCATATGGTTAGTTTTATTAAAAACGGATATAACTCAGTGCTTTGCATTTTGTTAGTTTTATTAAAAACTGATATAACTTAAAGCATTGCATATGGTTAGTTTTATTAAAAACTGATATAACTCAGTGCATTGCATTTTGTTAGTTTTATTAAAAACTGATATAACTTAAAGCATTGCATATGGTTAGTTTTATTAAAAACTGATATAACTTAAAGCATTGCATATGGTTAGTTTTATTAAAAACTGATATAACTCAGTGCATTGCATTTTGTTAGTTTTATTAAAAACTGATATAACTCAATGCATTGCATTTTGTTAGTTTTATTAAAAACTGATATAACTTAAAGCATTGCATATGGTTAGTTTTATTAAAAACTGATATAACTCAGTGCATTGCATTTTGTTAGTTTTATTAAAAACTGATATAACTTAAAGCATTGCATATGGTTAGTTTTATTAAAAACTGATATAACTTAAAGCATTGCATATGGTTAGTTTTATTAAAAACTGATATAACTCAGTGCATTGCATTTTGTTAGTTTTATTAAAAACTGATATAACTCAATGCATTGCATTTTGTTAGTTTTATTAAAAACTGATATAACTTAAAGCATTGCATATGGTTAGTTTTATTAAAAACTGATATAACTCAGTGCATTGCATATGGTTAGTTTTATTAAAAACGGATATAAATCAGTGCATTGCATTTTGTTAGTTTTATTAAAAACTGATATAACTTAAAGCATTGCATATGGTTAGTTTTATTAAAAACTGATATAACTCAATGCATTGCATTTTGTTAGTTTTAATAAAAACTGATATAACTTAAAGCATTGCATATGGTTAGTTTTATTAAAAACTGCATTGCATTTTGTTAGTTTTATTAAAAACTGATATAAATTAAAGCATTGCATATGGTTAGTTTTATTAAAAACTGATATAACTTAAAGCATTGCATATGGTTAGTTTTATTAAAAACTGATATAACTCAGTGCATTGCATTTTGTTAGTTTTATTAAAAACTGATATAACTTAAAGCATTGCATATGGTTAGTTTTATTAAAAACTGATATAACTCAGTGCATTGCACTTTGTTAGTTTTATTAAAAACTGATATAACTTAAAGCATTGCATATGGTTAGTTTTATTAAAAACTGATATAACTCAGTGCATTGCATTTTGTTAGTTTTATTAAAAACTGATATAACTCAGTGCATTGCATTTTGTTAGTTTTATTAAAAACTGATATAACTTAAAGCATTGCATATGGTTAGTTTTATTAAAAACTGATATAACTCAGTGCATTGCATTTTGTTAGTTTTATTAAAAACTGATATAACTTAAAGCATTGCATATGGCTAGTTTTATTAAAAACTGATATAACTCAGTGCATTGCATTTGGTTAGTTTTATTAAAAACTGATATAACTTAAAGCATTACATATGGTTAGTTTTATTAAAAACTGATATAACTCAATGCATTGCATTTTGTTAGTTTTATTAAAAACTGATATAACTTAAAGCATTGCATATGGTTAGTTTTATTAAAAACTGATATAACTCAGTGCATTGCATTTTGTTAGTTTTATTAAAAACTGATATAACTTAAAGCATTGCATATGCCTAGTTTTATTAAAAACTGATATAATTCAATGCATTGCATTTTGTTAGTTTTATTAAAAACTGATATAACTTAAAGCATTGCATATGGTTAGTTTTATTAAAAACTGATATAACTCAATGCATTGCATTTTGTTAGTTTTATTAAAAACTGATATAACTTAAAGCATTGCATATGGTTAGTTTTATTAAAAACTGATATAACTCAGTGCATTGCATTTTGTTAGTTTTATTAAAAACTGATATAACTTAAAGCATTGCATATGGTTAGTTTTATTAAAAACTGATATAACTTAAAGCATTGCATATGGTTAGTTTTATTAAAAACTGATATAACTCAGTGCATTGCATTTTGTTAGTTTTATTAAAAACTGATATAACTCAATGCATTGCATTTTGTTAGTTTTATTAAAAACTGATATAACTTAAAGCATTGCATATGGTTAGTTTTATTAAAAACTGATATAACTCAATGCATTGCATTTTGTTAGTTTTATTAAAAACTGATATAACTTAAAGCATTGCATATGGTTAGTTTTATTAAAAACTGATATAACTCAGTGCATTGCATTTTGTTAGTTTTTTAAAAACTGATATAACTTAAAGCATTGCATATGGTTAGTTTTATTAAAAACTGATATAACTTAAAGCATTGCATATGGTTAGTTTTATTAAAAACTGATATAACTCAGTGCATTGCATTTTGTTAGTTTTATTAAAAACTGATATAACTCAATGCATTGCATTTTGTTAGTTTTATTAAAAACTGATATAACTTAAAGCATTGCATATGGTTAGTTTTATTAAAAACTGATATAACTCAGTGCATTGCATTTTGTTAGTTTTATTAAAAACTGATATAACTCAATGCATTGCATTTTGTTAGTTTTATTAAAAACTGATATAACTTAAAGCATTGCATATGGTTAGTTTTATTAAAAACTGATATAACTCAATGCATTGCATTTTGTTAGTTTTATTAAAAACTGATATAACTTAAAGCATTGCATATGGTTAGTTTTATTAAAAACTGATATAACTCAGTGCAGTGCATTTTGTTAGTTTTATTAAAAACTGATATAACTTAAAGCATTGCATATGGTTAGTTTTATTAAAAACTGATATAACTCAATGCATTGCATTTTGTTAGTTTTATTAAAAACTGATATAACTCAGTGCATTGCATTTTGTTAGTTTTATTAAAAACTGATATAACTCAATGCATTGCATTTTGTTAGTTTTATTAAAAACTGATATAACTTAAAGCATTGCATATGGTTAGTTTTATTAAAAACTGATATAACTCAGTGCATTGCATATGGTTAGTTTTATTAAAAACGGATATAAATCAGTGCATTGCATTTTGTTAGTTTTATTAAAAACTGATATAACTTAAAGCATTGCATATGGTTAGTTTTATTAAAAACTGATATAACTCAATGCATTGCATTTTGTTAGTTTTACTAAAAACTGATATAACTTAAAGCATTGCATATGGTTAGTTTTATTAAAAACTGCATTGCATTTTGTTAGTTTTATTAAAAACTGATATAACTTAAAGCATTGCATATGGTTAGTTTTATTAAAAACTGATATAACTTAAAGCATTGCATATGGTTAGTTTTATTAAAAACTGATATAACTCAGTGCATTGCATTTTGTTAGTTTTATTAAAAACTGATATAACTCAGTGCATTGCATATGGTTAGTTTTATTAAAAACGGATATAAATCAGTGCATTGCATTTTGTTAGTTTTATTAAAAACTGATATAATTTAAAGCATTGCATATGGTTAGTTTTATTAAAAACTGATATAACTCAATGCATTGCATTTTGTTAGTTTTATTAAAAACTGATATAACTTAAAGCATTGCATATGGTTAGTTTTATTAAAAACTGCATTGCATTTTGTTAGTTTTATTAAAAACTGATATAACTTAAAGCATTGCATATGGTTAGTTTTATTAAAAACTGATATAACTTAAAGCATTGCATATGGTTAGTTTTATTAAAAATTGATATAACTCAATGCATTGCATTTTGTTAGTTTTATTAAAAACTGATATAACTTAAAGCATTGCATATGGTTAGTTTTATTAAAAACTGATATAACTCAGTGCATTGCATTTTGTTAGTTTTATTAAAAACTGATATAACTTAAAGCATTGCATATGGTTAGTTTTATTGAAAACTGATATAACTCAATGCATTGCATTTTGTTAGTTTTATTAAAAACTGATATAACTTAAAGCATTGCATATGGTTAGTTTTATTAAAAACTGATATAACTCAATGCATTGCATTTTGTTAGTTTTATTAAAAACTGATATAACTTAAAGCATTGCATATGGTTAGTTTTATTAAAAACTGATATAACTCAATGCATTGCATTTTGTTAGTTTTATTAAAAACTGATATAACTTAAAGCATTGCATATGGTTAGTTTTATTAAAAACTGATATAACTCAGTGCATTGCATTTTGTTAGTTTTATTAAAAACTGATATAACTTAAAGCATTGCATATGGTTAGTTTTATTAAAAACTGATATAACTTAAAGCATTGCATATGGTTAGTTTTATTAAAAACTGATATAACTCAATGCATTGCATTTTGTTAGTTTTATTAAAAACTGATATAACTTAAAGCATTGCATATGGTTAGTTTTATTAAAAACTGATATAACTCAGTGCATTGCATTTTGTTAGTTTTATTAAAAACTGATATAACTTAAAGCATTGCATATGGTTAGTTTTATTAAAAACTGATATAACTCAGTGCATTGCATTTTGTTAGTTTTATTAAAAACTGATATAACTTAAAGCATTGCATATGGTTAGTTTTATTAAAAACTGATATAACTTAAAGCATTGCATATGGTTAGTTTTATTAAAAACTGATATAACTCAGTGCATTGCATTTTGTTAGTTTTATTAAAAACTGATATAACTTAAAGCATTGCATATGGTTAGTTTTATTAAAAACTGATATAACTTAAAGCATTGCATATGGTTAGTTTTATTAAAAACTGATATAACTCAGTGCATTGCATTTTGTTAGTTTTATTAAAAACTGATATAACTTAAGCACTGCTTTATGGTTATTTTTATTAAAAACTGATATAACTCAGTGCATTGCATTTTGTTAGTTTTATTAAAAACTGATATAACTTAAAGCATTGCATATGGTTAGTTTTATTAAAAACTGATATAACTCAGTGCATTGCATTTTGTTAGTTTTATTAAAAACTGATATAACTTAAAGCATTGCATATGGTTAGTTTTATTAAAAACTGATATAACTTAAAGCATTGCATATGGTTAGTTTTATTAAAAACTGATATAACTCAGTGCATTGCATTTTGTTAGTTTTATTAAAAACTGATATAACTTAAAGCATTGCATATGGTTAGTTTTATTAAAAACTGATATAACTTAAAGCATTGCATATGGTTAGTTTTATTAAAAACTGATATAACTCAGTGCATTGCATTTTGTTAGTTTTATTAAAAACTGATATAACTTAAAGCATTGCATATGGTTAGTTTTATTAAAAACTGATATAACTTAAAGCATTGCATATGGTTAGTTTTATTAAAAACTGATATAACTCAGTGCATTGCATTTTGTTAGTTTTATTAAAAACTGATATAACTTAAAGCATTGCATATGGTTAGTTTTATTAAAAACTGATATAACTTAAAGCATTGCATATGGTTAGTTTTATTAAAAACTGATATAACTCAGTGCATTGCATTTTGTTAGTTTTATTAAAAACTGATATAACTTAAAGAATTGCATATGGTTAGTTTTATTAAAAACTGATATAACTTAAAGCATTGCATATGGTTAGTTTTATTAAAAACTGATATAACTCAGTGCATTGCATTTTGTTAGTTTTATTAAAAACTGATATAACTTAAAGCATTGCATATGGTTAGTTTTATTAAAAACTGATATAACTTAAAGCATTGCATATGGTTAGTTTTATTAAAAACTGATATAACTCAGTGCATTGCATTTTGTTAGTTTTATTAAAAACTGATATAACTTAAGCACTGCTTTATGGTTATTTTTATTAAAAACTGATATAACTCAGTGCATTGCATTTTGTTAGTTTTATTAAAAACTGATATAACTTAAAGCATTGCATATGGTTAGTTTTATTAAAAACTGATATAACTTAAAGCATTGCATATGGTTAGTTTTATTAAAAACTGATATAACTCAGTGCATTGCATTTTGTTAGTTTTATTAAAAACTGATATAACTTAAAGCATTGCATATGGTTAGTTTTATTAAAAACTGATATAACTCAGTGCATTGCATTTTGTTAGTTTTATTAAAAACTGATATAACTTAAAGCATTGCATATGGTTAGTTTTATTAAAAACTGATATAACTTAAAGCATTGCATATGGTTAGTTTTATTAAAAACTGATATAACTCAGTGCATTGCATTTTGTTAGTTTTATTAAAAACTGATATAACTTAAAGCATTGCATATGGTTAGTTTTATTAAAAACTGATATAACTTAAAGCATTGCATATGGTTAGTTTTATTAAAAACTGATATAACTCAGTGCATTGCATTTTGTTAGTTTTATTAAAAACTGATATAACTTAAGCACTGCTTTATGGTTATTTTTATTAAAAACTGATATAACTTAAAGCATTGCATATGGTTAGTTTTATTAAAAACTGATATAACTTAAAGCATTGCATATGGTTAGTTTTATTAAAAACTGATATAACTTAAAGCATTGCATATGGTTAGTTTTATTAAAAACTGATATAACTCAATGCATTGCATTTTGTTAGTTTTATTAAAAACTGATATAACTTAAAGCATTGCATATGGTTAGTTTTATTAAAAACTGATATAACTCAGTGCATTGCATTTTGTTAGTTTTATTAAAAACTGATATAACTTAAAGCATTGCATATGGTTAGTTTTATTAAAAACTGATATAACTCAGTGCATTGCATTTTGTTAGTTTTATTAAAAACTGATATAACTTAAAGCATTGCATATGGTTAGTTTTATTAAAAACTGATATAACTTAAAGCATTGCATATGGTTAGTTTTATTAAAAACTGATATAACTCAATGCATTGCATTTTGTTAGTTTTATTAAAAACTGATATAACTTAAAGCATTGCATATGGTTAGTTTTATTAAAAACTGATATAACTCAATGCATTGCATTTTGTTAGTTTTATTAAAAACTGATATAACTTAAAGCATTGCATATGGTTAGTTTTATTAAAAACTGATATAACTCAATGCATTGCATTTTGTTAGTTTTATTAAAAACTGATATAACTTAAAGCATTGCATATGGTTAGTTTTATTAAAAACTGATATAACTCAGTGCATTGCATTTTGTTAGTTTTATTAAAAACTGATATAACTTAAAGCATTGCATATGGTTAGTTTTATTAAAAACTGATATAACTCAATGCATTGCATTTTGTTAGTTTTATTAAAAACTGATATAACTTAAAGCATTGCATATGGTTAGTTTTATTAAAAACTGATATAACTCAATGCATTGCATTTTGTTAGTTTTATTAAAAACTGATATAACTTAAAGCATTGCATATGGTTAGTTTTATTAAAAACTGATATAACTCAATGCATTGCATTTTGTTAGTTTTATTAAAAACTGATATAACTTAAAGCATTGCATATGGTTAGTTTTATTGAAAACTGATATAACTCAATGCATTGCATTTTGTTAGTTTTATTAAAAACTGATATAACTTAAAGCATTGCATATGGTTAGTTTTATTAAAAACTGATATAACTCAATGCATTGCATTTTGTTAGTTTTAATAAAAACTGATATAACTTAAAGCATTGCATATGGTTAGTTTTATTAAAAACTGCATTGCATTTTGTTAGTTTTATTAAAAACTGATATAAATTAAAGCATTGCATATGGTTAGTTTTATTAAAAACTGATATAACTTAAAGCATTGCATATGGTTAGTTTTATTAAAAACTGATATAACTCAGTGCATTGCATTTTGTTAGTTTTATTAAAAACTGATATAACTTAAAGCATTGCATATGGTTAGTTTTATTAAAAACTGATATAACTCAGTGCATTGCACTTTGTTAGTTTTATTAAAAACTGATATAACTTAAAGCATTGCATATGGTTAGTTTTATTAAAAACTGATATAACTCAGTGCATTGCATTTTGTTAGTTTTATTAAAAACTGATATAACTCAGTGCATTGCATTTTGTTAGTTTTATTAAAAACTGATATAACTTAAAGCATTGCATATGGTTAGTTTTATTAAAAACTGATATAACTCAGTGCATTGCATTTTGTTAGTTTTATTAAAAACTGATATAACTTAAAGCATTGCATATGGTTAGTTTTATTAAAAACTGCATTGCATTTTGTTAGTTTTATTAAAAACTGATATAACTTAAAGCATTGCATATGGTTAGTTTTATTAAAAACTGATATAACTTAAAGCATTGCATATGGTTAGTTTTATTAAAAACTGATATAACTCAGTGCATTGCATTTTGTTAGTTTTATTAAAAACTGATATAACTCAGTGCATTGCATATGGTTAGTTTTATTAAAAACGGATATAAATCAGTGCATTGCATTTTGTTAGTTTTATTAAAAACTGATATAATTTAAAGCATTGCATATGGTTAGTTTTATTAAAAACTGATATAACTCAATGCATTGCATTTTGTTAGTTTTATTAAAAACTGATATAACTTAAAGCATTGCATATGGTTAGTTTTATTAAAAACTGCATTGCATTTTGTTAGTTTTATTAAAAACTGATATAACTTAAAGCATTGCATATGGTTAGTTTTATTAAAAACTGATATAACTTAAAGCATTGCATATGGTTAGTTTTATTAAAAACTGATATAACTCAATGCATTGCATTTTGTTAGTTTTATTAAAAACTGATATAACTTAAAGCATTGCATATGGTTAGTTTTATTAAAAACTGATATAACTCAGTGCAATGCATTTTGTTAGTTTTATTAAAAACTGATATAACTTAAAGCATTGCATATGGTTAGTTTTATTAAAAACTGATATAACTCAATGCATTGCATTTTGTTAGTTTTATTAAAAACTGATATAACTTAAAGCATTGCATATGGTTAGTTTTATTAAAAACTGCATTGCATTTTGTTAGTTTTATTAAAAACTGATATAACTTAAAGCATTGCATATGGTTAGTTTTATTAAAAACTGATATAACTTAAAGCATTGCATATGGTTAGTTTTATTAAAAACTGATATAACTCAATGCATTGCATTTTGTTAGTTTTATTAAAAACTGATATAACTTAAAGCATTGCATATGGTTAGTTTTATTAAAAACTGATATAACTCAGTGCAATGCATTTTGTTAGTTTTATTAAAAACTGATATAACTTAAAGCATTGCATATGGTTAGTTTTATTAAAAACTGATATAACTCAATGCATTGCATTTTGTTAGTTTTATTAAAAACTGATATAACTTAAAGCATTGCATATGGTTAGTTTTATTAAAAACTGATATAACTCAATGCATTGCATTTTGTTAGTTTTATTAAAAACTGATATAACTTAAAGCATTGCATATGGTTAGTTTTATTAAAAACTGATATAACTCAATGCATTGCATTTTGTTAGTTTTATTAAAAACTGATATAACTTAAAGCATTGCATATGGTTAGTTTTATTAAAAACTGATATAACTCAGTGCATTGCATTTTGTTAGTTTTATTAAAAACTGATATAACTTAAAGCATTGCATATGGTTAGTTTTATTAAAAACTGATATAACTTAAAGCATTGCATATGGTTAGTTTTATTAAAAACTGATATAACTCAGTGCATTGCATTTTGTTAGTTTTATTAAAAACTGATATAACTTAAGCACTGCTTTATGGTTATTTTTATTAAAAACTGATATAACTCAGTGCATTGCATTTTGTTAGTTTTATTAAAAACTGATATAACTTAAAGCATTGCATATGGTTAGTTTTATTAAAAACTGATATAACTTAAAGCATTGCATATGGTTAGTTTTATTAAAAACTGATATAACTCAGTGCATTGCATTTTGTTAGTTTTATTAAAAACTGATATAACTTAAAGCATTGCATATGGTTAGTTTTATTAAAAACTGATATAACTTAAAGCATTGCATATGGTTAGTTTTATTAAAAACTGATATAACTCAATGCATTGCATTTTGTTAGTTTTATTAAAAACTGATATAACTTAAAGCATTGCATATGGTTAGTTTTATTAAAAACTGATATAACTCAATGCATTGCATTTTGTTAGTTTTATTAAAAACTGATATAACTTAAAGCATTGCATATGGTTAGTTTTATTAAAAACTGATATAACTCAATGCATTGCATTTTGTTAGTTTTATTAAAAACTGATATAACTTAAAGCATTGCATATGGTTAGTTTTATTAAAAACTGATATAACTCAGTGCATTGCATTTTGTTAGTTTTATTAAAAACTGATATAACTTAAAGCATTGCATATGGTTAGTTTTATTAAAAACTGATATAACTCAGTGCATTGCATTTTGTTAGTTTTATTAAAAACTGATATAACTTAAAGCATTGCATATGGTTAGTTTTATTAAAAACTGATATAACTTAAAGCATTGCATATGGTTAGTTTTATTAAAAACTGATATAACTCAATGCATTGCATTTTGTTAGTTTTATTAAAAACTGATATAACTTAAAGCATTGCATATGGTTAGTTTTATTAAAAACTGATATAACTCAATGCATTGCATTTTGTTAGTTTTATTAAAAACTGATATAACTTAAAGCATTGCATATGGTTAGTTTTATTAAAAACTGATATAACTCAATGCATTGCATTTTGTTAGTTTTATTAAAAACTGATATAACTTAAAGCATTGCATATGGTTAGTTTTATTAAAAACTGATATAACTCAGTGCATTGCATTTTGTTAGTTTTATTAAAAACTGATATAACTTAAAGCATTGCATATGGTTAGTTTTATTAAAAACTGATATAACTCAATGCATTGCATTTTGTTAGTTTTATTAAAAACTGATATAACTTAAAGCATTGCATATGGTTAGTTTTATTAAAAACTGATATAACTCAATGCATTGCATTTTGTTAGTTTTATTAAAAACTGATATAACTTAAAGCATTGCATATGGTTAGTTTTATTAAAAACTGATATAACTCAATGCATTGCATTTTGTTAGTTTTATTAAAAACTGATATAACTTAAAGCATTGCATATGGTTAGTTTTATTAAAAATTGATATAACTCAATGCATTGCATTTTGTTAGTTTTATTAAAAACTGATATAACTTAAAGCATTGCATATGGTTAGTTTTATTAAAAACTGATATAACTCAATGCATTGCATTTTGTTAGTTTTATTAAAAACTGATATAACTTAAAGCATTGCATATGGTTAGTTTTATTAAAAACTGATATAACTCAATGCATTGCATTTTGTTAGTTTTATTAAAAACTGATATAACTCAATGCATTGCATTTTGTTAGTTTTATTAAAAACTGATATAACTTAAAGCATTGCATATGGTTAGTTTTATTAAAAACTGATATAACTCAATGCATTGCATTTTGTTAGTTTTATTAAAAACTGATATAACTTAAAGCATTGCATATGGTTAGTTTTATTAAAAACTGATATAACTCAATGCATTGCATTTTGTTAGTTTTATTAAAAACTGATATAACTCAATGCATTGCATTTTGTTAGTTTTATTAAAAACTGATATAACTTAAAGCATTGCATATGGTTAGTTTTATTAAAAACTGATATAACTTAAGCACTGCTTTATGGTTATTTTTATTAAAAACTGATATAACTCAATGCATTGCATTTTGTTAGTTTTATTAAAAACTGATATAACTTAAAGCATTGCATATGGTTAGTTTTATTAAAAACTGATATAACTCAATGCATTGCATTTTGTTAGTTTTATTAAAAACTGATATAACTTAAGCACTGCTTTATGGTTATTTTTATTAAAAACTGATATAACTCAATGCATTGCATTTTGTTAGTTTTATTAAAAACTGATATAACTCAATGCATTGCATTTTGTTAGTTTTATTAAAAACTGATATAACTCAGTGCATTGCATTTTGTTAGTTTTATTAAAAACTGATATAACTTAAGCACTGCTTTATGGTTATTTTTATTAAAAACTGATATAACTCAATGCATTGCATTTTGTTAGTTTTATTAAAAACTGATATAACTTAAAGCATTGCATATGGTTAGTTTTATTAAAAACTGATATAACTCAATGCATTGCATTTTGTTAGTTTTATTAAAAACTGATATAACTTAAAGCATTGCATATGGTTAGTTTTATTAAAAACTGATATAACTCAGTGCATTGCATTTTGTTAGTTTTATTAAAAACTGATATAACTTAAGCACTGCTTTATGGTTATTTTTATTAAAAACTGATATAACTCAATGCATTGCATTTTGTTAGTTTTATTAAAAACTGATATAACTTAAAGCATTGCATATGGTTAGTTTTTATTAAAAACTGATATAACTCAATGCATTGCATTTTGTTAGTTTTATTAAAAACTGATATAACTTAAAGCATTTCATATGGTTAGTTTTATTAAAAACTGATATAACTCAATGCATTGCATTTTGTTAGTTTTATTAAAAACTGATATAACTCAATGCATTGCATTTTGTTAGTTTTATTAAAAACTGATATAACTTAAGCATTGCATATGGTTAGTTTTATTAAAAACTGATATAACTCAATGCATTGCATTTTGTTAGTTTTATTAAAAACTGATATAACTTAAAGCATTGCATATGGTTAGTTTTATTAAAAACTGATATAACTCAATGCATTGCATTTTGTTAGTTTTATTAAAAACTGATATAACTTAAAGCATTGCATATGGTTAGTTTTATTAAAAACTGATATAACTCAATGCATTGCATTTTGTTAGTTTTATTAAAAACTGATATAACTTAAAGCATTGCATATGGTTAGTTTTATTAAAAACTGATATAACTCAATGCATTGCATTTTGTTAGTTTTATTAAAAACTGATATAACTTAAAGCATTGCATATGGTTAGTTTTATTAAAAACTGATATAACTCAATGCATTGCATTTTGTTAGTTTTATTAAAAACTGATATAACTCAATGCATTGCATTTTGTTAGTTTTATTAAAAACTGATATAACTTAAAGCATTGCATATGGTTAGTTTTATTAAAAACTGATATAACTCAGTGCTATGCATTTTGTTAGTTTTATTAAAAACTGATATAACTTAAGCACTGCTTTATGGTTATTTTTATTAAAAACTGATATAACTCAATGCATTGCATTTTGTTAGTTTTATTAAAAACTGATATAACTTAAAGCATTGCATATGGTTAGTTTTATTAAAAACTGATATAACTCAATGCATTGCATTTTGTTAGTTTTATTAAAAACTGATATAACTTAAAGCATTGCATATGGTTAGTTTTATTAAAAACTGATATAACTCAATGCATTGCATTTTGTTAGTTTTATTAAAAACTGATATAACTTAAAGCATTGCATGTGGTTAGTTTTATTAAAAACTGATATAACTCAGTGCATTGCATTTTGTTAGTTTTATTAAAAACTGATATAACTTAAGCACTGCTTTATGGTTATTTTTATTAAAACTGATATAACTCAATGCATTGCATTTTGTTAGTTTTATTAAAAACTGATATAACTTAAAGCATTGCATATGGTTAGTTTTATTAAAAACTGATATAACTCAATGCATTGCATTTTGTTAGTTTTATTAAAAACTGATATAACTTAAAGCATTGCATATGGTTAGTTTTATTAAAAACTGATATAACTCAATGCATTGCATTTTGTTAGTTTTATTAAAAACTGATATAACTTAAAGCATTGCATATGGTTAGTTTTATTAAAAACTGATATAACTCAATGCATTGCATTTTGTTAGTTTTATTAAAAACTGATATAACTTAAAGCATTGCATATGGTTAGTTTTATTAAAAACTGATATAACTCAATGCATTGCATTTTGTTAGTTTTATTAAAAACTGATATAACTTAAAGCATTGCATATGGTTAGTTTTATTAAAAACTGATATAACTCAATGCATTGCATTTGGTTAGTTTTATTAAAAACTGATATAACTTAAAGCATTGCATATGGTTAGTTTTATTAAAAACTGATATAACTCAATGCATTGCATTTTGTTAGTTTTATTAAAAACTGATATAACTTAAAGCATTGCATATGGTTAGTTTTATTAAAAACTGATATAACTCAATGCATTGCATTTTGTTAGTTTTATTAAAAACTGATATAACT
>JAWMAG010000372.1:0-39233 GCA_037013455.1 Ceratitis rosa
AGTTTTTAATAAAACTAACAAAATGCAATGAAGTTAGTTATATCAGTTTTTAATAAAACTAACAAAATGCAATGAAGTTAGTTATATCAGTTTTTAATAAAACTAACAAAATGCAATGAAGTTAGTTATATCAGTTTTTAATAAAACTAACAAAATGCAATGAAGTTAGTTATATCAGTTTTTAATAAAACTAACAAAATGCAATGAAGTTAGTTATATCAGTTTTTAATAAAACTAACAAAATGCAATGAAGTTAGTTATATCAGTTTTTAATAAAACTAACAAAATGCAATGAAGTTAGTTATATCAGTTTTTAATAAAACTAACAAAATGCAATGAAGTTAGTTATATCAGTTTTTAATAAAACTAACAAAATGCAATGAAGTTAGTTATATCAGTTTTTAATAAAACTAACAAAATGCAATGAAGTTAGTTATATCAGTTTTTAATAAAACTAACAAAATGCAATGAAGTTAGTTATATCAGTTTTTAATAAAACTAACAAAATGCAATGAAGTTAGTTATATCAGTTTTTAATAAAACTAACAAAATGCAATGAAGTTAGTTATATCAGTTTTTAATAAAACTAACAAAATGCAATGAAGTTAGTTATATCAGTTTTTAATAAAACTAACAAAATGCAATGAAGTTAGTTATATCAGTTTTTAATAAAACTAACAAAATGCAATGAAGTTAGTTATATCAGTTTTTAATAAAACTAACAAAATGCAATGAAGTTAGTTATATCAGTTTTTAATAAAACTAACAAAATGCAATGAAGTTAGTTATATCAGTTTTTAATAAAACTAACAAAATGCAATGAAGTTAGTTATATCAGTTTTTAATAAAACTAACAAAATGCAATGAAGTTAGTTATATCAGTTTTTAATAAAACTAACAAAATGCAATGAAGTTAGTTATATCAGTTTTTAATAAAACTAACAAAATGCAATGAAGTTAGTTATATCAGTTTTTAATAAAACTAACAAAATGCAATGAAGTTAGTTATATCAGTTTTTAATAAAACTAACAAAATGCAATGAAGTTAGTTATATCAGTTTTTAATAAAACTAACAAAATGCAATGAAGTTAGTTATATCAGTTTTTAATAAAACTAACAAAATGCAATGAAGTTAGTTATATCAGTTTTTAATAAAACTAACAAAATGCAATGAAGTTAGTTATATCAGTTTTTAATAAAACTAACAAAATGCAATGAAGTTAGTTATATCAGTTTTTAATAAAACTAACAAAATGCAATGAAGTTAGTTATATCAGTTTTTAATAAAACTAACAAAATGCAATGAAGTTAGTTATATCAGTTTTTAATAAAACTAACAAAATGCAATGAAGTTAGTTATATCAGTTTTTAATAAAACTAACAAAATGCAATGAAGTTAGTTATATCAGTTTTTAATAAAACTAACAAAATGCAATGAAGTTAGTTATATCAGTTTTTAATAAAACTAACAAAATGCAATGAAGTTAGTTATATCAGTTTTTAATAAAACTAACAAAATGCAATGAAGTTAGTTATATCAGTTTTTAATAAAACTAACAAAATGCAATGAGAGTTAGTTATATCAGTTTTTAATAAAACTAACAAAATGCAATGAAGTTAGTTATATCAGTTTTTAATAAAACTAACAAAATGCAATGAAGTTAGTTATATCAGTTTTTAATAAAACTAACAAAATGCAATGAAGTTAGTTATATCAGTTTTTAATAAAACTAACAAAATGCAATGAAGTTAGTTATATCAGTTTTTAATAAAACTAACAAAATGCAATGAAGTTAGTTATATCAGTTTTTAATAAAACTAACAAAATGCAATGAAGTTAGTTATATCAGTTTTTAATAAAACTAACAAAATGCAATGAAGTTAGTTATATCAGTTTTTAATAAAACTAACAAAATGCAATGAAGTTAGTTATATCAGTTTTTAATAAAACTAACAAAATGCAATGAAGTTAGTTATATCAGTTTTTAATAAAACTAACAAAATGCAATGAAGTTAGTTATATCAGTTTTTAATAAAACTAACAAAATGCAATGAAGTTAGTTATATCAGTTTTTAATAAAACTAACAAAATGCAATGAAGTTAGTTATATCAGTTTTTAATAAAACTAACAAAATGCAATGAAGTTAGTTATATCAGTTTTTAATAAAACTAACAAAATGCAATGAAGTTAGTTATATCAGTTTTTAATAAAACTAACAAAATGCAATGAAGTTAGTTATATCAGTTTTTAATAAAACTAACAAAATGCAATGAAGTTAGTTATATCAGTTTTTAATAAAACTAACAAAATGCAATGAAGTTAGTTATATCAGTTTTTAATAAAACTAACAAAATGCAATGAAGTTAGTTATATCAGTTTTTAATAAAACTAACAAAATGCAATGAAGTTAGTTATATCAGTTTTTAATAAAACTAACAAAATGCAATGAAGTTAGTTATATCAGTTTTTAATAAAACTAACAAAATGCAATGAAGTTAGTTATATCAGTTTTTAATAAAACTAACAAAATGCAATGAAGTTAGTTATATCAGTTTTTAATAAAACTAACAAAATGCAATGAAGTTAGTTATATCAGTTTTTAATAAAACTAACAAAATGCAATGAAGTTAGTTATATCAGTTTTTAATAAAACTAACAAAATGCAATGAAGTTAGTTATATCAGTTTTTAATAAAACTAACAAAATGCAATGAAGTTAGTTATATCAGTTTTTAATAAAACTAACAAAATGCAATGAAGTTAGTTATATCAGTTTTTAATAAAACTAACAAAATGCAATGAAGTTAGTTATATCAGTTTTTAATAAAACTAACAAAATGCAATGAAGTTAGTTATATCAGTTTTTAATAAAACTAACAAAATGCAATGAAGTTAGTTATATCAGTTTTTAATAAAACTAACAAAATGCAATGAAGTTAGTTATATCAGTTTTTAATAAAACTAACAAAATGCAATGAAGTTAGTTATATCAGTTTTTAATAAAACTAACAAAATGCAATGAAGTTAGTTATATCAGTTTTTAATAAAACTAACAAAATGCAATGAAGTTAGTTATATCAGTTTTTAATAAAACTAACAAAATGCAATGAAGTTAGTTATATCAGTTTTTAATAAAACTAACAAAATGCAATGAAGTTAGTTATATCAGTTTTTAATAAAACTAACAAAATGCAATGAAGTTAGTTATATCAGTTTTTAATAAAACTAACAAAATGCAATGAAGTTAGTTATATCAGTTTTTAATAAAACTAACAAAATGCAATGAAGTTAGTTATATCAGTTTTTAATAAAACTAACAAAATGCAATGAAGTTAGTTATATCAGTTTTTAATAAAACTAACAAAATGCAATGAAGTTAGTTATATCAGTTTTTAATAAAACTAACAAAATGCAATGAAGTTAGTTATATCAGTTTTTAATAAAACTAACAAAATGCAATGAAGTTAGTTATATCAGTTTTTAATAAAACTAACAAAATGCAATGAAGTTAGTTATATCAGTTTTTAATAAAACTAACAAAATGCAATGAAGTTAGTTATATCAGTTTTTAATAAAACTAACAAAATGCAATGAAGTTAGTTATATCAGTTTTTAATAAAACTAACAAAATGCAATGAAGTTAGTTATATCAGTTTTTAATAAAACTAACAAAATGCAATGAAGTTAGTTATATCAGTTTTTAATAAAACTAACAAAATGCAATGAAGTTAGTTATATCAGTTTTTAATAAAACTAACAAAATGCAATGAAGTTAGTTATATCAGTTTTTAATAAAACTAACAAAATGCAATGAAGTTAGTTATATCAGTTTTTAATAAAACTAACAAAATGCAATGAAGTTAGTTATATCAGTTTTTAATAAAACTAACAAAATGCAATGAAGTTAGTTATATCAGTTTTTAATAAAACTAACAAAATGCAATGAAGTTAGTTATATCAGTTTTTAATAAAACTAACAAAATGCAATGAAGTTAGTTATATCAGTTTTTAATAAAACTAACAAAATGCAATGAAGTTAGTTATATCAGTTTTTAATAAAACTAACAAAATGCAATGAAGTTAGTTATATCAGTTTTTAATAAAACTAACAAAATGCAATGAAGTTAGTTATATCAGTTTTTAATAAAACTAACAAAATGCAATGAAGTTAGTTATATCAGTTTTTAATAAAACTAACAAAATGCAATGAAGTTAGTTATATCAGTTTTTAATAAAACTAACAAAATGCAATGAAGTTAGTTATATCAGTTTTTAATAAAACTAACAAAATGCAATGAAGTTAGTTATATCAGTTTTTAATAAAACTAACAAAATGCAATGAAGTTAGTTATATCAGTTTTTAATAAAACTAACAAAATGCAATGAAGTTAGTTATATCAGTTTTTAATAAAACTAACAAAATGCAATGAAGTTAGTTATATCAGTTTTTAATAAAACTAACAAAATGCAATGAAGTTAGTTATATCAGTTTTTAATAAAACTAACAAAATGCAATGAAGTTAGTTATATCAGTTTTTAATAAAACTAACAAAATGCAATGAAGTTAGTTATATCAGTTTTTAATAAAACTAACAAAATGCAATGAAGTTAGTTATATCAGTTTTTAATAAAACTAACAAAATGCAATGAAGTTAGTTATATCAGTTTTTAATAAAACTAACAAAATGCAATGAAGTTAGTTATATCAGTTTTTAATAAAACTAACAAAATGCAATGAAGTTAGTTATATCAGTTTTTAATAAAACTAACAAAATGCAATGAAGTTAGTTATATCAGTTTTTAATAAAACTAACAAAATGCAATGAAGTTAGTTATATCAGTTTTTAATAAAACTAACAAAATGCAATGAAGTTAGTTATATCAGTTTTTAATAAAACTAACAAAATGCAATGAAGTTAGTTATATCAGTTTTTAATAAAACTATCAAAATGCAATGAAGTTAGTTATATCAGTTTTTAATAAAACTAACAAAATGCAATGAAGTTAGTTATATCAGTTTTTAATAAAACTAACAAAATGCAATGAAGTTAGTTATATCAGTTTTTAATAAAACTATCAAAATGCAATGAAGTTAGTTATATCAGTTTTTAATAAAACTAACAAAATGCAATGAAGTTAGTTATATCAGTTTTTAATAAAACTAACAAAATGCAATGAAGTTAGTTATATCAGTTTTTAATAAAACTAACAAAATGCAATGAAGTTAGTTATATCAGTTTTTAATAAAACTAACAAAATGCAATGAAGTTAGTTATATCAGTTTTTAATAAAACTATCAAAATGCAATGAAGTTAGTTATATCAGTTTTTAATAAAACTAACAAAATGCAATGAAGTTAGTTATATCAGTTTTTAATAAAACTAACAAAATGCAATGAAGTTAGTTTATTGATTCAGTTTTTAATAAAACTAACAAAATGCAATGAAGTTAGTTATATCAGTTTTTAATAAAACTAACAAAATGCAATGAAGTTAGTTATATCAGTTTTTAATAAAACTAACAAAATGCAATGAAGTTAGTTATATCAGTTTTTAATAAAACTAACAAAATGCAATGAAGTTAGTTATATCAGTTTTTAATAAAACTAACAAAATGCAATGAAGTTAGTTATATCAGTTTTTAATAAAACTATCAAAATGCAATGAAGTTAGTTATATCAGTTTTTAATAAAACTAACAAAATGCAATGAAGTTAGTTATATCAGTTTTTAATAAAACTAACAAAATGCAATGAAGTTAGTTATATCAGTTTTTAATAAAACTAACAAAATGCAATGAAGTTAGTTATATCAGTTTTTAATAAAACTAACAAAATGCAATGAAGTTACTTATATCAGTTTTTAATAAAACTAACAAAATGCAATGAAGTTAGTTATATCAGTTTTTAATAAAACTAACAAAATGCAATGAAGTTAGTTATATCAGTTTTTAATAAAACTAACAAAATGCAATGAAGTTAGTTATATCAGTTTTTAATAAAACTAACAAAATGCAATGAAGTTAGTTATATCAGTTTTTAATAAAACTAACAAAATGCAATGAAGTTAGTTATATCAGTTTTTAATAAAACTAACAAAATGCAATACAATAAGTTTCTTCGGTTTTTAATAAAACTGACAAAATGTTAAGCAGTGAGAAATATCCATTTATAATAAAACTAACAAAATGCACTGCAGTTAGTTATATCAGTTTTTAATAAAACTAACAAATTGCAATACAATAAGTTTCTTCGGTTTTTAATAAAACTGACAAAATGTTAAGCAGTGAGAAATATCCATTTATAATAAAACTAACAAAATGCACTGCAGTTAGTTATATCAGTTTTTAATAAAACTAACAAAATGCAATGAAGTTAGTTATATCAGTTTTAATAAAACTAACAAATTGCAATGAAGTTAGTTATATCAGTTTTTAATAAAACTAACAAATTGCAATGAAGTTAGTTATATCAGTTTTTAATAAAACTAACAAAATGCAATGAAGTTAGTTATATCAGTTTTTAATAAAACTAACAAATTGCAATGAAGTTAGTTATATCAGTTTTTAATAAAACTAACAAAATGCAATACAATAAGTTTCTTCGGTTTTTAATAAAACTGACAAAATGTTAAGCAGTGAGAAATATCCATTTATAATAAAACTAACAAAATGCACTGCAGTTAGTTATATCAGTTTTTAATAAAACTAACAAATTGCAATGAAGTTAGTTATATCAGTTTTTAATAAAACTAACAAATTGCAATGAAGTTAGTTATATCAGTTTTTAATAAAACTAACAAAATGCAATGAAGTTAGTTATATCAGTTTTTAATAAAACTAACAAATTGCAATGAAGTTAGTTATATCAGTTTTTAATAAAACTAACAAATTGCAATACAATAAGTTTCTTCGGTTTTTAATAAAACTGACAAAATGTTAAGCAGTGAGAAATATCCATTTATAATAAAACTAACAAAATGCACTGCAGTTAGTTATATCAGTTTTTAATAAAACTAACAAAATGCAATGAAGTTAGTTATATCAGTTTTTAATAAAACTAACAAAATGCAATGAAGTTAGTTATATCAGTTTTTAATAAAACTAACAAAATGCAATGAAGTTAGTTATATCAGTTTTTAATAAAACTAACAAAATGCAATGAAGTTAGTTATATCAGTTTTTAATAAAACTAACAAAATGCAATACAATAAGTTTCTTCGGTTTTAATAAAACTGACAAAATGTTAAGCAGTGAGAAATATCCATTTATAATAAAACTAACAAAATGCACTGCAGTTAGTTATATCAGTTTTTAATAAAACTAACAAATTGCAATGAAGTTAGTTATATCAGTTTTTAATAAAACTAACAAATTGCAATGAAGTTAGTTATATCAGTTTTTAATAAAACTAACAAAATGCAATGAAGTTAGTTATATCAGTTTTTAATAAAACTAACAAATTGCAATGAAGTTAGTTATATCAGTTTTTAATAAAACTAACAAATTGCAATACAATAAGTTTCTTCGGTTTTTAATAAAACTGACAAAATGTTAAGCAGTGAGAAATATCCATTTATAATAAAACTAACAAAATGCACTGCAGTTAGTTATATCAGTTTTTAATAAAACTAACAAAATGCAATGAAGTTAGTTATATCAGTTTTTAATAAAACTAACAAAATGCAATGAAGTTAGTTATATCAGTTTTTAATAAAACTAACAAAATGCAATGAAGTTAGTTATATCAGTTTTTAATAAAACTAACAAAATGCAATAAAGTTAGTTATATCAGTTTTAAATAAAACTAACAAAATGCAATGAAGTTAGTTATATCAGTTTTTAATAAAACTAACAAAATGCAATGAAGTTAGTTATATCAGTTTTTAATAAAACTAACAAAATGTTAAGCAGTGAGAAATATCCATTTATAATAAAACTAACAAAATGCACTGCAGTTAGTTATATCAGTTTTTAATAAAACTAACAAAATGCAATGAAGTTAGTTATATCAGTTTTTAATAAAACTAACAAATTGCAATGAAGTTAGTTATATCAGTTTTTAATAAAACTCACAAAATGCAATACAATAAGTTTCTTCGGTTTTTAATAAAACTGACAAAATGTTAAGCAGTGAGAAATATCCATTTATAATAAAACTAACAAAATGCACTGCAGTTAGTTATATCAGTTTTTAATAAAACTAACAAAATGCAATGAAGTTAGTTATATCAGTTTTTAATAAAACTAACAAATTGCAATGAAGTTAGTTATATCAGTTTTTAATAAAACTCACAAAATGCAATACAATAAGTTTCTTCGGTTTTTAATAAAACTGACAAAATGTTAAGCAGTGAGAAATATCCATTTATAATAAAACTAACAAATTGTAATGAAGTTAGTTATATCAGTTTTTAATAAAACTCACAAAATGCAATACAATAAGTTTCTTCGGTTTTTAATAAAACTGACAAAATGTTAAGCAGTGAGAAATATCCATTTATAATAAAACTAACAAATTGCAATGAAGTTAGTTATATCAGTTTTTAATAAAACTCACAAAATGCAATACAATAAGTTTCTTCGGTTTTTAATAAAGCTGACAAAATGTTAAGCAGTGAGAAATATCCATTTATAATAAAACTAACAAAATGCAATGAAGTTAGTTATATCAGTTTTTAATAAAACTAACAAATTGCAATGAAGTTAGTTATATCAGTTTTTAATAAAACTAACAAATTGCAATGAAGTTAGTTATATCAGTTTTTAATAAAACTCACAAAATGCAATACAATAAGTTTCTTCGGTTTTTAATAAAACTGACAAAATGTTAAGCAGTGAGAAATATCCATTTATAATAAAACTAACAAAATGCACTGCAGTTAGTTATATCAGTTTTTAATAAAACTAACAAAATGCAATGAAGTTAGTTATATCAGTTTTTAATAAAACTAACAAATTGCAATGAAGTTAGTTATATCAGTTTTTAATAAAACTCACAAAATGCAATACAATAAGTTTCTTCGGTTTTTAATAAAACTGACAAAATGTTAAGCAGTGAGATATATCCATTTATAATAAAACTAACAAAATGCACTGCAGTTAGTTATATCAGTTTTTAATAAAACTAACAAAATGCAATGAAGTTAGTTATATCAGTTTTTAATAAAACTCACAAAATGCAATACAATAAGTTTCTTCGGTTTTTAATAAAACTGACAAAATGTTAAGCAGTGAGAAATATCCATTTATAATAAAACTAACAAAATGCACTGCAGTTAGTTATATCAGTTTTTAATAAAACTCACAAAATGCAATACAATAAGTTTCTTCGGTTTTTAATAAAACTGACAAAATGTTAAGCAGTGAGAAATATCCATTTATAATAAAACTAACAAAATGCACTGCAGTTAGTTATATCAGTTTTTAATAAAACTAACAAATTGCAATGAAGTTAGTTATATCAGTTTTTAATAAAACTCACAAAATGCAATACAATAAGTTTCTTTGGTTTTTAATAAAACTGACAAAATGTTAAGCAGTGAGAAATATCCATTTATAATAAAACTAACAAAATGCACTGCAGTTAGTTATATCAGTTTTTAATAAAACTAACAAAATGCACTGCAGTTAGTTATATCAGTTTTTAATAAAACTAACAAAATGCAATGAAGTTAGTTATATCAGTTTTTAATAAAACTAACAAATTGCAATGAAGTTAGTTATATCAGTTTTTAATAAAACTCACAAAATGCAATACAATAAGTTTCTTCGATTTTTAATAAAACTGACAAAATGTTAAGCAGTGAGAAATATCCATTTATAATAAAACTAACAAAATGCACTGCAGTTAGTTATATCAGTTTTTAATAAAACTAACAAAATGCAATGAAGTTAGTTATATCAGTTTTTAATAAAACTAACAAATTGCAATGAAGTTAGTTATATCAGTTTTTAATAAAACTCACAAAATGCAATACAATAAGTTTCTTCGGTTTTTAATAAAACTGACAAAATGTTAAGCAGTGAGAAATATCCATTTATAATAAAACTAACAAAATGCACTGCAGTTAGTTATATCAGTTTTTAATAAAACTAACAAATTGCAATGAAGTTAGTTATATCAGTTTTTAATAAAACTAACAAAATGCAATGAAGTTAGTTATATCAGTTTTTAATAAAACTAACAAATTGCAATGAAGTTAGTTATATCAGTTTTTAATAAAACTCACAAAATGCAATACAATAAGTTTCTTCGGTTTTTAATAAAACTGACAAAATGTTAAGCAGTGAGAAATATCCATTTATAATAAAACTAACAAAATGCACTGCAGTTAGTTATATCAGTTTTTAATAAAACTAACAAAATGCACTGCAGTTAGTTATATCAGTTTTTAATAAAACTAACAAAATGCAATGAAGTTAGTTATATCAGTTTTTAATAAAACTAACAAATTGCAATGAAGTTAGTTATATCAGTTTTTAATAAAACTAACAAAATGCAATGAAGTTAGTTATATCAGTTTTTAATAAAACTAACAAATTGCAATGAAGTTAGTTATATCAGTTTTTAATAAAACTCACAAAATGCAATACAATAAGTTTCTTCGGTTTTTAATAAAACTGACAAAATGTTAAGCAGTGAGAAATATCCATTTATAATAAAACTAACAAAATGCACTGCAGTTAGTTATATCAGTTTTTAATAAAACTAACAAATTGCAATGAAGTTAGTTATATCAGTTTTTAATAAAACTAACAAAATGCAATGAAGTTAGTTATATCAGTTTTTAATAAAACTAACAAATTGCAATGAAGTTAGTTATATCAGTTTTTAATAAAACTCACAAAATGCAATACAATAAGTTTCTTCGGTTTTTAATAAAACTGACAAAATGTTAAGCAGTGAGAAATATCCATTTATAATAAAACTAACAAAATGCACTGCAGTTAGTTATATCAGTTTTTAATAAAACTAACAAAATGCACTGCAGTTAGTTATATCAGTTTTTAATAAAACTAACAAAATGCAATGAAGTTAGTTATATCAGTTTTTAATAAAACTAACAAATTGCAATGAAGTTAGTTATATCAGTTTTTAATAAAACTCACAAAATGCAATACAATAAGTTTCTTCGGTTTTTAATAAAACTGACAAAATGTTAAGCAGTGAGAAATATCCATTTATAATAAAACTAACAAAATGCACTGCAGTTAGTTATATCAGTTTTTAATAAAACTAACAAAATGCACTGCAGTTAGTTATATCAGTTTTTAATAAAACTCACAAAATGCAATACAATAAGTTTCTTCGGTTTTTAATAAAACTGACAAAATGTTAAGCAGTGAGAAATATCCATTTATAATAAAACTAACAAAATGCACTGCAGTTAGTTATATCAGTTTTTAATAAAACTAACAAATTGCAATGAAGTTAGTTATATCAGTTTTTAATAAAACTAACAAAATGCAATGAAGTTAGTTATATCAGTTTTTAATAAAACTCACAAAATGCAATACAATAAGTTTCTTCGGTTTTTAATAAAACTGACAAAATGTTAAGCAGTGAGAAATATCCATTTATAATAAAACTAACAAAATGCACTGCAGTTAGTTATATCAGTTTTTAATAAAACTAACAAATTGCAATGAAGTTAGTTATATCAGTTTTTAATAAAACTAACAAAATGCAATGAAGTTAGTTATATCAGTTTTTAATAAAACTAACAAATTGCAATGAAGTTAGTTATATCAGTTTTTAATAAAACTCACAAAATGCAATACAATAAGTTTCTTCGGTTTTTAATAAAACTGACAAAATGTTAAGCAGTGAGAAATATCCATTTATAATAAAACTAACAAAATGCACTGCAGTTAGTTATATCAGTTTTTAATAAAACTAACAAAATGCACTGCAGTTAGTTATATCAGTTTTTAATAAAACTAGCAAAATGCAATGAAGTTAGTTATATCAGTTTTTAATAAAACTAACAAATTGCAATGAAGTTAGTTATATCAGTTTTTAATAAAACTAACAAAATGCAATGAAGTTAGTTATATCAGTTTTTAATAAAACTAACAAATTGCAATGAAGTTAGTTATATCAGTTTTTAATAAAACTCACAAAATGCAATACAATAAGTTTCTTCGGTTTTTAATAAAACTGACAAAATGTTAAGCAGTGAGAAATATCCATTTATAATAAAACTAACAAAATGCACTGCAGTTAGTTATATCAGTTTTTAATAAAACTAACAAAATGCAATGAAGTTAGTTATATCAGTTTTTAATAAAACTAACAAATTGCAATGAAGTTAGTTATATCAGTTTTTAATAAAACTCACAAAATGCAATACAATAAGTTTCTTCGGTTTTTAATAAAACTGACAAAATGTTAAGCAGTGAGAAATATCCATTTATAATAAAACTAACAAAATGCACTGCAGTTAGTTATATCAGTTTTTAATAAAACTAACAAAATGCACTGCAGTTAGTTATATCAGTTTTTAATAAAACTAACAAAATGCAATGAAGTTAGTTATATCAGTTTTTAATAAAACTCACAAAATGCAATACAATAAGTTTCTTCGGTTTTTAATAAAACTGACAAAATGTTAAGCAGTGAGAAATATCCATTTATAATAAAACTAACAAAATGCACTGCAGTTAGTTATATCAGTTTTTAATAAAACTAACAAAATGCAATGAAGTTAGTTATATCAGTTTTTAATAAAACTCACAAAATGCAATACAATAAGTTTCTTCGGTTTTTAATAAAACTGACAAAATGTTAAGCAGTGAGAAATATCCATTTATAATAAAACTAACAAAATGCACTGCAGTTAGTTATATCAGTTTTTAATAAAACTAACAAAATGCAATGAAGTTAGTTATATCAGTTTTTAATAAAACTCACAAAATGCAATACAATAAGTTTCTTCGGTTTTTAATAAAACTGACAAAATGTTAAGCAGTGAGAAATATCCATTTATAATAAAACTAACAAAATGCACTGCAGTTAGTTATATCAGTTTTTAATAAAACTAACAAAATGCAATGAAGTTAGTTATATCAGTTTTTAATAAAACTCACAAAATGCAATACAATAAGTTTCTTCGGTTTTTAATAAAACTGACAAAATGTTAAGCAGTGAGAAATATCCATTTATAATAAAACTAACAAAATGCACTGCAGTTAGTTATATCAGTTTTTAATAAAACTAACAAAATGCAATGAAGTTAGTTATATCAGTTTTTAATAAAACTCACAAAATGCAATACAATAAGTTTCTTCGGTTTTTAATAAAACTGACAAAATGTTAAGCAGTGAGAAATATCCATTTATAATAAAACTAACAAAATGCACTGCAGTTAGTTATATCAGTTTTTAATAAAACTAACAAATTGCAATGAAGTTAGTTATATCAGTTTTTAATAAAACTAACAAAATGCAATGAAGTTAGTTATATCAGTTTTTAATAAAACTAACAAATTGCAATGAAGTTAGTTATATCAGTTTTTAATAAAACTCACAAAATGCAATACAATAAGTTTCTTCGGTTTTTAATAAAACTGACAAAATGTTAAGCAGTGAGAAATATCCATTTATAATAAAACTAACAAAATGCACTGCAGTTAGTTATATCAGTTTTTAATAAAACTAACAAAATGCACTGCAGTTAGTTATATCAGTTTTTAATAAAACTAACAAAATGCAATGAAGTTAGTTATATCAGTTTTTAATAAAACTAACAAAATGCACTGCAGTTAGTTATATCAGTTTTTAATAAAACTAACAAAATGCAATGAAGTTAGTTATATCAGTTTTTAATAAAACTAACAAAATGCACTGCAGTTAGTTATATCAGTTTTTAATAAAACTAACAAAATGCAATGAAGTTAGTTATATCAGTTTTTAATAAAACTCACAAAATGCAATACAATAAGTTTCTTCGGTTTTTAATAAAACTGACAAAATGTTAAGCAGTGAGAAATATCCATTTATAATAAAACTAACAAAATGCACTGCAGTTAGTTATATCAGTTTTTAATAAAACTAACAAATTGCAATGAAGTTAGTTATATCAGTTTTTAATAAAACTAACAAAATGCAATGAAGTTAGTTATATCAGTTTTTAATAAAACTAACAAATTGCAATGAAGTTAGTTATATCAGTTTTTAATAAAACTCACAAAATGCAATACAATAAGTTTCTTCGGTTTTTAATAAAACTGACAAAATGTTAAGCAGTGAGAAATATCCATTTATAATAAAACTAACAAAATGCACTGCAGTTAGTTATATCAGTTTTTAATAAAACTAACAAAATGCACTGCAGTTAGTTATATCAGTTTTTAATAAAACTAACAAAATGCAATGAAGTTAGTTATATCAGTTTTTAATAAAACTAACAAAATGCACTGCAGTTAGTTATATCAGTTTTTAATAAAACTAACAAAATGCAATGAAGTTAGTTATATCAGTTTTTAATAAAACTCACAAAATGCAATACAATAAGTTTCTTCGGTTTTTAATAAAACTGACAAAATGCACTGCAGTTAGTTATATCAGTTTTTAATAAAACTAACAAAATGCACTGCAGTTAGTTATATCAGTTTTTAATAAAACTAACAAATTGCAATGAAGTTAGTTATATCAGTTTTTAATAAAACTAACAAAATGCAATGAAGTTAGTTATATCAGTTTTTAATAAAACTAACAAATTGCAATGAAGTTAGTTATATCAGTTTTTAATAAAACTCACAAAATGCAATACAATAAGTTTCTTCGGTTTTTAATAAAACTGACAAAATGTTAAGCAGTGAGAAATATCCATTTATAATAAAACTAACAAAATGCACTGCAGTTAGTTATATCAGTTTTTAATAAAACTAACAAAATGCACTGCAGTTAGTTATATCAGTTTTTAATAAAACTAACAAAATGCAATGAAGTTAGTTATATCAGTTTTTAATAAAACTAACAAAATGCACTGCAGTTAGTTATATCAGTTTTTAATAAAACTAACAAAATGCAATGAAGTTAGTTATATCAGTTTTTAATAAAACTAACAAAATGCACTGCAGTTAGTTATATCAGTTTTTAATAAAACTAACAAAATGCAATGAAGTTAGTTATATCAGTTTTTAATAAAACTCACAAAATGCAATACAATAAGTTTCTTCGGTTTTTAATAAAACTGACAAAATGTTAAGCAGTGAGAAATATCCATTTATAATAAAACTAACAAAATGCACTGCAGTTAGTTATATCAGTTTTTAATAAAACTAACAAATTGCAATGAAGTTAGTTATATCAGTTTTTAATAAAACTAACAAAATGCAATGAAGTTAGTTATATCAGTTTTTAATAAAACTAACAAATTGCAATGAAGTTAGTTATATCAGTTTTTAATAAAACTCACAAAATGCAATACAATAAGTTTCTTCGGTTTTTAATAAAACTGACAAAATGTTAAGCAGTGAGAAATATCCATTTATAATAAAACTAACAAAATGCACTGCAGTTAGTTATATCAGTTTTTAATAAAACTAACAAAATGCAATGAAGTTAGTTATATCAGTTTTTAATAAAACTAACAAATTGCAATGAAGTTAGTTATATCAGTTTTTAATAAAACTAACAAAATGCACTGCAGTTAGTTATATCAGTTTTTAATAAAACTAACAAAATGCAATGAAGTTAGTTATATCAGTTTTTAATAAAACTAACAAAATGCACTGCAGTTAGTTATATCAGTTTTTAATAAAACTAACAAAATGCAATGAAGTTAGTTATATCAGTTTTTAATAAAACTCACAAAATGCAATACAATAAGTTTCTTCGGTTTTTAATAAAACTGACAAAATGTTAAGCAGTGAGAAATATCCATTTATAATAAAACTAACAAAATGCACTGCAGTTAGTTATATCAGTTTTTAATAAAACTAACAAATTGCAATGAAGTTAGTTATATCAGTTTTTAATAAAACTAACAAAATGCAATGAAGTTAGTTATATCAGTTTTTAATAAAACTAACAAATTGCAATGAAGTTAGTTATATCAGTTTTTAATAAAACTCACAAAATGCAATACAATAAGTTTCTTCGGTTTTTAATAAAACTGACAAAATGTTAAGCAGTGAGAAATATCCATTTATAATAAAACTAACAAAATGCACTGCAGTTAGTTATATCAGTTTTTAATAAAACTAACAAAATGCACTGCAGTTAGTTATATCAGTTTTTAATAAAACTAACAAAATGCAATGAAGTTAGTTATATCAGTTTTTAATAAAACTAACAAATTGCAATGAAGTTAGTTATATCAGTTTTTAATAAAACTCACAAAATGCAATACAATAAGTTTCTTCGGTTTTTAATAAAACTGACAAAATGTTAAGCAGTGAGAAATATCCATTTATAATAAAACTAACAAAATGCACTGCAGTTAGTTATATCAGTTTTTAATAAAACTAACAAAATGCACTGCAGTTAGTTATATCAGTTTTTAATAAAACTAACAAAATGCAATGAAGTTAGTTATATCAGTTTTTAATAAAACTCACAAAATGCAATACAATAAGTTTCTTCGGTTTTTAATAAAACTAACAAAATGCACTGCAGTTAGTTATATCAGTTTTTAATAAAACTAACAAAATGCACTGCAGTTAGTTATATCAGTTTTTAATAAAACTAACAAATTGCAATGAAGTTAGTTATATCAGTTTTTAATAAAACTAACAAAATGCAATGAAGTTAGTTATATCAGTTTTTAATAAAACTAACAAAATGCAATGAAGTTAGTTATATCAGTTTTTAATAAAACTCACAAAATGCAATGAAGTTAGTTATATCAGTTTTTAATAAAACTCACAAAATGCAATACAATAAGTTTCTTCGGTTTTTAATAAAACTAACAAAATGCACTGCAGTTAGTTATATCAGTTTTTAATAAAACTAACAAAATGCACTGCAGTTAGTTATATCAGTTTTTAATAAAACTAACAAAATGCAATGAAGTTAGTTATATCAGTTTTTAATAAAACTAACAAAATGCACTGCAGTTAGTTATATCAGTTTTTAATAAAACTAACAAAATGCAATGAAGTTAGTTATATCAGTTTTTAATAAAACTCACAAAATGCAATACAATAAGTTTCTTCGGTTTTTAATAAAACTGACAAAATGTTAAGCAGTGAGAAATATCCATTTATAATAAAACTAACAAAATGCACTGCAGTTAGTTATATCAGTTTTTAATAAAACTAACAAAATGCACTGCAGTTAGTTATATCAGTTTTTAATAAAACTAACAAAATGCAATGAAGTTAGTTATATCAGTTTTTAATAAAACTAACAAATTGCAATGAAGTTAGTTATATCAGTTTTTAATAAAACTCACAAAATGCAATACAATAAGTTTCTTCGGTTTTTAATAAAACTGACAAAATGTTAAGCAGTGAGAAATATCCATTTATAATAAAACTAACAAAATGCACTGCAGTTAGTTATATCAGTTTTTAATAAAACTAACAAAATGCACTGCAGTTAGTTATATCAGTTTTTAATAAAACTAACAAAATGCAATGAAGTTAGTTATATCAGTTTTTAATAAAACTCACAAAATGCAATACAATAAGTTTCTTCGGTTTTTAATAAAACTAACAAAATGCACTGCAGTTAGTTATATCAGTTTTTAATAAAACTAACAAAATGCACTGCAGTTAGTTATATCAGTTTTTAATAAAACTAACAAATTGCAATGAAGTTAGTTATATCAGTTTTTAATAAAACTAACAAAATGCAATGAAGTTAGTTATATCAGTTTTTAATAAAACTAACAAATTGCAATGAAGTTAGTTATATCAGTTTTTAATAAAACTCACAAAATGCAATACAATAAGTTTCTTCGGTTTTTAATAAAACTGACAAAATGTTAAGCAGTGAGAAATATCCATTTATAATAAAACTAACAAAATGCACTGCAGTTAGTTATATCAGTTTTTAATAAAACTAACAAAATGCACTGCAGTTAGTTATATCAGTTTTTAATAAAACTAACAAAATGCAATGAAGTTAGTTATATCAGTTTTTAATAAAACTAACAAAATGCACTGCAGTTAGTTATATCAGTTTTTAATAAAACTAACAAAATGCAATGAAGTTAGTTATATCAGTTTTTAATAAAACTAACAAAATGCACTGCAGTTAGTTATATCAGTTTTTAATAAAACTAACAAAATGCAATGAAGTTAGTTATATCAGTTTTTAATAAAACTCACAAAATGCAATACAATAAGTTTCTTCGGTTTTTAATAAAACTGACAAAATGTTAAGCAGTGAGAAATATCCATTTATAATAAAACTAACAAAATGCACTGCAGTTAGTTATATCAGTTTTTAATAAAACTAACAAATTGCAATGAAGTTAGTTATATCAGTTTTTAATAAAACTAACAAAATGCAATGAAGTTAGTTATATCAGTTTTTAATAAAACTAACAAATTGCAATGAAGTTAGTTATATCAGTTTTTAATAAAACTCACAAAATGCAATACAATAAGTTTCTTCGGTTTTTAATAAAACTGACAAAATGTTAAGCAGTGAGAAATATCCATTTATAATAAAACTAACAAAATGCACTGCAGTTAGTTATATCAGTTTTTAATAAAACTAACAAAATGCAATGAAGTTAGTTATATCAGTTTTTAATAAAACTAACAAATTGCAATGAAGTTAGTTATATCAGTTTTTAATAAAACTCACAAAATGCAATACAATAAATAATAAAACTAACAAAATGCACTGCAGTTAGTTATATCAGTTTTTAATAAAACTAACAAAATGCAATGAAGTTAGTTATATCAGTTTTTAATAAAACTAACAAAATGCACTGCAGTTAGTTATATCAGTTTTTAATAAAACTAACAAAATGCAATGAAGTTAGTTATATCAGTTTTTAATAAAACTAACAAAATGCACTGCAGTTAGTTATATCAGTTTTTAATAAAACTAACAAAATGCAATGAAGTTAGTTATATCAGTTTTTAATAAAACTCACAAAATGCAATACAATAAGTTTCTTCGGTTTTTAATAAAACTGACAAAATGTTAAGCAGTGAGAAATATCCATTTATAATAAAACTAACAAAATGCACTGCAGTTAGTTATATCAGTTTTTAATAAAACTAACAAATTGCAATGAAGTTAGTTATATCAGTTTTTAATAAAACTAACAAAATGCAATGAAGTTAGTTATATCAGTTTTTAATAAAACTAACAAATTGCAATGAAGTTAGTTATATCAGTTTTTAATAAAACTCACAAAATGCAATACAATAAGTTTCTTCGGTTTTTAATAAAACTGACAAAATGTTAAGCAGTGAGAAATATCCATTTATAATAAAACTAACAAAATGCACTGCAGTTAGTTATATCAGTTTTTAATAAAACTAACAAAATGCAATGAAGTTAGTTATATCAGTTTTTAATAAAACTAACAAATTGCAATGAAGTTAGTTATATCAGTTTTTAATAAAACTCACAAAATGCAATACAATAAGTTTCTTCGGTTTTTAATAAAACTGACAAAATGTTAAGCAGTGAGAAATATCCATTTATAATAAAACTAACAAAATGCACTGCAGTTAGTTATATCAGTTTTTAATAAAACTAACAAAATGCACTGCAGTTAGTTATATCAGTTTTTAATAAAACTCACAAAATGCAATACAATAAGTTTCTTCGGTTTTTAATAAAACTGACAAAATGTTAAGCAGTGAGAAATATCCATTTATAATAAAACTAACAAAATGCACTGCAGTTAGTTATATCAGTTTTTAATAAAACTAACAAAATGCAATGAAGTTAGTTATATCAGTTTTTAATAAAACTAACAAATTGCAATGAAGTTAGTTATATCAGTTTTTAATAAAACTCACAAAATGCAATACAATAAGTTTCTTCGGTTTTTAATAAAACTGACAAAATGTTAAGCAGTGAGAAATATCCATTTATAATAAAACTAACAAAATGCACTGCAGTTAGTTATATCAGTTTTTAATAAAACTAACAAATTGCAATGAAGTTAGTTATATCAGTTTTTAATAAAACTAACAAAATGCAATGAAGTTAGTTATATCAGTTTTTAATAAAACTAACAAATTGCAATGAAGTTAGTTATATCAGTTTTTAATAAAACTCACAAAATGCAATACAATAAGTTTCTTCGGTTTTTAATAAAACTGACAAAATGTTAAGCAGTGAGAAATATCCATTTATAATAAAACTAACAAAATGCACTGCAGTTAGTTATATCAGTTTTTAATAAAACTAACAAAATGCACTGCAGTTAGTTATATCAGTTTTTAATAAAACTAACAAAATGCAATGAAGTTAGTTATATCAGTTTTTAATAAAACTAACAAACTGCAATGAAGTTAGTTATATCAGTTTTTAATAAAACTAACAAAATGCAATGAAGTTAGTTATATCAGTTTTTAATAAAACTAACAAATTGCAATGAAGTTAGTTATATCAGTTTTTAATAAAACTCACAAAATGCAATACAATAAGTTTCTTCGGTTTTTAATAAAACTGACAAAATGTTAAGCAGTGAGAAATATCCATTTATAATAAAACTAACAAAATGCACTGCAGTTAGTTATATCAGTTTTTAATAAAACTAACAAATTGCAATGAAGTTAGTTATATCAGTTTTTAATAAAACTAACAAAATGCAATGAAGGTAGTTATATCAGTTTTTAATAAAACTAACAAATTGCAATGAAGTTAGTTATATCAGTTTTTAATAAAACTCACAAAATGCAATACAATAAGTTTCTTCGGTTTTTAATAAAACTGACAAAATGTTAAGCAGTGAGAAATATCCATTTATAATAAAACTAACAAAATGCACTGCAGTTAGTTATATCAGTTTTTAATAAAACTAACAAAATGCACTGCAGTTAGTTATATCAGTTTTTAATAAAACTAACAAAATGCAATGAAGTTAGTTATATCAGTTTTTAATAAAACTAACAAATTGCAATGAAGTTAGTTATATCAGTTTTTAATAAAACTCACAAAATGCAATACAATAAGTTTCTTCGGTTTTTAATAAAACTGACAAAATGTTAAGCAGTGAGAAATATCCATTTATAATAAAACTAACAAAATGCACTGCAGTTAGTTATATCAGTTTTTAATAAAACTAACAAAATGCACTGCAGTTAGTTATATCAGTTTTTAATAAAACTCACAAAATGCAATACAATAAGTTTCTTCGGTTTTTAATAAAACTGACAAAATGTTAAGCAGTGAGAAATATCCATTTATAATAAAACTAACAAAATGCACTGCAGTTAGTTATATCAGTTTTTAATAAAACTAACAAATTGCAATGAAGTTAGTTATATCAGTTTTTAATAAAACTAACAAAATGCAATGAAGTTAGTTATATCAGTTTTTAATAAAACTCACAAAATGCAATACAATAAGTTTCTTCGGTTTTTAATAAAGCTGACAAAATGTTAAGCAGTGAGAAATATCCATTTATAATAAAACTAACAAAATGCACTGCAGTTAGTTATATCAGTTTTTAATAAAACTAACAAATTGCAATGAAGTTAGTTATATCAGTTTTTAATAAAACTCACAAAATGCAATACAATAAGTTTCTTCGGTTTTTAATAAAACTGACAAAATGTTAAGCAGTGAGAAATATCCATTTATAATAAAACTAACAAAATGCACTGCAGTTAGTTATATCAGTTTTTAATAAAACTAACAAAATGCACTGCAGTTAGTTATATCAGTTTTTAATAAAACTAACAAAATGCAATGAAGTTAGTTATATCAGTTTTTAATAAAACTAACAAATTGCAATGAAGTTAGTTATATCAGTTTTTAATAAAACTCACAAAATGCAATACAATAAGTTTCTTCGGTTTTTAATAAAACTGACAAAATGTTAAGCAGTGAGAAATATCCATTTATAATAAAACTAACAAAATGCACTGCAGTTAGTTATATCAGTTTTTAATAAAACTCACAAAATGCAATACAATAAGTTTCTTCGGTTTTTAATAAAACTGACAAAATGTTAAGCAGTGAGAAATATCCATTTATAATAAAACTAACAAAATGCACTGCAGTTAGTTATATCAGTTTTTAATAAAACTAACAAAATGCAATACAATAAGTTTCTTCGGTTTTTAATAAAACTGACAAAATGTTAAGCAGTGAGAAATATCCATTTATAATAAAACTAACAAAATGCACTGCAGTTAGTTATATCAGTTTTTAATAAAACTAACAAAATGCAATGAAGTTAGTTATATCAGTTTTTAATAAAACTCACAAAATGCAATACAATAAGTTTCTTCGGTTTTTAATAAAACTGACAAAATGTTAAGCAGTGAGAAATATCCATTTATAATAAAACTAACAAAATGCACTGCAGTTAGTTATATCAGTTTTTAATAAAACTAACAAAATGCACTGCAGTTAGTTATATCAGTTTTTAATAAAACTAACAAAATGCAATGAAGTTAGTTATATCAGTTTTTAATAAAACTAACAAATTGCAATGAAGTTAGTTATATCAGTTTTTAATAAAACTCACAAAATGCAATACAATAAGTTTCTTCGGTTTTTAATAAAACTGACAAAATGTTAAGCAGTGAGAAATATCCATTTATAATAAAACTAACAAAATGCACTGCAGTTAGTTATATCAGTTTTTAATAAAACTAACAAAATGCACTGCAGTTAGTTATATCAGTTTTTAATAAAACTAACAAAATGCAATGAAGTTAGTTATATCAGTTTTTAATAAAACTAACAAATTGCAATGAAGTTAGTTATATCAGTTTTTAATAAAACTCACAAAATGCAATACAATAAGTTTCTTCGGTTTTTAATAAAACTGACAAAATGTTAAGCAGTGAGAAATATCCATTTATAATAAAACTAACAAAATGCACTGCAGTTAGTTATATCAGTTTTTAATAAAACTCACAAAATGCAATACAATAAGTTTCTTCGGTTTTTAATAAAACTGACAAAATGTTAAGCAGTGAGAAATATCCATTTATAATAAAACTAACAAATTGCAATGAAGTTAGTTATATCAGTTTTTAATAAAACTCACAAAATGCAATACAATAAGTTTCTTCGGTTTTTAATAAAACTGACAAAATGTTAAGCAGTGAGAAATATCCATTTATAATAAAACTAACAAAATGCACTGCAGTTAGTTATATCAGTTTTTAATAAAACTAACAAAATGCAATGAAGTTAGTTATATCAGTTTTTAATAAAACTCACAAAATGCAATACAATAAGTTTCTTCGGTTTTTAATAAAACTGACAAAATGTTAAGCAGTGAGAAATATCCATTTATAATAAAACTAACAAAATGCACTGCAGTTAGTTATATCAGTTTTTAATAAAACTAACAAAATGCAATGAAGTTAGTTATATCAGTTTTTAATAAAACTCACAAAATGCAATACAATAAGTTTCTTCGGTTTTTAATAAAACTGACAAAATGTTAAGCAGTGAGAAATATCCATTTATAATAAAACTAACAAAATGCACTGCAGTTAGTTATATCAGTTTTTAATAAAACTCACAAAATGCAATACAATAAGTTTCTTCGGTTTTTAATAAAACTGACAAAATGTTAAGCAGTGAGAAATATCCATTTATAATAAAACTAACAAAATGCACTGCAGTTAGTTATATCAGTTTTTAATAAAACTAACAAAATGCAATGAAGTTAGTTATATCAGTTTTTAATAAAACTAACAAATTGCAATGAAGTTAGTTATATCAGTTTTTAATAAAACTCACAAAATGCAATACAATAAGTTTCTTCGGTTTTTAATAAAACTGACAAAATGTTAAGCAGTGAGAAATATCCATTTATAATAAAACTAACAAAATGCACTGCAGTTAGTTATATCAGTTTTTAATAAAACTAACAAAATGCAATGAAGTTAGTTATATCAGTTTTTAATAAAACTAACAAAATGCAATGAAGTTAGTTATATCAGTTTTTAATAAAACTAACAAATTGCAATGAAGTTAGTTATATCAGTTTTTAATAAAACTAACAAATTGCAATGAAGTTAGTTATATCAGTTTTTAATAAAACTAACAAAATGCAATGAAGTTAGTTATATCAGTTTTTAATAAAACTAACAAATTGCAATGAAGTTAGTTATATCAGTTTTTAATAAAACTCACAAAATGCAATACAATAAGTTTCTTCGGTTTTTAATAAAACTGACAAAATGTTAAGCAGTGAGAAATATCCATTTATAATAAAACTAACAAAATGCACTGCAGTTAGTTATATCAGTTTTTAATAAAACTAACAAAATGCAATGAAGTTAGTTATATCAGTTTTTAATAAAACTAACAAATTGCAATGAAGTTAGTTATATCAGTTTTTAATAAAACTAACAAAATGCAATGAAGTTAGTTATATCAGTTTTTAATAAAACTAACAAATTGCAATGAAGTTAGTTATATCAGTTTTTAATAAAACTAACAAATTGCAATGAAGTTAGTTATATCAGTTTTTAATAAAACTAACAAAATGCAATGAAGTTAGTTATATCAGTTTTTAATAAAACTAACAAATTGCAATGAAGTTAGTTATATCAGTTTTTAATAAAACTAACAAATTGCAATGAAGTTAGTTATATCAGTTTTTAATAAAACTAACAAATTGCAATGAAGTTAGTTATATCAGTTTTTAATAAAACTAACAAATTGCAATGAAGTTAGTTATATCAGTTTTTAATAAAACTAACAAAATGCAATGAAGTTAGTTATATCAGTTTTTAATAAAACTAACAAATTGCAATGAAGTTAGTTATATCAGTTTTTAATAAAACTAACAAAATGCAATGAAGTTAGTTATATCAGTTTTTAATAAAACTAACAAATTGCAATGAAGTTAGTTATATCAGTTTTTAATAAAACTAACAAATTGCAATGAAGTTAGTTATATCAGTTTTTAATAAAACTAACAAAATGCAATGAAGTTAGTTATATCAGTTTTTAATAAAACTAACAAATTGCAATGAAGTTAGTTATATCAGTTTTTAATAAAACTCACAAAATGCAATACAATAAGTTTCTTCGGTTTTTAATAAAACTGACAAAATGTTAAGCAGTGAGAAATATCCATTTATAATAAAACTAACAAAATGCACTGCAGTTAGTTATATCAGTTTTTAATAAAACTAACAAAATGCAATGAAGTTAGTTATATCAGTTTTTAATAAAACTAACAACAAAACAAATACAATAAGTTTCTTCGGTTTTTAATAAAACTGACAAAATGTTAAGCAGTGAGAAATATCCATTTATAATAAAACTAACAAAATGCACTGCAGTTAGTTATATCAGTTTTTAATAAAACTAACAAATTGCAATGAAGTTAGTTATATCAGTTTTTAATAAAACTCACAAAATGCAATACAATAAGTTTCTTCGGTTTTTAATAAAACTGACAAAATGTTAAGCAGTGAGAAATATCCATTTATAATAAAACTAACAAAATGCACTGCAGTTAGTTATATCAGTTTTTAATAAAACTAACAAATTGCAATGAAGTTAGTTATATCAGTTTTTAATAAAACTCACAAAATGCAATACAATAAGTTTCTTCGGTTTTTAATAAAACTGACAAAATGTTAAGCAGTGAGAAATATCCATTTATAATAAAACTAACAAAATGCACTGCAGTTAGTTATATCAGTTTTTAATAAAACTAACAAATTGCAATGAAGTTAGTTATATCAGTTTTTAATAAAACTCACAAAATGCAATACAATAAGTTTCTTCGGTTTTTAATAAAACTGACAAAATGTTAAGCAGTGAGAAATATCCATTTATAATAAAACTAACAAAATGCACTGCAGTTAGTTATATCAGTTTTTAATAAAACTAACAAATTGCAATGAAGTTAGTTATATCAGTTTTTAATAAAACTCACAAAATGCAATACAATAAGTTTCTTCGGTTTTTAATAAAACTGACAAAATGTTAAGCAGTGAGAAATATCCATTTATAATAAAACTAACAAAATGCACTGCAGTTAGTTATATCAGTTTTTAATAAAACTAACAAATTGCAATGAAGTTAGTTATATCAGTTTTTAATAAAACTCACAAAATGCAATACAATAAGTTTCTTCGGTTTTTAATAAAACTGACAAAATGTTAAGCAGTGAGAAATATCCATTTATAATAAAACTAACAAAATGCACTGCAGTTAGTTATATCAGTTTTTAATAAAACTAACAAATTGCAATGAAGTTAGTTATATCAGTTTTTAATAAAACTCACAAAATGCAATACAATAAGTTTCTTCGGTTTTTAATAAAACTGACAAAATGTTAAGCAGTGAGAAATATCCATTTATAATAAAACTAACAAAATGCACTGCAGTTAGTTATATCAGTTTTTAATAAAACTAACAAATTGCAATGAAGTTAGTTATATCAGTTTTTAATAAAACTCACAAAATGCAATACAATAAGTTTCTTCGGTTTTTAATAAAACTGACAAAATGTTAAGCAGTGAGAAATATCCATTTATAATAAAACTAACAAAATGCACTGCAGTTAGTTATATCAGTTTTTAATAAAACTAACAAATTGCAATGAAGTTAGTTATATCAGTTTTTAATAAAACTCACAAAATGCAATACAATAAGTTTCTTCGGTTTTTAATAAAACTGACAAAATGTTAAGCAGTGAGAAATATCCATTTATAATAAAACTAACAAAATGCACTGCAGTTAGTTATATCAGTTTTTAATAAAACTAACAAATTGCAATGAAGTTAGTTATATCAGTTTTTAATAAAACTCACAAAATGCAATACAATAAGTTTCTTCGGTTTTTAATAAAACTGACAAAATGTTAAGCAGTGAGAAATATCCATTTATAATAAAACTAACAAAATGCACTGCAGTTAGTTATATCAGTTTTTAATAAAACTAACAAATTGCAATGAAGTTAGTTATATCAGTTTTTAATAAAACTCACAAAATGCAATACAATAAGTTTCTTCGGTTTTTAATAAAACTGACAAAATGTTAAGCAGTGAGAAATATCCATTTATAATAAAACTAACAAAATGCACTGCAGTTAGTTATATCAGTTTTTAATAAAACTAACAAAATGCAATGAAGTTAGTTATATCAGTTTTTAATAAAACTAACAAATTGCAATGAAGTTAGTTATATCAGTTTTTAATAAAACTAACAAAATGCAATGAAGTTAGTTATATCAGTTTTTAATAAAACTAACAAATTGCAATGAAGTTAGTTATATCAGTTTTTAATAAAACTCACAAAATGCAATACAATAAGTTTCTTCGGTTTTTAATAAAACTGACAAAATGTTAAGAG
The DNA here is from genome assembly GCA_037013455.1 of Ceratitis rosa. Taxonomy (NCBI): domain Eukaryota; kingdom Metazoa; phylum Arthropoda; class Insecta; order Diptera; family Tephritidae; genus Ceratitis; species Ceratitis rosa. The sequence goes on from JAWMAG010000372.1 coordinate 27,437, forward strand.
TGAGAAATATCCATTTATAATAAAACTAACAAAATGCACTGCAGTTAGTTATATCAGTTTTTAATAAAACTAAAAAATTGCAATGAAGTTAGTTATATCAGTTTTTAATAAAACTAACAAATTGCAATGAAGTTAGTTATATCAGTTTTTAATAAAACTCACAAAATGCAATACAATAAGTTTCTTCGGTTTTTAATAAAACTGACAAAATGTTAAGCAGTGAGAAATATCCATTTATAATAAAACTAACAAAATGCACTGCAGTTAGTTATATCAGTTTTTAATAAAACTAACAAAATGCAATGAAGTTAGTTATATCAGTTTTTAATAAAACTAACAAATTGCAATGAAGTTAGTTATATCAGTTTTTAATAAAACTCACAAAATGCAATACAATAAGTTTCTTCGGTTTTTAATAAAACTGACAAAATGTTAAGCAGTGAGAAATATCCATTTATAATAAAACTAACAAAATGCACTGCAGTTAGTTATATCAGTTTTTAATAAAACTAACAAAATGCAATGAAGTTAGTTATATCAGTTTTTAATAAAACTAACAAATTGCAATGAAGTTAGTTATATCAGTTTTTAATAAAACTCACAAAATGCAATACAATAAGTTTCTTCGGTTTTTAATAAAACTGACAAAATGTTAAGCAGTGAGAAATATCCATTTATAATAAAACTAACAAAATGCACTGCAGTTAGTTATATCAGTTTTTAATAAAACTAACAAATTGCAATGAAGTTAGTTATATCAGTTTTTAATAAAACTCACAAAATGCAATACAATAAGTTTCTTCGGTTTTTAATAAAACTGACAAAATGTTAAGCAGTGAGAAATATCCATTTATAATAAAACTAACAAAATGCACTGCAGTTAGTTATATCAGTTTTTAATAAAACTAAAAAATTGCAATGAAGTTAGTTATATCAGTTTTTAATAAAACTAACAAATTGCAATGAAGTTAGTTATATCAGTTTTTAATAAAACTCACAAAATGCAATACAATAAGTTTCTTCGGTTTTTAATAAAACTGACAAAATGTTAAGCAGTGAGAAATATCCATTTATAATAAAACTAACAAAATGCACTGCAGTTAGTTATATCAGTTTTTAATAAAACTAACAAAATGCAATGAAGTTAGTTATATCAGTTTTTAATAAAACTAACAAATTGCAATGAAGTTAGTTATATCAGTTTTTAATAAAACTCACAAAATGCAATACAATAAGTTTCTTCGGTTTTTAATAAAACTGACAAAATGTTAAGCAGTGAGAAATATCCATTTATAATAAAACTAACAAAATGCACTGCAGTTAGTTATATCAGTTTTTAATAAAACTAACAAATTGCAATGAAGTTAGTTATATCAGTTTTTAATAAAACTCACAAAATGCAATACAATAAGTTTCTTCGGTTTTTAATAAAACTGACAAAATGTTAAGCAGTGAGAAATATCCATTTATAATAAAACTAACAAAATGCACTGCAGTTAGTTATATCAGTTTTTAATAAAACTAACAAAATGCAATGAAGTTAGTTATATCAGTTTTTAATAAAACTAACAAATTGCAATGAAGTTAGTTATATCAGTTTTTAATAAAACTCACAAAATGCAATACAATAAGTTTCTTCGGTTTTTAATAAAACTGACAAAATGTTAAGCAGTGAGAAATATCCATTTATAATAAAACTAACAAAATGCACTGCAGTTAGTTATATCAGTTTTTAATAAAACTAACAAAATGCAATGAAGTTAGTTATATCAGTTTTTAATAAAACTAACAAATTGCAATGAAGTTAGTTATATCAGTTTTTAATAAAACTCACAAAATGCAATACAATAAGTTTCTTCGGTTTTTAATAAAACTGACAAAATGTTAAGCAGTGAGAAATATCCATTTATAATAAAACTAACAAAATGCACTGCAGTTAGTTATATCAGTTTTTAATAAAACTAACAAAATGCAATGAAGTTAGTTATATCAGTTTTTAATAAAACTAACAAATTGCAATGAAGTTAGTTATATCAGTTTTTAATAAAACTCACAAAATGCAATACAATAAGTTTCTTCGGTTTTTAATAAAACTGACAAAATGTTAAGCAGTGAGAAATATCCATTTATAATAAAACTAACAAAATGCACTGCAGTTAGTTATATCAGTTTTTAATAAAACTAACAAAATGCAATGAAGTTAGTTATATCAGTTTTTAATAAAACTAACAAATTGCAATGAAGTTAGTTATATCAGTTTTTAATAAAACTCACAAAATGCAATACAATAAGTTTCTTCGGTTTTTAATAAAACTGACAAAATGTTAAGCAGTGAGAAATATCCATTTATAATAAAACTAACAAAATGCACTGCAGTTAGTTATATCAGTTTTTAATAAAACTAACAAAATGCAATGAAGTTAGTTATATCAGTTTTTAATAAAACTAACAAATTGCAATGAAGTTAGTTATATCAGTTTTTAATAAAACTCACAAAATGCAATACAATAAGTTTCTTCGGTTTTTAATAAAACTGACAAAATGTTAAGCAGTGAGAAATATCCATTTATAATAAAACTAACAAAATGCACTGCAGTTAGTTATATCAGTTTTTAATAAAACTAACAAAATGCAATGAAGTTAGTTATATCAGTTTTTAATAAAACTAACAAATTGCAATGAAGTTAGTTATATCAGTTTTTAATAAAACTCACAAAATGCAATACAATAAGTTTCTTCGGTTTTTAATAAAACTGACAAAATGTTAAGCAGTGAGAAATATCCATTTATAATAAAACTAACAAAATGCACTGCAGTTAGTTATATCAGTTTTTAATAAAACTAACAAAATGCAATGAAGTTAGTTATATCAGTTTTTAATAAAACTAACAAATTGCAATGAAGTTAGTTATATCAGTTTTTAATAAAACTCACAAAATGCAATACAATAAGTTTCTTCGGTTTTTAATAAAACTGACAAAATGTTAAGCAGTGAGAAATATCCATTTATAATAAAACTAACAAAATGCACTGCAGTTAGTTATATCAGTTTTTAATAAAACTAACAAAATGCAATGAAGTTAGTTATATCAGTTTTTAATAAAACTAACAAATTGCAATGAAGTTAGTTATATCAGTTTTTAATAAAACTCACAAAATGCAATACAATAAGTTTCTTCGGTTTTTAATAAAACTGACAAAATGTTAAGCAGTGAGAAATATCCATTTATAATAAAACTAACAAAATGCACTGCAGTTAGTTATATCAGTTTTTAATAAAACTAACAAAATGCAATGAAGTTAGTTATATCAGTTTTTAATAAAACTAACAAATTGCAATGAAGTTAGTTATATCAGTTTTTAATAAAACTCACAAAATGCAATACAATAAGTTTCTTCGGTTTTTAATAAAACTGACAAAATGTTAAGCAGTGAGAAATATCCATTTATAATAAAACTAACAAAATGCACTGCAGTTAGTTATATCAGTTTTTAATAAAACTAACAAAATGCAATGAAGTTAGTTATATCAGTTTTTAATAAAACTAACAAATTGCAATGAAGTTAGTTATATCAGTTTTTAATAAAACTCACAAAATGCAATACAATAAGTTTCTTCGGTTTTTAATAAAACTGACAAAATGTTAAGCAGTGAGAAATATCCATTTATAATAAAACTAACAAAATGCACTGCAGTTAGTTATATCAGTTTTTAATAAAACTAACAAAATGCAATGAAGTTAGTTATATCAGTTTTTAATAAAACTAACAAATTGCAATGAAGTTAGTTATATCAGTTTTTAATAAAACTCACAAAATGCAATACAATAAGTTTCTTCGGTTTTTAATAAAACTGACAAAATGTTAAGCAGTGAGAAATATCCATTTATAATAAAACTAACAAAATGCACTGCAGTTAGTTATATCAGTTTTTAATAAAACTAACAAAATGCAATGAAGTTAGTTATATCAGTTTTTAATAAAACTAACAAATTGCAATGAAGTTAGTTATATCAGTTTTTAATAAAACTCACAAAATGCAATACAATAAGTTTCTTCGGTTTTTAATAAAACTGACAAAATGTTAAGCAGTGAGAAATATCCATTTATAATAAAACTAACAAAATGCACTGCAGTTAGTTATATCAGTTTTTAATAAAACTAACAAAATGCAATGAAGTTAGTTATATCAGTTTTTAATAAAACTAACAAATTGCAATGAAGTTAGTTATATCAGTTTTTAATAAAACTCACAAAATGCAATACAATAAGTTTCTTCGGTTTTTAATAAAACTGACAAAATGTTAAGCAGTGAGAAATATCCATTTATAATAAAACTAACAAAATGCACTGCAGTTAGTTATATCAGTTTTTAATAAAACTAACAAAATGCAATGAAGTTAGTTATATCAGTTTTTAATAAAACTAACAAATTGCAATGAAGTTAGTTATATCAGTTTTTAATAAAACTCACAAAATGCAATACAATAAGTTTCTTCGGTTTTTAATAAAACTGACAAAATGTTAAGCAGTGAGAAATATCCATTTATAATAAAACTAACAAAATGCACTGCAGTTAGTTATATCAGTTTTTAATAAAACTAACAAAATGCAATGAAGTTAGTTATATCAGTTTTTAATAAAACTAACAAATTGCAATGAAGTTAGTTATATCAGTTTTTAATAAAACTCACAAAATGCAATACAATAAGTTTCTTCGGTTTTTAATAAAACTGACAAAATGTTAAGCAGTGAGAAATATCCATTTATAATAAAACTAACAAAATGCACTGCAGTTAGTTATATCAGTTTTTAATAAAACTAACAAAATGCAATGAAGTTAGTTATATCAGTTTTTAATAAAACTAACAAATTGCAATGAAGTTAGTTATATCAGTTTTTAATAAAACTCACAAAATGCAATACAATAAGTTTCTTCGGTTTTTAATAAAACTGACAAAATGTTAAGCAGTGAGAAATATCCATTTATAATAAAACTAACAAAATGCACTGCAGTTAGTTATATCAGTTTTTAATAAAACTAACAAAATGCAATGAAGTTAGTTATATCAGTTTTTAATAAAACTAACAAATTGCAATGAAGTTAGTTATATCAGTTTTTAATAAAACTCACAAAATGCAATACAATAAGTTTCTTCGGTTTTTAATAAAACTGACAAAATGTTAAGCAGTGAGAAATATCCATTTATAATAAAACTAACAAAATGCACTGCAGTTAGTTATATCAGTTTTTAATAAAACTAACAAAATGCAATGAAGTTAGTTATATCAGTTTTTAATAAAACTAACAAATTGCAATGAAGTTAGTTATATCAGTTTTTAATAAAACTCACAAAATGCAATACAATAAGTTTCTTCGGTTTTTAATAAAACTGACAAAATGTTAAGCAGTGAGAAATATCCATTTATAATAAAACTAACAAAATGCACTGCAGTTAGTTATATCAGTTTTTAATAAAACTAACAAAATGCAATGAAGTTAGTTATATCAGTTTTTAATAAAACTAACAAATTGCAATGAAGTTAGTTATATCAGTTTTTAATAAAACTCACAAAATGCAATACAATAAGTTTCTTCGGTTTTTAATAAAACTGACAAAATGTTAAGCAGTGAGAAATATCCATTTATAATAAAACTAACAAAATGCACTGCAGTTAGTTATATCAGTTTTTAATAAAACTAACAAAATGCAATGAAGTTAGTTATATCAGTTTTTAATAAAACTAACAAATTGCAATGAAGTTAGTTATATCAGTTTTTAATAAAACTCACAAAATGCAATACAATAAGTTTCTTCGGTTTTTAATAAAACTGACAAAATGTTAAGCAGTGAGAAATATCCATTTATAATAAAACTAACAAAATGCACTGCAGTTAGTTATATCAGTTTTTAATAAAACTAACAAAATGCAATGAAGTTAGTTATATCAGTTTTTAATAAAACTAACAAATTGCAATGAAGTTAGTTATATCAGTTTTTAATAAAACTCACAAAATGCAATACAATAAGTTTCTTCGGTTTTTAATAAAACTGACAAAATGTTAAGCAGTGAGAAATATCCATTTATAATAAAACTAACAAAATGCACTGCAGTTAGTTATATCAGTTTTTAATAAAACTAACAAAATGCAATGAAGTTAGTTATATCAGTTTTTAATAAAACTAACAAATTGCAATGAAGTTAGTTATATCAGTTTTTAATAAAACTCACAAAATGCAATACAATAAGTTTCTTCGGTTTTTAATAAAACTGACAAAATGTTAAGCAGTGAGAAATATCCATTTATAATAAAACTAACAAAATGCACTGCAGTTAGTTATATCAGTTTTTAATAAAACTAACAAAATGCAATGAAGTTAGTTATATCAGTTTTTAATAAAACTAACAAATTGCAATGAAGTTAGTTATATCAGTTTTTAATAAAACTCACAAAATGCAATACAATAAGTTTCTTCGGTTTTTAATAAAACTGACAAAATGTTAAGCAGTGAGAAATATCCATTTTTAATAAAACTAACAAAATGCAATGAAGTTAGTTATATCAGTTTTTAATAAAACTAACAAATTGCAATGAAGTTAGTTATATCAGTTTTTAATAAAACTAACAAATTGCAATGAAGTTAGTTATATCAGTTTTTAATAAAACTAACAAAATGCACTGCAGTTAGTTATATCAGTTTTTAATAAAACTAACAAAATGCAATGAAGTTAGTTATATCAGTTTTTAATAAAACTAACAAATTGCAATGAAGTTAGTTATATCAGTTTTTAATAAAACTAACAAAATGCACTGCAGTTAGTTATATCAGTTTTTAATAAAACTAACAAAATGCACTGCAGTTAGTTATATCAGTTTTTAATAAAACTAACAAAATGCAATGAAGTTAGTTATATCAGTTTTTAATAAAACTAACAAAATGCAATGAAGTTAGTTATATCAGTTTTTAATAAAACTAACAAAATGCACTGCAGTTAGTTATATCAGTTTTTAATAAAACTAACAAAATGCACTGCAGTTAGTTATATCAGTTTTTAATAAAACTCACAAAATGCAATACAATAAGTTTCTTCGGTTTTTAATAAAACTGACAAAATGTTAAGCAGTGAGAAATATCCATTTATAATAAAACTAACAAAATGCACTGCAGTTAGTTATATCAGTTTTTAATAAAACTAACAAAATGCAATGAAGTTAGTTATATCAGTTTTTAATAAAACTAACAAATTGCAATGAAGTTAGTTATATCAGTTTTTAATAAAACTAACAAATTGCAATGAAGTTAGTTATATCAGTTTTTAATAAAACTCACAAAATGCAATACAATAAGTTTCTTCGGTTTTTAATAAAACTGACAAAATGTTAAGCAGTGAGAAATATCCATTTTTAATAAAACTAACAAAATGCAATGAAGTTAGTTATATCAGTTTTTAATAAAACTAACAAATTGCAATGAAGTTAGTTATATCAGTTTTTAATAAAACTAACAAAATGCACTGCAGTTAGTTATATCAGTTTTTAATAAAACTAACAAAATGCACTGCAGTTAGTTATATCAGTTTTTAATAAAACTAACAAAATGCAATGAAGTTAGTTATATCAGTTTTTAATAAAACTAACAAATTGCAATGAAGTTAGTTATATCAGTTTTTAATAAAACTCACAAAATGCAATACAATAAGTTTCTTCGGTTTTTAATAAAACTGACAAAATGTTAAGCAGTGAGAAATATCCATTTATAATAAAACTAACAAAATGCACTGCAGTTAGTTATATCAGTTTTTAATAAAACTAACAAAATGCAATGAAGTTAGTTATATCAGTTTTTAATAAAACTAACAAATTGCAATGAAGTTAGTTATATCAGTTTTTAATAAAACTCACAAAATGCAATACAATAAGTTTCTTCGGTTTTTAATAAAACTGACAAAATGTTAAGCAGTGAGAAATATCCATTTATAATAAAACTAACAAAATGCACTGCAGTTAGTTATATCAGTTTTTAATAAAACTAACAAAATGCAATGAAGTTAGTTATATCAGTTTTTAATAAAACTAACAAAATGCAATGAAGTTAGTTATATCAGTTTTTAATAAAACTAACAAAATGCACTGCAGTTAGTTATATCAGTTTTTAATAAAACTAACAAAATGCACTGCAGTTAGTTATATCAGTTTTTAATAAAACTCACAAAATGCAATACAATAAGTTTCTTCGGTTTTTAATAAAACTGACAAAATGTTAAGCAGTGAGAAATATCCATTTATAATAAAACTAACAAAATGCACTGCAGTTAGTTATATCAGTTTTTAATAAAACTAACAAAATGCACTGCAGTTAGTTATATCAGTTTTTAATAAAACTAACAAAATGCAATGAAGTTAGTTATATCAGTTTTTAATAAAACTAACAAATTGCAATGAAGTTAGTTATATCAGTTTTTAATAAAACTAACAAAATGCACTGCAGTTAGTTATATCAGTTTTTAATAAAACTAACAAAATGCACTGCAGTTAGTTATATCAGTTTTTAATAAAACTCACAAAATGCAATACAATAAGTTTCTTCGGTTTTTAATAAAACTGACAAAATGTTAAGCAGTGAGAAATATCCATTTATAATAAAACTAACAAAATGCACTGCAGTTAGTTATATCAGTTTTTAATAAAACTAACAAAATGCACTGCAGTTAGTTATATCAGTTTTTAATAAAACTAACAAAATGCACTGCAGTTAGTTATATCAGTTTTTAATAAAACTAACAAAATGCACTGCAGTTAGTTATATCAGTTTTTAATAAAACTCACAAAATGCAATACAATAAGTTTCTTCGGTTTTTAATAAAACTGACAAAATGTTAAGCAGTGAGAAATATCCATTTATAATAAAACTAACAAAATGCACTGCAGTTAGTTATATCAGTTTTTAATAAAACTAACAAAATGCACTGCAGTTAGTTATATCAGTTTTTAATAAAACTAACAAAATGCAATGAAGTTAGTTATATCAGTTTTTAATAAAACTAACAAAATGCACTGCAGTTAGGTATATCAGTTTTTAATAAAACTAACAAAATGCAATGAAGTTAGTTATATCAGTTTTTAATAAAACTAACAAAATGCACTGCAGTTAGTTATATCAGTTTTTAATAAAACTCACAAAATGCAATACAATAAGTTTCTTCGGTTTTTAATAAAACTGACAAAATGTTAAGCAGTGAGAAATATCCATTTATAATAAAACTAACAAAATGCACTGCAGTTAGTTATATCAGTTTTTAATAAAACTAACAAAATGCAATGAAGTTAGTTATATCAGTTTTTAATAAAACTAACAAATTGCAATGAAGTTAGTTATATCAGTTTTTAATAAAACTAACAAAATGCACTGCAGTTAGTTATATCAGTTTTTAATAAAACTAACAAAATGCACTGCAGTTAGTTATATCAGTTTTTAATAAAACTAACAAAATGCAATGAAGTTAGTTATATCAGTTTTTAATAAAACTAACAAAATGCACTGCAGTTAGTTATATCAGTTTTTAATAAAACTAACAAAATGCACTGCAGTTAGTTATATCAGTTTTTAATAAAACTAACAAATTGCAATGAAGTTAGTTATATCAGTTTTTAATAAAACTAACAAAATGCAATGAAGTTAGTTATATCAGTTTTTAATAAAACTAACAAAATGCACTGCAGTTAGTTATATCAGTTTTTAATAAAACTAACAAATTGCAATGAAGTTAGTTATATCAGTTTTTAATAAAACTAACAAAATGCACTGCAGTTAGTTATATCAGTTTTTAATAAAACTAACAAAATGCACTGCAGTTAGTTATATCAGTTTTTAATAAAACTAACAAATTGCAATGAAGTTAGTTATATCAGTTTTTAATAAAACTAACAAAATGCACTGCAGTTAGTTATATCAGTTTTTAATAAAACTAACAAAATGCAATGAAGTTAGTTATATCAGTTTTTAATAAAACTAACAAAATGCACTGCAGTTAGTTATATCAGTTTTTAATAAAACTAACAAATTGCAATGAAGTTAGTTATATCAGTTTTTAATAAAACTAACAAAATGCACTGCAGTTAGTTATATCAGTTTTTAATAAAACTAACAAAATGCACTGCAGTTAGTTATATCAGTTTTTAATAAAACTAACAAATTGCAATGAAGTTAGTTATATCAGTTTTTAATAAAACTAACAAAATGCACTGCAGTTAGTTATATCAGTTTTTAATAAAACTAACAAAATGCAATGAAGTTAGTTATATCAGTTTTTAATAAAACTAACAAAATGCACTGCAGTTAGTTATATCAGTTTTTAATAAAACTAACAAAATGCACTGCAGTTAGTTATATCAGTTTTTAATAAAACTAACAAAATGCAATGAAGTTAGTTATATCAGTTTTTAATAAAACTAACAAAATGCACTGCAGTTAGTTATATCAGTTTTTAATAAAACTAACAAAATGCAATGAAGTTAGTTATATCAGTTTTTAATAAAACTAACAAAATGCACTGCAGTTAGTTATATCAGTTTTTAATAAAACTAACAAAATGCAATGAAGTTAGTTATATCAGTTTTTAATAAAACTAACAAAATGCACTGCAGTTAGTTATATCAGTTTTTAATAAAACTAACAAAATGCAATGAAGTTAGTTATATCAGTTTTTAATAAAACTAACAAAATGCAATGAAGTTAGTTATATCAGTTTTTAATAAAACTAACAAAATGCACTGAAGTTAGTTATATCAGTTTTTAATAAAACTAACAAAATGCAATGAAGTTAGTTATATCAGTTTTTAATAAAACTAACAAAATGCAATGAAGTTAGTTATATCAGTTTTTAATAAAACTAACAAAATGCAATGAAGTTAGTTATATCAGTTTTTAATAAAACTAACAAAATGCAATGAAGTTAGTTATATCAGTTTTTAATAAAACTAACAAAATGCAATGAAGTTAGTTATATCAGTTTTTAATAAAACTAACAAAATGCAATGAAGTTAGTTATATCAGTTTTTAATAAAACTAACAAAATGCAATGAAGTTAGTTATATCAGTTTTTAATAAAACTAACAAAATGCAATGAAGTTAGTTATATCAGTTTTTAATAAAACTAACAAAATGCAATGAAGTTAGTTATATCAGTTTTTAATAAAACTAACAAAATGCAATGAAGTTAGTTATATCAGTTTTTAATAAAACTAACAAAATGCAATGAAGTTAGTTATATCAGTTTTTAATAAAACTAACAAAATGCAATGAAGTTAGTTATATCAGTTTTTAATAAAACTAACAAAATGCAATGAAGTTAGTTATATCAGTTTTTAATAAAACTAACAAAATGCAATGAAGTTAGTTATATCAGTTTTTAATAAAACTAACAAAATGCAATGAAGTTAGTTATATCAGTTTTTAATAAAACTAACAAAATGCAATGAAGTTAGTTATATCAGTTTTTAATAAAACTAACAAAATGCAATGAAGTTAGTTATATCAGTTTTTAATAAAACTAACAAAATGCAATGAAGTTAGTTATATCAGTTTTTAATAAAACTAACAAAATGCAATGAAGTTAGTTATATCAGTTTTTAATAAAACTAACAAAATGCAATGAAGTTAGTTATATCAGTTTTTAATAAAACTAACAAAATGCAATGAAGTTAGTTATATCAGTTTTTAATAAAACTAACAAAATGCAATGAAGTTAGTTATATCAGTTTTTAATAAAACTAACAAAATGCAATGAAGTTAGT
>JAWMAG010000373.1:0-63907 GCA_037013455.1 Ceratitis rosa
GATATAACTCAGTGCATTGCATATGGATAGTTTTTTTAAAAACCTGATATAACTCAGTGCATTGCATATGGATAGTTTTATTAAAAACTGATATAACTCACTGCATTGCATATGGATAGTTTTTTTAAAAACTGATATAACTCAGTGCATTGCATATGGATAGTTTTATTAAAAACTGATATAACTCAGTGCATTGCATATGGATAGTTTTATTAAAAACTGATATAACTCAGTGCATTGCATATGGATAGTTTTATTAAAAACTGATATAACTCAGTGCATTGCATATGGATAGTTTTATTAAAAACTGATATAACTCAGTGCATTGCATATGGATAGTTTTATTAAAAACTGATATAACTCAGTGCATTGCATATGGATAGTTTTATTAAAACTGATATAACTCAGTGCATTGCATATGGATAGTTTTATTAAAAACTGATATAACTCAGTGCATTGCATATGGATAGTTTTATTAAAAACTGATATAACTCAGTGCATTGCATATGGATAGTTTTATTAAAAACTGATATAACTCAGTGCATTGCATATGGATAGTTTTATTAAAACTGATATAACTCAGTGCATTGCATATGGATAGTTTTATAAAAACTGATATAACTCAGTGCATTGCATATGGATAGTTTTATTAAAAACTGATATAACTCAGTGCATTGCATATGGATAGTTTTATTAAAAACTGATATAACTCAGTGCATTGCATATGGATAGTTTTATTAAAAACTGATATAACTCAGTGCATTGCATATGGATAGTTTTATTAAAAACTGATATAACTCAGTGCATTGCATATGGATAGTTTTATTAAAAACTGATATAACTCAGTGCATTGCATATGGATAGTTTTATTAAAAACTGATATAACTCAGTGCATTGCATATGGATAGTTTTATTAAAAACTGATATAACTCAGTGCATTGCATATGGATAGTTTTATTAAAAACTGATATAACTCAGTGCATTGCATATGGATAGTTTTATTAAAAACTGATATAACTCAGTGCATTGCATATGGATAGTTTTATTAAAAACTGATATAACTCAGTGCATTGCATATGGATAGTTTTATTAAAAACTGATATAACTCAGTGCATTGCATATGGATAGTTTTATTAAAAACTGATATAACTCAGTGCATTGCATATGGATAGTTTTATTAAAAACTGATATAACTCAGTGCATTGCATATGGATAGTTTTATTAAAAACTGATATAACTCAGTGCATTGCATATGGATAGTTTTATTAAAAACTGATATAACTCAGTGCATTGCATATGGATAGTTTTATTAAAACTGATATAACTCAGTGCATTGCATATGGATAGTTTTATTAAAACTGATATAACTCAGTGCATTGCATATGGATAGTTTATTAAAACTGATATAACTCAGTGCATTGCATATGGATAGTTTTATTAAAAACTGATATAACTCAGTGCATTGCATATGGATAGTTTTATTAAAAACTGATATAACTCAGTGCATTGCATATGGATAGTTTTATTAAAAACTGATATAACTCAGTGCATTGCATATGGATAGTTTTATTAAAAACTGATATAACTCAGTGCATTGCATATGGATAGTTTTATTAAAAACTGATATAACTCAGTGCATTGCATATGGATAGTTTTATTAAAAACTGATATAACTCAGTGCATTGCATATGGATAGTTTTATTAAAAACTGATATAACTCAGTGCATTGCATATGGATAGTTTTATTAAAAACTGATATAACTCAGTGCATTGCATATGGATAGTTTTATTAAAAACTGATATAACTCACTGCATTGCATATGGATAGTTTTATTAAAACCTGATAGTTTTATTAAAAACTGATATAACTCAGTGCATTGCATATGGATAGTTTTATTAAAAACTGATATAACTCAGTGCATTGCATATGGATAGTTTTATTAAAAACTGATATAACTCAGTGCATTGCATATGGATAGTTTTTTTAAAACCTGATATAACTCAGTGCATTGCATATGGATAGTTTTATTAAAAACTGATATAACTCACTGCATTGCATATGGATAGTTTTATTAAAAACTGATATAACTCAGTGCATTGCATATGGATAGTTTTATTAAAAACTGATATAACTCAGTGCATTGCATATGGATAGTTTTATTAAAAACTGATATAACTCACTGCATTGCATATGGATAGTTTTATTAAAAACTGATATAACTCAGTGCATTGCATATGGATAGTTTTATTAAAACCTGATATAACTCAGTGCATTGCATATGGATAGTTTTATTAAAAACTGATATAACTCACTGCATTGCATATGGATAGTTTTTTTAAAACCTGATATAACTCAGTGCATTGCATATGGATAGTTTTATTAAAACCTGATATAACTCAGTGCATTGCATATGGATAGTTTTATTAAAAACTGATATAACTCAGTGCATTGCATATGGATAGTTTTATTAAAAACTGATATAACTCAGTGCATTGCATATGGATAGTTTTATTAAAAACTGATATAACTCAGTGCATTGCATATGGATAGTTTTATTAAAAACTGATATAACTCAGTGCATTGCATATGGATAGTTTTATTAAAAACTGATATAACTCAGTGCATTGCATATGGATAGTTTTATTAAAAACTGATATAACTCAGTGCATTGCATATGGATAGGTTTATTAAAAACTGATATAACTCAGTGCATTGCATATGGATAGTTTTATTAAAAACTGATATAACTCAGTGCATTGCATATGGATAGTTTTATTAAAAACTGATATAACTCAGTGCATTGCATATGGATAGTTTTATTAAAAACTGATATAACTCAGTGCATTGCATATGGATAGTTTTATTAAAAACTGATATAACTCAGTGCATTGCATATGGATAGTTTTATTAAAAACTGATATAACTCAGTGCATTGCATATGGATAGTTTTATTAAAAACTGATATAACTCAGTGCATTGCATATGGATAGTTTTATTAAAAACTGATATAACTCAGTGCATTGCATATGGATAGTTTTATTAAAAACTGATATAACTCAGTGCATTGCATATGGATAGTTTTATTAAAAACTGATATAACTCACTGCATTGCATATGGATAGTTTTATTAAAAACTGATATAACTCAGTGCATTGCATATGGATAGTTTTATTAAAAACTGATATAACTCAGTGCATTGCATATGGATAGTTTTATTAAAAACTGATATAACTCAGTGCATTGCATATGGATAGTTTTATTAAAAACTGATATAACTCAGTGCATTGCATATGGATAGTTTTATTAAAAACTGATATAACTCACTGCATTGCATATGGATAGTTTTATTAAAAACTGATATAACTCAGTGCATTGCATATGGATAGTTTTATTAAAAACTGATATAACTCAGTGCATTGCATATGGATAGTTTTATTAAAAACTGATATAACTCACTGCATTGCATATGGATAGTTTTATTAAAACCTGGATAGTTTTATTAAAAACTGATATAACTCAGTGCATTGCATATGGATAGTTTTATTAAAAACTGATATAACTCACTGCATTGCATATGGATAGTTTTATTAAAAACTGATATAACTCAGTGCATTGCATATGGATAGTTTTTTTAAAACCTGATATAACTCAGTGCATTGCATATGGATAGTTTTATTAAAAACTGATATAACTCACTGCATTGCATATGGATAGTTTTTTTAAAAACTGATATAACTCAGTGCATTGCATATGGATAGTTTTATTAAAACCTGATATAACTCAGTGCATTGCATATGGATAGTTTTATTAAAAACTGATATAACTCAGTGCATTGCATATGGATAGTTTTATTAAAAACTGATATAACTCAGTGCATTGCATATGGATAGTTTTATTAAAAACTGATATAACTCAGTGCATTGCATATGGATAGTTTTATTAAAAACTGATATAACTCAGTGCATTGCATATGGATAGTTTTATTAAAAACTGATATAACTCAGTGCATTGCATATGGATAGTTTTATTAAAAACTGATATAACTCAGTGCATTGCATATGGATAGGTTTATTAAAAACTGATATAACTCAGTGCATTGCATATGGATAGTTTTATTAAAAACTGATATAACTCAGTGCATTGCATATGGATAGTTTTATTAAAAACTGATATAACTCACTGCATTGCATATGGATAGTTTTATTAAAAACTGATATAACTCAGTGCATTGCATATGGATAGTTTTATTAAAAACTGATATAAATCACTGCATTGCATATGGATAATTTTATTAAAAACTGATAAAACTCAGTGCATTGCATATGGATAGTTTTATTAAAAACTGATATAACTCAGTGCATTGCATATGGATAGTTTTATTAAAAACTGATATAACTCAGTGCATTGCATATGGATAGTTTTATTAAAAACTGATATAACTCAGTGCATTGCATATGGATAGTTTTATTAAAAACTGATATAACTCACTGCATTGCATATGGATAGTTTTATTAAAAACTGATATAACTCAGTGCATTGCATATGGATAGTTTTATTAAAAACTGATATAACTCAGTGCATTGCATATGGATAGTTTTATTAAAAACGGATATAACTCAGTGCATTGCATATGGATAGTTTTATTAAAAACTGATATAACTCAGTGCATTGCATATGGATAGTTTTATTAAAAACTGATATAACTCACTGCATTGCATATGGATAGTTTTATTAAAAACTGATATAACTCAGTGCATTGCATATGGATAGTTTTATTAAAAACTGATATAACTCAGTGCATTGCATATGGATAGTTTTATTAAAAACTGATATAACTCAGTGCATTGCATATGGATAGTTTTATTAAAAACTGATATAACTCAGTGCATTGCATATGGATAGTTTTATTAAAAACTGATATAACTCACTGCATTGCATATGGATAGTTTTATTAAAAACTGATATAACTCAGTGCATTGCATATGGATAGTTTTATTAAAAACTGATATAACTCAGTGCATTGCATATGGATAGTTTTATTAAAAACTGATATAACTCAGTGCATTGCATATGGATAGTTTTATTAAAAACTGATATAACTCAGTGCATTGCATATGGATAGTTTTATTAAAAACTGATATAACTCACTGCATTGCATATGGATAGTTTTATTAAAAACTGATATAACTCAGTGCATTGCATATGGATAGTTTTATTAAAAACTGATATAACTCAGTGCATTGCATATGGATAGTTTTATTAAAAACTGATATAACTCAGTGCATTGCATATGGATAGTTTTATTAAAAACTGATATAACTCAGTGCATTGCATATGGATAGTTTTATTAAAAACTGATATAACTCAGTGCATTGCATATGGATAGTTTTATTAAAAACTGATATAACTTAGTGCATTGCATATGGATAGTTTTATTAAAAACTGATATAACTCAGTGCATTGCATATGGATAGTTTTATTAAAAACTGATACAACTTACTGCATTGCATATGAATAGTTTTATTAAAAACTGATATAACTCAGTGCATTGCATATGGAAAGTTTTATTAAAAACTGATATAACTCAGTGCATTGCATATGGAAAGTTTTATTAAAAACTGATATAACTCAGTGCATTGCATATGGATAGTTTTATTAAAAACTGATATAACTCAGTGCATTGCATATGGATAGTTTTATTAAAAACTGATATAACTCACTGCATTGCATATGGATTGTTTTATTAAAAACTGATATAACTCACTGCATTGCATATGGATAGTTTTATTAAAAACTGATATAACTCAGTGCATTGCATATGGATAGTTTTATTAAAACCTGATATAACTCAGTGCATTGCATATGGATAGTTTTATTAAAAACTGATATAACTCAGTGCATTGCATATGGATAGTTTTATTAAAACCTGATATAACTCAGTGCATTGCATATGGATAGTTTTATTAAAAACTGATATAACTCAGTGCATTGCATATGGATAGTTTTATTAAAAACTGATATAACTCAGTGCATTGCATATGGATAGTTTTATTAAAAACTGATATAACTCACTGCATTGCATATGGATAGTTTTATTAAAAACTGATATAACTCAGTGCATTGCATATGGATAGTTTTATTAAAAACTGATATAACTCAGTGCATTGCATATGGATAGTTTTATTAAAAACTGATATAACTCAGTGCATTGCATATGGATAGTTTTATTAAAAACTGATATAACTCAGTGCATTGCATATGGATAGTTTTATTAAAAACTGATATAACTCAGTGCATTGCATATGGATAGTTTTATTAAAAACTGATATAACTCAGTGCATTGCATATGGATAGTTTTATTAAAAACTGATATAACTCAGTGCATTGCATATGGATAGTTTTATTAAAAACTGATATAACTCAGTGCATTGCATATGGATAGTTTTATTAAAAACTGATATAACTCAGTGCATTGCATATGGATAGTTTTATTAAAAACTGATATAACTCAGTGCATTGCATATGGATAGTTTTATTAAAAACTGATATAACTCACTGCATTGCATATGGATAGTTTTATTAAAAACTGATATAACTCAGTGCATTGCATATGGATAGTTTTATTAAAAACTGATATAACTCAGTGCATTGCATATGGATAGTTTTATTAAAACTGATATAACTCAGTGCATTGCATATGGATAGTTTTATTAAAAACTGATATAACTCAGTGCATTGCATATGGATAGTTTTATTAAAAACTGATATAACTCAGTGCATTGCATATGGATAGTTTTATTAAAAACTGATATAACTTAGTGCATTGCATATGGATAGTTTTATTAAAAACTGATATAACTCAGTGCATTGCATATGGATAGTTTTATTAAAAACTGATACAACTCACTGCATTGCATATGGATAGTTTTATTAAAAACTGATATAACTCAGTGCATTGCATATGGAAAGTTTTATTAAAAACTGATATAACTCAGTGCATTGCATATGGATAGTTTTATTAAAAACTGATATAACTCAGTGCATTGCATATGGATAGTTTTATTAAAAACTGATATAACTCACTGCATTGCATATGGATAGTTTTATTAAAAACTGATATAACTCAGTGCATTGCATATGGATAGTTTTATTAAAAACTGATATAACTCAGTGCATTGCATATGGATAGTTTTATTAAAAACTGATACAACTCACTGCATTGCATATGGATAGTTTTATTAAAAACTGATATAACTCAGTGCATTGCATATGGAAAGTTTTATTAAAAACTGATATAACTCAGTGCATTGCATATGGATAGTTTTATTAAAAACTGATATAACTCAGTGCATTGCATATGGATAGTTTTATTAAAAACTGATATAACTCACTGCATTGCATATGGATTGTTTTATTAAAAACTGATATAACTCAGTGCATTGCATATGGATAGTTTTATTAAAAACTGATATAACTCAGTGCATTGCATATGGATAGTTTTATTAAAAACTGATATAACTCAGTGCATTGCATATGGATAGTTTTATTAAAAACTGATATAACTCAGTGCATTGCATATGGATAGTTTTATTAAAAACTGATATAACTCAGTGCATTGCATATGGATAGTTTTATTAAAAACTGATATAACTCAGTGCATTGCTTATGGATAGTTTTATTAAAAACTGATATAACTCAGTGCATTGCATATGGATAGTTTTATTAAAAACTGATATAACTCACTGCATTGCATATGGATAGTTTTATTAAAAACTGATATAACTCAGTGCATTGCATATGGATAGTTTTATTAAAAACTGATATAAATCACTGCATTGCATATGGATAGTTTTATTAAAAACTGATATAACTCAGTGCATTGCATATGGATAGTTTTATTAAAAACTGATATAACTCAGTGCATTGCATATGGATAATTTTATTAAAAACTGATATAACTCAGTGCATTGCATATGGATAGTTTTATTAAAAACTGATATAACTCAGTGCATTGCATATGGATAGTTTTATTAAAAACTGATATAACTCAGTGCATTGCATATGGATAGTTTTATTAAAAACTGATATAACTCAGTGCATTGCATATGGATAGTTTTATTAAAAACTGATATAACTCAGTGCATTGCATATGGATAGTTTTATTAAAAACTGATATAACTCAGTGCATTGCATATGGATAGTTTTATTAAAAACTGATATAACTCAGTGCATTGCATATGGATAGTTTTATTAAAAACTGATATAACTCACTGCATTGCATATGGATAGTTTTATTAAAAACTGATATAACTCAGTGCATTGCATATGGATAGTTTTATTAAAAACTGATATAACTCAGTGCATTGCATATGGATAGTTTTATTAAAACTGATATAACTCAGTGCATTGCATATGGATAGTTTTATTAAAAACTGATATAACTCAGTGCATTGCATATGGATAGTTTTATTAAAAACTGATATAACTCAGTGCATTGCATATGGATAGTTTTATTAAAAACTGATATAACTTAGTGCATTGCATATGGATAGTTTTATTAAAAACTGATATAACTCAGTGCATTGCATATGGATAGTTTTATTAAAAACTGATACAACTCACTGCATTGCATATGGATAGTTTTATTAAAAACTGATATAACTCAGTGCATTGCATATGGAAAGTTTTATTAAAAACTGATATAACTCAGTGCATTGCATATGGATAGTTTTATTAAAAACTGATATAACTCAGTGCATTGCATATGGATAGTTTTATTAAAAACTGATATAACTCACTGCATTGCATATGGATTGTTTTATTAAAAACTGATATAACTCAGTGCATTGCATATGGATAGTTTTATTAAAAACTGATATAACTCAGTGCATTGCATATGGATAGTTTTATTAAAAACTGATATAACTCACTGCATTGCATATGGATAGTTTTATTAAAAACTGATATAACTCAGTGCATTGCATATGGATAGTTTTATTAAAACCTGATATAACTCAGTGCATTGCATATGGATAGTTTTATTAAAAACTGATATAACTCACTGCATTGCATATGGATAGTTTTATTAAAAACTGATATAACTCAGTGCATTGCATATGGATAGTTTTTTTAAAACCTGATATAACTCAGTGCATTGCATATGGATAGTTTTATTAAAAACTGATATAACTCAGTGCATTGCATATGGATAGTTTTATTAAAACCTGATATAACTCATTGCAATGCATATGGATAGTTTTATTAAAAACTGATATAACTCAGTGCATTGCATATGGATAGTTTTTTTAAAACCTGATATAACTCAGTGCATTGCATATGGATAGTTTTATTAAAAACTGATATAACTCACTGCATTGCATATGGATAGTTTTATTAAAACCTGATATAACTCATTGCAATGCATATGGATAGTTTTATTAAAAACTGATATAACTCAGTGCATTGCATATGGATAGTTTTATTAAAAACTGATATAACTCAGTGCATTGCATATGGATAGTTTTACTAAGAACTGATATAACTCAGTGCATTGCATATGGATAGTTTTATTAAAAACTGATATAACTCACTGCATTGCATATGGATAGTTTTATTAAAAACTGATATAACTCAGTGCATTGCATATGGATAGTTTTATTAAAAACTGATATAACTCAGTGCAATGCATATGGATAGTTTTATTAAAAACTGATATAACTCAGTGCATTGCATATGGATAGTTTTTTTAACACCTGATATAACTCACTGCATTGCATATGGATAGTTTTATTTAAAACTGGTATAACTCGGTGCATTGCATATGGATAGTTTTATTTAAAACTGATATAACTCAGTGCATTTCATATCGATAGTTTTATTAAAAACTGATATAACTCACTGCATTGCATATGGATAGTTTTATTTAAAACTGATATAACTCAGTGCATTGCATATGGATAGTTTTATTAAAAACTGATATAACTCAGTGCATTGCATATGGATAATTTTATTTAAAACTGGTATAACTCACTGCATTGCTATGGATAGTTTTATTTAAAACTGATATCACTCACTTCATTGCATATGGATAGTTTTATTTAAAACTGGTATAACTCGGTGCATTGCATATGGATAGTTTTATTTAAAACTGATATAACTCAGTGCATTTCATATCGATAGTTTTATTAAAAACTGATATAACTCACTGCATTGCATATGGATAGTTTTATTTAAAACTGATATAACTCAGTGCATTGCATATGCATATCGATAGTTTTATTAAAAACTGATATAACTCACTGCATTGCATTTGGATAGTTTTATTTAAAACTGATATAACTCAGTGCATTGCAAATGGATAGTTTTATTAAAAATTGATATAACTCAGTGCATTGCATATGGATAGTTTTATTAAAAACTGATATAACTCAGTGCATTGCATATGGATAGTTTTATTTAAAACTGATATAACTCAGTGCATTGCATATGGATAGTTTTATTTAAAACTGATATAACTCAGTGCATTGCATATGGATAGTTTTATTAAAAACTGATATAACTCAGTGCATTGCATATGGATAGTTTTATTAAAACCTGATATAACTCAGTGCAGTGCATATGGATAGTTTTATTAAAAACTGATATAACTCAGTGCATTGCATATGGATAGTTTTATTAAAAACTGATATAACTCAGTGTATTGCATATGGATAGTTTTATTAAAAACTGATATAACTCACTGCATTGCATATGGTTAGTTTTTTTAAAAACTGATATAACTCAGTGCATTGCATATGGATAGTTTTATTAAAAACTGATATAACTCACTGCATTGCATATCGATAGTTTTATTAAAAACTGATATAACTCATTGCATTGCATATGCATAGTTTTATTTAAAACTGATATAACTCAGTGCATTGCATATGGATAGTTTTATTTACAACTGATATAACTCAGTGCATTGTATATCGATAGTTTTATTAAAAACTGATATAACTCACTGCATTGCATATGGATAGTTTTATTAAAAACTGATATAACTCAGTGCATTGCATATGGATAGTTTTATTAAAAACTGATATAACTCAGTGCATTGCATATGGATAGTTTTATTTAAAACAGATATAACTCACTGCCTTTCATATGGATAGTTTTATTAAAAACTGATATAACTCAGTGCATTGCATATGGATAAAATTATTAAAAACTGATATAACTCAGTGCAGTGCATATGGATAGTTTTATTAAAAACTGACATAACTCACTGCATTGCATATGGATAGTTTTATTAAAACCTGATATAACTCAGTGCATTGCATATGGATAGTTTTATTAAAAACTGATATAACTCACTGCATTGCATATGGATAGTTTTATTAAAAACTGATATAATTCAGTGCATTGCATATGAATAGTTTTATTAAAACCTGATATAACTCAGTGCATTGCATATGGATAGTTTTATTAAAAACTGATATAACTCAGTGCATTGCATATGGATAGTTTTATTAAAAACTGATATAACTCACTGCATTGCATATCGATAGTCTTATTAAAAACTGATATAACTCACTGCATTGCATATAAATAGCTTTATTTAAAACTGATATAACTCACTGCATTGCATATGGATAGTTTTATTAAAAACTGATATAACTCAGTGCATTGCATATGGATAGTTTTATTAAAAACTGATATAACTCAGTGCATTGCATATGGATAGTTTTACTAAGAACTGATATAACTCAGTGCATTGCATATGGATAGTTTTATTAAAAACTGATATAACTCACTGCATTGCATATGGATAGTTTTATTAAAAACTGATATAACTCAGTGCATTGCATATGGATAGTTTTATTAAAAACTGATATAACTCAGTGCAATGCATATGGATAGTTTTATTAAAAACTGATATAACTCAGTGCATTGCATATGGATAGTTTTTTTAACACCTGATATAACTCACTGCATTGCATATGGATAGTTTTATTTAAAACTGGTATAACTCGGTGCATTGCATATGGATAGTTTTATTTAAAACTGATATAACTCAGTGCATTTCATATCGATAGTTTTATTAAAAACTGATATAACTCACTGCATTGCATATGGATAGTTTTATTTAAAACTGATATAACTCAGTGCATTGCATATGCATATCGATAGTTTTATTAAAAACTGATATAACTCACTGCATTGCATTTGGATAGTTTTATTTAAAACTGATATAACTCAGTGCATTGCAAATGGATAGTTTTATTAAAAACTGATATAACTCAGTGCATTGCATATGGATAGTTTTATTAAAAACTGATATAACTCAGTGCATTGCATATGGATAGTTTTATTAAAAACTGATATAACTCAGTGCATTGCATATGAAAAGTTTTATTTAAAACTGATATAACTCACTGCATTGCATATGGATAGTTTTATTTAAAACTGGTATAACTCGGTGCATTGCATATGGATAGTTTTATTTAAAACTGATATAACTCAGTGCATTTCATATCGATAGTTTTATTAAAAACTGATATAACTCACTGCATTGCATATGGATAGTTTTATTTAAAACTGATATAACTCAGTGCATTGCATATGCATATCGATAGTTTTATTAAAAACTGATATAACTCACTGCATTGCATTTGGATAGTTTTATTTAAAACTGATATAACTCAGTGCATTGCAAATGGATAGTTTTATTAAAAATTGATATAACTCAGTGCATTGCATATGGATAGTTTTATTAAAAACTGATATAACTCAGTGCATTGCATATGGATAGTTTTATTTAAAACTGATATAACTCAGTGCATTGCATATGGATAGTTTTATTTAAAACTGATATAACTCAGTGCATTGCATATGGATAGTTTTATTAAAAACTGATATAACTCAGTGCATTGCATATGGATAGTTTTATTAAAAACTGATATAACTCAGTGCATTGCATATGGATAGTTTTATTTAAAACAGATATAACTCACTGCCTTGCATATGGATAGTTTTATTTAAAACTGATATAACTCAGTGCATTGCATATGGATAGTTTTAGTTAAAACTGATATAACTCAGTGCATTGCATATGGATAGTTTTATTAAAAACTGATATAACTCAGTGCATTGCATATGGATAAAATTATTAAAAACTGATATAACTCAGTGCATTGCATATGGATAGTTTTATTAAAAACTGACATAACTCACTGCATTGCATATGGATAGTTTTATTAAAACCTGATATAACTCAGTGCATTGCATATGGATAGTTTTATTAAAAACTGATATAACTCACTGCATTGCATATGGATAGTTTTATTAAAAACTGATATAATTCAGTGCATTGCATATAAATAGTTTTATTAAAACCTGATATAACTCAGTGCATTGCATATGGATAGTTTTATTAAAAACTGAAATAACTCAGTGCATTGCATATGGATAGTTTTATTAAAACCTGATATAACTCACTGCATTGCATATGGATAGTTTTATTAAAAACTGATATAACTCACTGCATTGCATATGGATAGTTTTATTTAAAACTGATATAACTCAGTGCATTGCATATGGATAGTTTTATTAAAAACTGATATAACTCAGTGCATTGCATATGGATAATTTTATTTAAAACTGGTATAACTCACTGCATTGCTATGGATAGTTTTATTTAAAACTGATATCACTCACTTCATTGCATATGGATAGTTTTATTTAAAACTGATATAACTGAGTGCATTGCATATGGATAGTTTTATTTAAAACTAATATAACTCAGTGCATTGCATATCGATAGTTTTATTAAAAACTGATATAACTCACTGCATTGCATATGGATAGCTTTATTTAAAACTGATATAACTCAGTGCATTGCATATCGATAGTTTTATTAAAACCCGATATAACTCAGTGCATTGCATATGGATAGTTTTATCAAAAACTGATATAACTCACTGCATTGCATATGGGTAGCTTTATTTAAAACTGATATAACTCACTGTATTGCTTATGGATAGTTTTATTAAAAACTGATATAACTCAGTGCATTGCATATGGATAGTTTTATTAAAAACTGATATAACTCAGTGCATTGCATATGGATAGTTTTATTAAAAACTGATATAACTCAGTGCATTGCATATGGATAGTTTTATTAAAAACTGATATAACTCAGTGCATTGCATATGGGTAGTTTTATTAAAAACTGATATAACTCAGTGCATTGCATATGGATAGTTTTATTAAAAACTGATATAACTCAGTGCATTGCATATGGATAGTTTTATTAAAAACTGATATAACTCAGTGCATTGCATATGGATAGTTTTATTAAAAACTGATATAACTCAGTGCATTGCATATGGATAGTTTTATTAAAAACTGATATAACTCAGTGCATTGCATATGGATAGTTTTATTAAAAACTGATATAACTCAGTACATTGCATATGGATAGTTTTATTAAAAACTGATATAACTCAGTGCATTGCATATGGATAGTTTTATTAAAAACTGATATAACTGAGTGCATTGCATATCGATAGTCTTATTAAAAACTGATATAACTCACTGCATTGCATATGGGTAGCTTTATTTAAAACTGATATAACTCACTGCATTGCATATGGGTAGCTTTATTTAAAACTGATATAACTCACTGTATTGCTTATGGATAGTTTTATTAAAAACTGATATAACTCACTGCATTGCATATTGATAGTTTTATTTAAAACTGATATAACTCAGTGCATTGCATATCGATAGTTTTATTAAAACCCGATATAACTCAGTGCATTGCATATGGATAGTTTTATTAAAAACTGATATAACTCAGTGCATTGCATATGGATAGTTTTATTAAAAACTGATATAACTCAGTGCATTGCATATGGATAGTTTTATTTAAAACTGATATAACTCAGTGCATTGCATATGGATAGTTTTATTTAAAACTGATATAACTCAGTGCATTGCATATCGATAGTCTTATTAAAAACTGATATAACTCACTGCATTGCATATGGATAGCTTTATTTAAAACTGATATAACTCACTGCATTGCTTATGGATAGTTTTATTTAAAACTGATATAACTCAGTGCATTGCATATCGATAGTTTTATTAAAAACTGATATAACTCACTGCATTGCATATGGATAGCTTTATTTAAAACTGATATAACTCAGTGCATTGCATATCGATAGTTTTATTAAAACCCGATATAACTCAGTGCATTGCATATGGATAGTTTTATTAAAAACTGATATAACTCAGTGCATTGCATATGGATAGTTTTATTAAAAACTGATATAACTCAGTGCATTGCATATGGATAGTTTTATTTAAAACTGATATAACTCAGTGCATTGCATATGGATAAAATTATTAAAAACTGATATAACTCAGTGCATTGCATATGGATAGTTTTATTAAAAACTGACATAACTCACTGCCTTGCATATGGATAGTTTTATTTAAAACTGATACAACTCAGTGCATTGCATATGGATAGTTTTATTTAAAACTGATATAACTCAGTGCATTGCATATGGATAGTTTTATTAAAAACTGATATAACTCAGTGCATTGCATATGGATAAAATTATTAAAAACTGATATAACTCAGTGCATTGCATATGGATAGTTTTATTAAAAACTGACATAACTCACTGCATTGCATATGGATAGTTTTATTAAAACCTGATATAACTCACTGCATTGCATATGGATAGTTTTATTAAAAACTGATATAACTCACTGCATTGCATATGGATAGTTTTATTTAAAACTGATATAACTCAGTGCATTGCATATGGATAGTTTTATTAAAAACTGATATAACTCAGTGCATTGCATATGGATAATTTTATTTAAAACTGATATAACTCACTGCATTGCATATGGATAGTTTTATTAAAAACTGATATAACTCAGTGCATTGCATATGGATAATTTTATTTAAAACTGATATAACTCACTGCATTGCTATGGATAGTTTTATTTAAAACTGATATCACTCACTTCATTGCATATGGATAGTTTTATTTAAAACTGATATAACTGAGTGCATTGCATATGGATAGTTTTATTTAAAACTAATATAACTCAGTGCATTGCATATCGATAGTTTTATTAAAAACTGATATAACTCACTGCATTGCATATGGATAGCTTTATTTAAAACTGATATAACTCAGTGCATTGCATATCGATAGTTTTATTAAAACCCGATATAACTCAGTGCATTGCATATGGATAGTTTTATCAAAAACTGATATAACTCACTGCATTGCATATGGGTAGCTTTATTTAAAACTGATATAACTCACTGTATTGCTTATGGATAGTTTTATTAAAAACTGATATAACTCAGTGCATTGCATATGGATAGTTTTATTAAAAACTGATATAACTCAGTGCATTGCATATGGATAGTTTTATTAAAAACTGATATAACTCAGTGCATTCCATATGGATAGTTTTATTAAAAACTGATATAACTCAGTGCATTGCATATGGGTAGTTTTATTAAAAACTGATACAACTCAGTGCATTGCATATGGATAGTTTTATTTAAAACTGATATAACTCAGTGCATTGCATATGGATAGTTTTATTTAAAACTGATATAACTCAGTGCATTGCATATCGATAGTCTTATTAAAAACTGATATAACTCACTGCATTGCATATGGATAGCTTTATTTAAAACTGATATAACTCACTGCATTGCTTATGGATAGTTTTATTTAAAACTGATATAACTCAGTGCATTGCATATCGATAGTTTTATTAAAAACTGATATAACTCACTGCATTGCATATGGATAGCTTTATTTAAAACTGATATAACTCAGTGCATTGCATATCGATAGTTTTATTAAAACCCGATATAACTCAGTGCATTGCATATGGATAGTTTTATTAAAAACTGATATAACTCAGTGCATTGCATATGGATAGTTTTATTAAAAACTGATATAACTCAGTGCATTGCATATGGATAGTTTTATTTAAAACTGATATAACTCAGTGCATTGCATATGGATAAAATTATTAAAAACTGATATAACTCAGTGCATTGCATATGGATAGTTTTATTAAAAACTGACATAACTCACTGCCTTGCATATGGATAGTTTTATTTAAAACTGATACAACTCAGTGCATTGCATATGGATAGTTTTATTTAAAACTGATATAACTCAGTGCATTGCATATGGATAGTTTTATTAAAAACTGATATAACTCAGTGCATTGCATATGGATAAAATTATTAAAAACTGATATAACTCAGTGCATTGCATATGGATAGTTTTATTAAAAACTGACATAACTCACTGCATTGCATATGGATAGTTTTATTAAAACCTGATATAACTCACTGCATTGCATATGGATAGTTTTATTAAAAACTGATATAACTCACTGCATTGCATATGGATAGTTTTATTTAAAACTGATATAACTCAGTGCATTGCATATGGATAGTTTTATTAAAAACTGATATAACTCAGTGCATTGCATATGGATAATTTTATTTAAAACTGATATAACTCACTGCATTGCATATGGATAGTTTTATTAAAAACTGATATAACTCAGTGCATTGCATATGGATAATTTTATTTAAAACTGATATAACTCACTGCATTGCTATGGATAGTTTTATTTAAAACTGATATCACTCACTTCATTGCATATGGATAGTTTTATTTAAAACTGATATAACTGAGTGCATTGCATATGGATAGTTTTATTTAAAACTAATATAACTCAGTGCATTGCATATCGATAGTTTTATTAAAAACTGATATAACTCACTGCATTGCATATGGATAGCTTTATTTAAAACTGATATAACTCAGTGCATTGCATATCGATAGTTTTATTAAAACCCGATATAACTCAGTGCATTGCATATGGATAGTTTTATCAAAAACTGATATAACTCACTGCATTGCATATGGGTAGCTTTATTTAAAACTGATATAACTCACTGTATTGCTTATGGATAGTTTTATTAAAAACTGATATAACTCAGTGCATTGCATATGGATAGTTTTATTAAAAACTGATATAACTCAGTGCATTGCATATGGATAGTTTTATTAAAAACTGATATAACTCAGTGCATTCCATATGGATAGTTTTATTAAAAACTGATATAACTCAGTGCATTGCATATGGGTAGTTTTATTAAAAACTGATACAACTCAGTGCATTGCATATGGATAGTTTTATTAAAAACTGATATAACTCAGTGCATTGCATATGGATAGTTTTATTAAAAACTGATATAACTCAGTGCATTGCATATGGATAGTTTTATTAAAAACTGATATAACTCAGTGCATTGCATATGGATAGTTTTATTAAAAACTGATATAACTCAGTGCATTGCATATGGATAGTTTTATTAAAAACTGATATATCTCAGTGCATTGCATATGGATAGTTTTATTAAAAACTGATATAACTCAGTGCATTGCATATGGATAGTTTTATTAAAAACTGATATAACTGAGTGCATTGCATATCGATAGTCTTATTAAAAACTGATATAACTCACTGCATTGCATATGGGTAGCTTTATTTAAAACTGATATAACTCACTGCATTGCATATGGTTAGCTTTATTTAAAACTGATATAACTCACTGTATTGCTTATGGATAGTTTTATTAAAAACTGATATAACTCACTGCATTGCATATTGATAGTTTTATTTAAAACTGATATAACTCAGTGCATTGCATATCGATAGTTTTATTAAAACCCGATATAACTCAGTGCATTGCATATTGATAGTTTTATTAAAAACTGATATAACTCAGTGCATTGCATATGGATAGTTTTATTAAAAACTGATATAACTCAGTGCATTGCATATGGATAGTTTTATTTAAAACTGATATAACTCAGTGCATTGCATATGGATAGTTTTATTAAAAACTGATATAACTCAGTGCATTGCATATGGATAGTTTTATTAAAAACTGATATAACTGAGTGCATTGCATATCGATAGTCTTATTAAAAACTGATATAACTCACTGCATTGCATATGGGTAGCTTTATTTAAAACTGATATAACTCACTGCATTGCATATGGTTAGCTTTATTTAAAACTGATATAACTCACTGTATTGCTTATGGATAGTTTTATTAAAAACTGATATAACTCACTGCATTGCATATTGATAGTTTTATTTAAAACTGATATAACTCAGTGCATTGCATATCGATAGTTTTATTAAAACCCGATATAACTCAGTGCATTGCATATTGATAGTTTTATTAAAAACTGATATAACTCAGTGCATTGCATATGGATAGTTTTATTAAAAACTGATATAACTCAGTGCATTGCATATGGATAGTTTTATTTAAAACTGATATAACTCAGTGCATTGCATATGGATAGTTTTATTAAAAACTGATCTAACTCAGTGCATTGCATATCGATAGTCTTATTAAAAACTGATATAACTCACTGCATTGCATATGGATAGCTTTATTTAAAACTGATATAACTCACTGCATTGCTTATGGATAGTTTTATTTAAAACTGATATAACTCAGTGCATTGCATATCGATAGTTTTATTAAAAACTGATATAACTCACTGCATTGCATATGGATAGCTTTATTTAAAACTGATATAACTCAGTGCATTGCATATGGATAGTTTTATTAAAAACTGATATAACTCAGTGCATTGCATATGGATAGTTTTATTAAAAACTGATATAACTCAGTGCATTGCATATGGATAGTTTTATTTAAAACTGATATAACTCAGTGCATTGCATATGGATAAAATTATTAAAAACTGATATAACTCAGTGCATTGCATATGGATAGTTTTATTAAAAACTGACATAACTCACTGCATTGCATATGGATAGTTTTATTAAAACCTGATATAACTCAGTGCATTGCATATGGATAGTTTTATTAAAAACTGATATAACTCACTGCATTGCATATGGATAGTTTTATTAAAAACTGATATAATTCAGTGCATTGCATATGGATAGTTTTATTTAAAACTGATATAACTCAGTGCATTGCATATGGATAGTTTTATTTAAAACTGATATAACTCAGTGCATTGCATATGGATAGTTTTATTAAAAACTGATATAACTCAGTGCATTGCATATGGATAGTTTTATTTAAAATTGATATAACTCAGTGCATTGCATATCGACAGTTTTATTAAAAACTGATATAACTCACTGCATTGCATATGGATAGTTTTATTTAAAACTGATATAACTCAGTGCATTGCATATGGATAGTTTTATTAAAAACTGATATAACTCAGTGCATTGCATATGGATAATTTTATTTAAAACTGATATAACTCACTTCATTGCATATGGATAGTTTTATTTAAAACTGATATCACTCACTTCATTGCATATGGATAGTTTTATTTAAAACTGATATAACTGAGTGCATTGCATATGGATAGTTTTATTTAAAACTAATATAACTCAGTTCATTGCATATCGATAGTTTTATTAAAAACTGATATAACTCACTGCAGTGCATATGGATAGTTTTATTTAAAACTGATATAACTCAGTGCATTGCATATGGATAGTTTTATTAAAAACTGATATAACTCACTGCATTGCATATGGATAGTTTTATTTAAAACTGATATAACTCAGTGCATTGCATATGGAAAGTTTTATTTAAAACTGATATAACTCAGTGCATTGCATATGGATAGTTTTATTTAAAACTGATATAACTCACTGCATTGCATATCGATAGTTTTATTAAAAACTGATATAACTC
Source organism: Ceratitis rosa (assembly GCA_037013455.1). Taxonomy (NCBI): domain Eukaryota; kingdom Metazoa; phylum Arthropoda; class Insecta; order Diptera; family Tephritidae; genus Ceratitis; species Ceratitis rosa. The sequence continues at coordinate 20,824 of JAWMAG010000373.1, forward strand.
AGTGCATTGCATATGGATAGTTTTATTAAAAACTGATATAACTCAGTGCATTGCATATCGATAGTCTTATTAAAAACTGATATAACTCACTGCATTGCATATGGATAGCTTTATTTAAAACTGATATAGCTCACTGCATTGCTTATGGATAGTTTTATTTAAAACTGATATAACTCAGTGCATTGCATATCGATAGTTTTATTAAAAACTGATATAACTCACTGCATTGCATATGGATAGTTTTATTAAAAACTGATATAACTCAGTGCATTGCATATGGATAGTTTTATTTAAAACTGATATAACTCAGTGCATTGCATATGGATAGTTTTATTTAAAACTGATATAACTCAGTGCATTGCATATCGATAGTCTTATTAAAAACTGATATAACTCACTGCATTGCATATGGATAGCTTTATTTAAAACTGATATAACTCACTGCATTGTATATGGATAGCTTTATTTAAAACTGATATAACTCAGTGCATTGCATATCGATAGTTTTATTAAAACCCGATATAACTCAGTGCATTGCATATGGATAGTTTTATTAAAAACTGATATAACTCAGTGCATTGCATATGGATAGTTTTATTAAAAACTGATATAACTCAGTGCATTGCATATGGATAGTTTTATTTAAAACTGATATAACTCAGTGCATTGCATATCGATAGTCTTATTAAAAACTGATATAACTCACTGCATTGCATATCTATAGCTTTATTTAAAACTGATATAACTCACTGCATTGCTTATGGATAGTTTTATTTAAAACTGATATAACTCAGTGCATTGCATATCGATAGTTTTATTAAAAACTGATATAACTCAGTGCATTGCATATGGATAGTTTTATTTAAAACTGATATAACTCAGTGCATTGCATATGGATAGTTTTATTAAAAACTGATATAACTCAGTGCATTGCATATGGATAGTTTTATTAAAAACTGATATAACTCAGTGCATTGCATATCGATAGTTTTATTAAAAACTGGTATAACTCACTGCATTGCGTATGGATAGTTTTATTTAAAACTGATATAACTCAGTGCATTGCATATGGATAGTTTTATTAAAAACTGATATAACTCAGTGCATTGCATATGAATAGTTTTATTTAAAACTGATATAACTCAGTGCATTGCATATCGATAGTCTTATTAAAAACTGATATAACTCAGTGCATTGCATATGGATAGCTTTATTTAAAACTGATATAACTCAGTGCATTGCATATCGATAGTTTTATTAAAACCCGATATAACTCAGTGCATTGCATATGGATAGTTTTATTAAAAACTGATATAACTCAGTGCATTGCATATGGATAGTTTTATTAAAAACTGATATAACTCAGTGCATTGCATATGGAAAGTTTTATTTAAAACTGATATAACTCAGTGCATTGCATATCGATAGTCTTATTAAAAACTGATATAACTCACTGCATTGCATATCTATAGCTTTATTTAAAACTGATATAACTCACTGCATTGCTTATGGATAGTTTTAGTTAAAACTGATATAACTCAGTGCATTGCATATCGATAGTTTTATTAAAAACTGATATAACTCAGTGCATTGCATATGGATAGTTTTATTTAAAACTGATATAACTCAGTGCATTGCATATGGATAGTTTTATTTAAAGCTGATATAACTCAGTGCATTGCATATGGATAGTTTTATTAAAAACTGATAGAACTCACTGCATTGCATATGGATAGTTTTATTTAAAGCTGATATAACTCAGTGCATTGCATATGGATAGTTTTATTTAAAACTGATATAACTCAGTGCATTGCATATCGATAGTTTTATTAAAAACTGATATAACTCACTGCATTGCATATGGATAGTTTTATTTAAAACTGATATAGCTCAATGCATTGCATATGGATAGTTTTATTAAAAACTGATATAACTCAGTGCATTGCATATGTATACTTTTATTTAAAACTGATATAACTCAGTGCATTGCATATGGATAGTTTTATTTAAAACTGATATAACTCAGTGCATTGCATATCGATAGTTTTATTAAAAACTGATATAACTCAGGGCATTGCATATGGATAGTTTTATTAAAAAATGATATAACTCACTGCATTGCATATGGATAGTTTTATTAAAAACTGATATAGCTTACTGCATTGCATATGGATAGTTTTATTTAAAACTGATATAACTCAGTGCATTGCATATCGATAGTTTTATTAAAAACTGATACAACTCAGTGCATTGCATATGGATAGTTTTATTAAAAACTGATATAACTCACTGTATTGCATATGGATAGTTTTATTTAAAACTGATATAACTCACTGCATTGCATATGGATAGTTTTATTAAAAACTGATATAACTCAGTGCATTGCATATGGATAGTTTTATTTAAAACTGATATAACTCAGTGCATTGCATATCGATAGTTTTATTAAAAACTGATATAACTCACTGCATTGCATAAGGATAGTTTTATTTAAAACTGATATAACTCAGTGCATTGCATATGGATAGTTTTATTTAAAACTGATATAACTCAGTGCATTGCATATCGATAGTTTTAGTAAAACCCGATATAACTCAGTGCATTGCATATCGATAGCCTTATTAAAAACTGATATAACTCAGTGCATTGCATATGGATAGTTTTATTAAAAACTGATATAACTCACTGCATTGCATAAGGATAGTTTTATTTAAAACTGATATAACTCAGTGCATTGCATATCGATAGTTTTAGTAAAACCCGATATAACTCAGTGCATTGCATATGGATAGTTTTATTAAAAACTGATATAACTCAGTGCATTGCATATGGATAGTTTTATTAAAAACTGATATAACTCAGTGCATTGCATATGGATAGTTTTATTTAAAACTGATATAACTCAGTGCATTGCATAAGGATAGTTTTATTTAAAACTGATATAACTCAGTGCATTGCATAAGGATAGTTTTAATTAAAACTGATATAACTCAGTGCATTGCATATGGATAGTTTTATTTAAAACTGATATAACTCAGTGCATTGCATATCGATAGTTTTAGTAAAACCCGATATAACTCAGTGCATTGCAAATGGATAGTTTTATTAAAAACAGATAGAACTCACTGCATTGCATATGGATAGTTTTATTTAAAGCTGATCTAACTCAGTGCATTGCATATGGATAGCTTTATTTAAAACTGATATAACTCAGTGCATTGCATATGGATACTTTTATTTAAAACTGATATAACTCAGTGCATTGCATATGGATAGTTTTATTTAAAACTGATATAACTCAGTGCATTGCATATCGATAGTTTTATTAAAAACTGATATAACTCAGGGCATTGCATATGGATAGTTTTATTAAAAAATGATATAACTCACTGCATTGCATATGGATAGTTTTATTAAAAACTGATATAACTTACTGCATTGCATATGGATAGTTTTATTTAAAACTGATATAACTCACTGTATTGCATATGGATAGTTTTATTTAAAACTGATATAACTCACTGCATTGCATATGGATAGTTTTATTAAAAACTGATATAACTCAGTGCATTGCATATGGATAGTTTTATTTAAAACTGATATAACTCAGTGCATTGCATATCGATAGTTTTATTAAAAACTGATATAACTCACTGCATTGCATAAGGATAGTTTTATTTAAAACTGATATAACTCAGTGCATTGCATATGGATAGTTTTATTTAAAACTGATATAACTCAGTGCATTGCATATCGATAGTTTTAGTAAAACCCGATATAACTCAGTGCATTGCATATGGATAGTTTTATTAAAAACTGATATAACTCAGTGCATTGCATATGGATAGTTTTATTAAAAACTGATATAACTCAGTGCATTGCATATCGATAGTCTTATTAAAAACTGATATAACTCAGTGCATTGCATATCGATAGTTTTATTAAAAACTGATATAACTCACTGCATTGCATATGGATAGTTTTACTTAAAACTGTTATAACTCAGTGCATTGCATATGGATAGTTTTATTAAAAACTGAAATAACTCACTGCATTGCATATGAATAGTTTTATTTAAAACTGATATAGCTCAGTGCATTGCATATGGATAGTTTTATTTAAAACTGATATAACTCAGTGCATTGCATATCGATAGTCTTATTAAAAACTGATATAACTCAGTGCATTGCATATCGATAGTTTTATTAAAAACTGATATAACTCACTGCATTGCATATGGATAATTTTACTTAAAACTGATATAACTCAGTGCTTTGCATATGGATAGTTTTATTAAAAACTGAAATAACTCACTGCATTGCATATGAATAGTTTTATTTAAAACTGATATAACTCAGTGCATTGCATATGGATAGTTTTATTTAAAACTGATATAACTCAGTGTATTGCATATCGATAGTTTTATTAAAAACTGATATAACTCAGTGCATTGCATATGGATAGTTTTATTAAAACCTGATATAACTCAGTGCATTGCAAATGGATAGTTTTATTAAAAACTGATAGAACTCACTGCATTGCATATGGATAGTTTTATTTAAAACTGATATAACTCAGTGCATTGCATATGGATAGTTTTATTTAAAACTGATATAACTCACTGCATTGCATATGGATAGTTTTATTAAAAACTGATATAACTCAGTGCATTGCTTATGGATAGTTTTATTAAAAACTGATATAACTCAGTGCATTGCATATGGATAGTTTTATTTAAAACTGATATAACTCAGTGCATTGCATATCGATAGTTTTATTAAAAACTGATATAACTCAGGGCATTGCATATGGATAGTTTTATTAAAAAATGATATAACTCACTGCATTGCATATGGATAGTTTTATTAAAAACTGATATAACTTACTGCATTGCATATGGATAGTTTTATTTAAAACTGATATAACTCAGTGCATTGCATATTGATAGTTTTATTTAAAACTGATATAACTCAGTGCATTGCATATCGATAGTTTTATTAAAAACTGATACAACTCAGTGCATTGCATATGGATAGTTTTATTAAAAACTGATATAACTCACTATATTGCATATGGATAGTTTTATTTAAAACTGATATAACTCACTGCATTGCATATGGATGTTTTATTAAAAACTGATATAACTCAGTGCATTGCATATGGATAGTTTTATTTGAAACTGATATAACTCAGTGCATTGCATATCGATAGTTTTATTAAAAACTGATATAACTCACTGCATTGCATAAGGATAGTTTTATTTAAAACTGATATAGCTCAATGCATTGCATATGGATAGTTTTATTAAAAACTGATATAACTCAGTGCATTGCATATGGATACTTTTATTTAAAACTGATATAACTCAGTGCATTGCATATGGATAGTTTTATTTAAAACTGATATAACTCAGTGCATTGCATATGGATAGTTTTATTTAAAACTGATATAACTCAGTGCATTGCATATCGATAGTCTTATTAAAACCTGATATAACTCAGTGCATTGCATATCGATAGTTTTATTAAAAACTGATATAACTCACTGCATTGCATATGGATAATTTTACTTAAAACTGATATAACTCAGTGCATTGCATATGGATAGTTTTATTAAAAACTGAAATAACTCACTGCATTGCATATGAATAGTTTTATTTAAAACTGATATAACTCAGTGCATTGCATATGGATAGTTTTATTTAAAACTGATATAACTCAGTGTATTGCATATCGATAGTTTTATTAAAAACTGATATAACTCAGTGCATTGCATATGGATAGTTTTATTAAAACCTGATATAACTCAGTGCATTGCAAATGGATAGTTTTATTAAAAACTGATAGAACTCACTGCATTGCATATGGATAGTTTTATTTAAAACTGATATAACTCAGTGCATTGCATATGGATAGTTTTATTTAAAACTGATATAGCTCAATGCATTGCATATGGATAGTTTTATTAAAAACTGATATAACTCAGTGCATTGCATATGGATAGTTTTATTAAAAACTGATATAACTCAGTGCATTGCATATGGATAGTTTTATTTAAAACTGATATAACTCAGTGCATTGCATATCGATAGTTTTATTAAAAACTGATATAACTCAGTGCATTGCATATGGATACTTTTATTTAAAACTGATATAACTCAGTGCATTGCATATGGATAGTTTTATTTAAAACTGATATAACTCACTGCATTGCATATGGATGTTTTATTAAAAACTGATATAACTCAGTGCATTGCATATGGATAGTTTTATTTAAAACTGATATAACTCAGTGCATTGCATATCGATAGTTTTATTAAAAACTGATATAACTCACTGCATTGCATAAGGATAGTTTTATTTAAAACTGATATAGCTCAATGCATTGCATATGGATAGTTTTATTAAAAACTGATATAACTCAGTGCATTGCATATGGATACTTTTATTTAAAACTGATATAACTCAGTGCATTGCATATGGATAGTTTTATTTAAAACTGATATAACTCAGTGCATTGCATATCGATAGTTTTATTAAAAACTGATATAACTCAGGGCATTGCATATGGATAGTTTTATTAAAAAATGATATAACTCACTGCATTGCATATGGATAGTTTTATTAAAAACTGATATAACTTACTGCATTGCATATGGATAGTTTTATTTAAAACTGATATAACTCAGTGCATTGCATATTGATAGTTTTATTTAAAACTGATATAACTCAGTGCATTGCATATCGATAGTTTTATTAAAAACTGATACAACTCAGTGCATTGCATATGGATAGTTTTATTAAAAACTGATATAACTCACTGTATTGCATATGGATAGTTTTATTTAAAACTGATATAACTCACTGCATTGCATATGGATAGTTTTATTAAAAACTGATATAACTCAGTGCATTGCATATGGATAGTTTTATTTAAAACTGATATAACTCAGTGCATTGCATATCGATAGTTTTATTAAAAACTGATATAACTCACTGCATTGCATAAGGATAGTTTTATTTAAAACTGATATAACTCAGTGCATTGCATATGGATAGTTTTATTTAAAACTGATATAACTCAGTGCATTGCATATCGATATATCGATAGTTTTAGTAAAACCCGATATAACTCAGTGCATTGCATATGGATAGTTTTATTAAAAACTGATATAACTCAGTGCATTGCATATGGATAGTTTTATTAAAAACTGATATAACTCACTGCATTGCATATGGATAGCTTTATTTAAAACTGATATAACTCACTGCATTGCTTATGGATAGTTTTATTTAAAACTGATATAACTCAGTGCATTGCATATCGATAGTTTTATTAAAAACTGATATAACAGTTATCACCGGAGATTTCAACAGTTGGAACCAGAAATGGGGTTCCACAATAAACAACAAAAGAGGAAATACACTACTAAAGTTTCTGGACCAATCAGACTTAGTTCTACTCAATGGCAACTCTCATTTTGTTCGCCTACCTTAGTACCTAACAGCTCATGGAAGACATTAAAAGATTTGCACGGAAGCGACCACTTCCCTATCCATATTTCCCTGCTTGCACAAAAAACTGCCACATGCCATAAACGATCCCAATTCAAAACCCAACTTGCCGACTGGACACATTATAATCTGTCTACGTACCATCTTACCAATAAATATGCATCTAGCAAAAACACTAATAAAGAAGCCGCAAACATAAAGAAAATACTTTTGCAAAGCGCACACAAAGCAATCCCTCAAACTACTTCTAGTCCCCAAAAACACAACGTCCCATGGTGGAATAAAACTCTGTCAGAATTAAAATACTCCAAAAACTGCGCCTGGCGAAATTTAAATAACAATATTAACCCTGAAAACATAAAACATTTCAAAAAAGCGAATGCTTTATTTCGTCGAGAACTAAGGCAAAGTAAAATGAAAGCTACTACAATATTCACATCAGAAATTCGACCCTCAACCTCGACATCTAAAGTTTGGGCTAACATCCGAACCTTCTGTGGCCTTAACAACAACACTACGATACACTGTTTACAAGACACACAAACAGGACGAACCAATACATGTAAACTTGAGATAGCCAACAACTTTGCTCAACATTGGTCAAAAACCTCCCAAGACTCGGGGTTTTCCCAAGAGTTTATTAACAACAAGTACAAACCAGTGCATAGAACATTCAACCTTACACAATCCGCCAACCAAATAGAAGCTGACATCACATATATTGAGCTATTATCGGCTCTCCAGTCCCTAAAAGGGAACACACCTGGTCACGACCGAATATCATACCTCATGACCAAAAAGTCCTCAAACGCAACCAAACAAAGGATCACTCAACATTTCAATGACATTCTTAACAGCCATATTCCACAATCATACAAAACAAGCCTAATTATCCCAATTTTAAAACCCAATAAAAATAAAACCACTATAACTTCTTACCGACCAATATCACTAAACCCCTGTATTGCAAAACTATTAGACAAAATAATTGCCAAAAGACTATGGTGGTACGTCACCAACAATAACTTACTACATCAAAATCAATTCGGTTTCAAAAGAGGAAAGGCAGTTACAGACTGTCTGATTTATGCAGACCATCTCATAACTGAATCACTTTCAAAAAGAAGCCACACATCTATCATTTCCCTTGACTTTTCAAAGGCTTTTGATAGGATTGGCGTCCACGCTATACTCGATCAAGTAAATGAATGGAAACTAGGACCCAAAATCATTAACTATATTGTCAACTTCATGTCAAACAGAAAAATAATGGTACGGATCGGACACCAAATCTCAAGAACTTTTCCACTTTTTAACGGAGTGCCCCAGGGTTCCCCGATATCAGTAATTGTATTCCTAATAGCCTATAATAGACCGCTTATGCTGACGACTTCCACCTCATAATACAACACAATAAACAAAAAAAACTTAACTTACAACTTAGATACCTTATTTCAAAACATTACCAGCTGGTGCAATTATTCTGGCGCAAACCTATCTTTAGATAAATGTAAACACATCCACATATGCAGAAAGCACAAATGCTCTACTAACATCCACACAAACAATATCACAATCCCAACGGTAAGAACACTTAAAATTCTAGGAATTACCTTTAGCAATAACTACAGATGGAACTCCCATATAACTGAACTAGCAACTTCCCTTTCAAAAAGACTCGATATTATTAAATGCTTATCAAGTACTAAGTTTAACTGCAACACACACACATTGCTCAGCATAACTAGAGCCCTAATTATCTCAAAGATAGACTACGGCCTATTTCTCTATGGGGACTCCCCCAAATCAACATTAAACAAGCTTAAAACAAAACTTAATTCCGCAATCCGTACAGCCCTAGGTGCCTTCCGCACTACTCCAATCCATAATTTGTTGTTAGAAGCGAACATACATACCATAGAAAACAAGTTCGACTACCTCACAGCCAAACTTTTGAAAACCCTTATAAACTCCTCAGACACACCTCTATTCAAAATATTAAAAACTCACCAAAGAATTAGAAAACGTAGGAAAACTATAAAATCTGTCCTCAACAAAATCGTATCGAAATGTACTAATCTAAATCTCCCCTTTCACCCCTACAAAAATAAGAAACAGGAGCCAACTTGGAACCTAACACCTTATCTTATAGATACTTCTCTAAACTCTAATGCCAAAAATGACACAAACCAATCCATATACCAACAAGAGTTCCTAAAAATCAAATCTCTCAATAAGAACTATACATTCATTTACACGGATGGCTCACAATCAAACACACTTTCCACATATTCCATAACTACAGAAAACACTGTCCTGAAATCGGGAATACTTCCATTCTACTCGTCAGTACTATCAGCTGAAACAATTGGCATAGTAGAAGCAATTCAATTAATAAAAACAAAAAGAGGTAAATTCATCATATGCTCTGATTCTCTATCAGCCTTAAAATCAATCTCCAACCCAAATAATAATGAAACCTACCCAAGTGCCATTAGGTCACTCCTAATCAAACACATGCCAAAAATTAGACTTCTTTGGATACCTGGTCATTCCAACATCACTGGTAATGAGCTAGCAGATAAAACGGCCAAGGAAGCGGCACGTCTTCCCCTTATATATACCCAAAACTTTAACATAAAAGACATAAATAGTTTCTTAAAACACCAGCTCCAAAACGAACTTAATACGAAAACTTAATACCAAAATCCAGCAACTGGTACCAGCAAATTTACAAAAAACAACATATTAGCGACAACTACCTTAAATTCATCCCCCAAAATTCTCTTACAAGGCTTGACCAAACTAAAATAATTAGACTCCGACTAGGACACACAAAGATCACTAAACTATATCACATAGACAGAAACTCTCCTCCTTTATGCCCTACTTGCCAAAATCATTCCCCAACTTCTATTGAATACATCCTCGACTCCTGCCACTCCTCATCAATCCTGAGAAGACAAATCTTCCATAACGACAAACCCTCCCAACTCCTCTCCAATCCCAACCTAGATAATATGAGTAAAATCATTAAATTCCTAAAATTATCTAACCTCTATCATCACATATAAAACTAAAATCAAAACCCAGAATAGAAAAAAAAAAAAAAATGTTACCTTATCAATATACTATATTTAGATTTAAGCATACCAACGATGTATATGTAATATTTTATTTCTAAACACAAGTATAGCGTAAGGCCCCAGCAGCCAAAGCTATCTCTCCTGTTAGATTAAGTTTTTTTATATAAACTTTTCTATCAGCTATAAATAAATAAATAAATAAAACTGATATAACTCAGTGCATTGCATATTGATAGTTTTATTTAAAACTGATATAACTCAGTGCATTGCATATCGATAGTTTTATTAAAAACTGATACAACTCAGTGCATTGCATATGGATAGTTTTATTAAAAACTGATATAACTCACTGTATTGCATATGGATAGTTTTATTTAAAACTGATATAACTCACTGCATTGCATATGGATAGTTTTATTAAAAACTGATATAACTCAGTGCATTGCATATGGATAGTTTTATTTAAAACTGATATAACTCAGTGCATTGCATATGGATAGTTTTATTTAAAACTGATATAACTCAGTGCATTGCATATGGATAGTTTTATTTAAAACTGATATAACTCAGTGCATTGCATATCGATAGTTTTATTAAAAACTGATATAACTCACTGCATTGCATATAGATAGTTTTATTAAAAACTGATATAACTCAGTGCATTGCATATGGATAGTTTTATTTAAAACTGATATAACTCAGTGCATTGCATATGGATAGTTTTATTTAAAACTGATATAACTCACTGCCTTGCATATGGATAGTTTTATTTAGAACTGATATAACTCAGTGCATTGCATATGGATAGTTTTATTTAAAACTGATATAACTCAGTGCATTGCATATGGATAGTTTTATTAAAAACTGATATAACTCACTGCATTGCATATGGATAGTTTTATTTAAAACTGATATAACTCAGTGCATTGCATATGGATAGTTTTATCTAAAACTGATATAACTCAGTGCATTGCATATGGATAGTTTTATTAAAAACTGATATAACTCAGTGCATCGCATATGGATAGTTTTATTAAAAACTGATATAACTCAGTGCATTGCATATGGATAGTTTTATTTAAAACTGATATAACTCAGTGCATTGCATATCGATAGTTTTATTAAAAACTGATATAACTCACTGCATTGCATAAGGATAGTTTTATTTAAAACTGATATAACTCAGTGCATTGCATATGGATAGTTTTATTTAAAACTGATATAACTCAGTGCATTGCATATCGATAGTTTTAGTAAAACCCGATATAACTCAGTGCATTGCATATCGATAGCCTTATTAAAAACTGATATAACTCAGTGCATTGCATATGGATAGTTTTATTAAAAACTGATATAACTCACTGCATTGCATAAGGATAGTTTTATTTAAAACTGATATAACTCAGTGCATTGCATATCGATAGTTTTAGTAAAACCCGATATAACTCAGTGCATTGCATATGGATAGTTTTATTAAAAACTGATATAACTCAGTGCATTGCATATGGATAGTTTTATTAAAAACTGATATAACTCAGTGCATTGCATATGGATAGTTTTATTTAAAACTGATATAACTCAGTGCATTGCATAAGGATAGTTTTATTTAAAACTGATATAACTCAGTGCATTGCATAAGGATAGTTTTAATTAAAACTGATATAACTCAGTGCATTGCATATGGATAGTTTTATTTAAAACTGATATAACTCAGTGCATTGCATATCGATAGTTTTAGTAAAACCCGATATAACTCAGTGCATTGCAAATGGATAGTTTTATTAAAAACAGATAGAACTCACTGCATTGCATATGGATAGTTTTATTTAAAGCTGATCTAACTCAGTGCATTGCATATGGATAGCTTTATTTAAAACTGATATAACTCAGTGCATTGCATATGGATACTTTTATTTAAAACTGATATAACTCAGTGCATTGCATATGGATAGTTTTATTTAAAACTGATATAACTCAGTGCATTGCATATCGATAGTTTTATTAAAAACTGATATAACTCAGGGCATTGCATATGGATAGTTTTATTAAAAAATGATATAACTCACTGCATTGCATATGGATAGTTTTATTAAAAACTGATATAACTTACTGCATTGCATATGGATAGTTTTATTTAAAACTGATATAACTCACTGTATTGCATATGGATAGTTTTATTTAAAACTGATATAACTCACTGCATTGCATATGGATAGTTTTATTAAAAACTGATATAACTCAGTGCATTGCATATGGATAGTTTTATTTAAAACTGATATAACTCAGTGCATTGCATATCGATAGTTTTATTAAAAACTGATATAACTCACTGCATTGCATAAGGATAGTTTTATTTAAAACTGATATAACTCAGTGCATTGCATATGGATAGTTTTATTTAAAACTGATATAACTCAGTGCATTGCATATCGATAGTTTTAGTAAAACCCGATATAACTCAGTGCATTGCATATGGATAGTTTTATTAAAAACTGATATAACTCAGTGCATTGCATATGGATAGTTTTATTAAAAACTGATATAACTCAGTGCATTGCATATCGATAGTCTTATTAAAAACTGATATAACTCAGTGCATTGCATATCGATAGTTTTATTAAAAACTGATATAACTCACTGCATTGCATATGGATAGTTTTACTTAAAACTGTTATAACTCAGTGCATTGCATATGGATAGTTTTATTAAAAACTGAAATAACTCACTGCATTGCATATGAATAGTTTTATTTAAAACTGATATAGCTCAGTGCATTGCATATGGATAGTTTTATTTAAAACTGATATAACTCAGTGCATTGCATATCGATAGTCTTATTAAAAACTGATATAACTCAGTGCATTGCATATCGATAGTTTTATTAAAAACTGATATAACTCACTGCATTGCATATGGATAATTTTACTTAAAACCTGATATAACTCAGTGCATTGCAAATGGATAGTTTTATTAAAAACTGATAGAACTCACTGCATTGCATATGGATAGTTTTATTTAAAACTGATATAACTCAGTGCATTGCATATGGATAGTTTTATTTAAAACTGATATAACTCACTGCATTGCATATGGATAGTTTTATTAAAAACTGATATAACTCAGTGCATTGCTTATGGATAGTTTTATTAAAAACTGATATAACTCAGTGCATTGCATATGGATAGTTTTATTTAAAACTGATATAACTCAGTGCATTGCATATCGATAGTTTTATTAAAAACTGATATAACTCAGGGCATTGCATATGGATAGTTTTATTAAAAAATGATATAACTCACTGCATTGCATATGGATAGTTTTATTAAAAACTGATATAACTTACTGCATTGCATATGGATAGTTTTATTTAAAACTGATATAACTCAGTGCATTGCATATTGATAGTTTTATTTAAAACTGATATAACTCAGTGCATTGCATATCGATAGTTTTATTAAAAACTGATACAACTCAGTGCATTGCATATGGATAGTTTTATTAAAAACTGATATAACTCACTATATTGCATATGGATAGTTTTATTTAAAACTGATATAACTCACTGCATTGCATATGGATGTTTTATTAAAAACTGATATAACTCAGTGCATTGCATATGGATAGTTTTATTTGAAACTGATATAACTCAGTGCATTGCATATCGATAGTTTTATTAAAAACTGATATAACTCACTGCATTGCATAAGGATAGTTTTATTTAAAACTGATATAGCTCAATGCATTGCATATGGATAGTTTTATTAAAAACTGATATAACTCAGTGCATTGCATATGGATACTTTTATTTAAAACTGATATAACTCAGTGCATTGCATATGGATAGTTTTATTTAAAACTGATATAACTCAGTGCATTGCATATGGATAGTTTTATTTAAAACTGATATAACTCAGTGCATTGCATATCGATAGTCTTATTAAAACCTGATATAACTCAGTGCATTGCATATCGATAGTTTTATTAAAAACTGATATAACTCACTGCATTGCATATGGATAATTTTACTTAAAACTGATATAACTCAGTGCATTGCATATGGATAGTTTTATTAAAAACTGAAATAACTCACTGCATTGCATATGAATAGTTTTATTTAAAACTGATATAACTCAGTGCATTGCATATGGATAGTTTTATTTAAAACTGATATAACTCAGTGTATTGCATATCGATAGTTTTATTAAAAACTGATATAACTCAGTGCATTGCATATGGATAGTTTTATTAAAACCTGATATAACTCAGTGCATTGCAAATGGATAGTTTTATTAAAAACTGATAGAACTCACTGCATTGCATATGGATAGTTTTATTTAAAACTGATATAACTCAGTGCATTGCATATGGATAGTTTTATTTAAAACTGATATAGCTCAATGCATTGCATATGGATAGTTTTATTAAAAACTGATATAACTCAGTGCATTGCATATGGATAGTTTTATTAAAAACTGATATAACTCAGTGCATTGCATATGGATAGTTTTATTTAAAACTGATATAACTCAGTGCATTGCATATCGATAGTTTTATTAAAAACTGATATAACTCAGTGCATTGCATATGGATACTTTTATTTAAAACTGATATAACTCAGTGCATTGCATATGGATAGTTTTATTTAAAACTGATATAACTCACTGCATTGCATATGGATGTTTTATTAAAAACTGATATAACTCAGTGCATTGCATATGGATAGTTTTATTTAAAACTGATATAACTCAGTGCATTGCATATCGATAGTTTTATTAAAAACTGATATAACTCACTGCATTGCATAAGGATAGTTTTATTTAAAACTGATATAGCTCAATGCATTGCATATGGATAGTTTTATTAAAAACTGATATAACTCAGTGCATTGCATATGGATACTTTTATTTAAAACTGATATAACTCAGTGCATTGCATATGGATAGTTTTATTTAAAACTGATATAACTCAGTGCATTGCATATCGATAGTTTTATTAAAAACTGATATAACTCAGGGCATTGCATATGGATAGTTTTATTAAAAAATGATATAACTCACTGCATTGCATATGGATAGTTTTATTAAAAACTGATATAACTTACTGCATTGCATATGGATAGTTTTATTTAAAACTGATATAACTCAGTGCATTGCATATTGATAGTTTTATTTAAAACTGATATAACTCAGTGCATTGCATATCGATAGTTTTATTAAAAACTGATACAACTCAGTGCATTGCATATGGATAGTTTTATTAAAAACTGATATAACTCACTGTATTGCATATGGATAGTTTTATTTAAAACTGATATAACTCACTGCATTGCATATGGATAGTTTTATTAAAAACTGATATAACTCAGTGCATTGCATATGGATAGTTTTATTTAAAACTGATATAACTCAGTGCATTGCATATCGATAGTTTTATTAAAAACTGATATAACTCACTGCATTGCATAAGGATAGTTTTATTTAAAACTGATATAACTCAGTGCATTGCATATGGATAGTTTTATTTAAAACTGATATAACTCAGTGCATTGCATATCGATATATCGATAGTTTTAGTAAAACCCGATATAACTCAGTGCATTGCATATGGATAGTTTTATTAAAAACTGATATAACTCAGTGCATTGCATATGGATAGTTTTATTAAAAACTGATATAACTCACTGCATTGCATATGGATAGCTTTATTTAAAACTGATATAACTCACTGCATTGCTTATGGATAGTTTTATTTAAAACTGATATAACTCAGTGCATTGCATATCGATAGTTTTATTAAAAACTGATATAACAGTTATCACCGGAGATTTCAACAGTTGGAACCAGAAATGGGGTTCCACATTAAACAACAAAAGAGGAAATACACTACTAAAGTTTCTGGACCAATCAGACTTAGTTCTACTCAATGGCAACTCTCATTTTGTTCGCCTACCTTAGTACCTAACAGCTCATGGAAGACATTAAAAGATTTGCACGGAAGCGACCACTTCCCTATCCATATTTCCCTGCTTGCACAAAAAACTGCCACATGCCATAAACGATCCCAATTCAAAACCCAACTTGCCGACTGGACACATTATAATCTGTCTACGTACCATCTTACCAATAAATATGCATCTAGCAAAAACACTAATAAAGAAGCCGCAAACATAAAGAAAATACTTTTGCAAAGCGCACACAAAGCAATCCCTCAAACTACTTCTAGTCCCCAAAAACACAACGTCCCATGGTGGAATAAAACTCTGTCAGAATTAAAATACTCCAAAAACTGCGCCTGGCGAAATTTAAATAACAATATTAACCCTGAAAACATAAAACATTTCAAAAAAGCGAATGCTTTATTTCGTCGAGAACTAAGGCAAAGTAAAATGAAAGCTACTACAATATTCACATCAGAAATTCGACCCTCAACCTCGACATCTAAAGTTTGGGCTAACATCCGAACCTTCTGTGGCCTTAACAACAACACTACGATACACTGTTTACAAGACACACAAACAGGACGAACCAATACATGTAAACTTGAGATAGCCAACAACTTTGCTCAACATTGGTCAAAAACCTCCCAAGACTCGGGGTTTTCCCAAGAGTTTATTAACAACAAGTACAAACCAGTGCATAGAACATTCAACCTTACACAATCCGCCAACCAAATAGAAGCTGACATCACATATATTGAGCTATTATCGGCTCTCCAGTCCCTAAAAGGGAACACACCTGGTCACGACCGAATATCATACCTCATGACCAAAAAGTCCTCAAACGCAACCAAACAAAGGATCACTCAACATTTCAATGACATTCTTAACAGCCATATTCCACAATCATACAAAACAAGCCTAATTATCCCAATTTTAAAACCCAATAAAAATAAAACCACTATAACTTCTTACCGACCAATATCACTAAACCCCTGTATTGCAAAACTATTAGACAAAATAATTGCCAAAAGACTATGGTGGTACGTCACCAACAATAACTTACTACATCAAAATCAATTCGGTTTCAAAAGAGGAAAGGCAGTTACAGACTGTCTGATTTATGCAGACCATCTCATAACTGAATCACTTTCAAAAAGAAGCCACACATCTATCATTTCCCTTGACTTTTCAAAGGCTTTTGATAGGATTGGCGTCCACGCTATACTCGATCAAGTAAATGAATGGAAACTAGGACCCAAAATCATTAACTATATTGTCAACTTCATGTCAAACAGAAAAATAATGGTACGGATCGGACACCAAATCTCAAGAACTTTTCCACTTTTTAACGGAGTGCCCCAGGGTTCCCCGATATCAGTAATTGTATTCCTAATAGCCTATAATAGACCGCTTATGCTGACGACTTCCACCTCATAATACAACACAATAAACAAAAAAAACTTAACTTACAACTTAGATACCTTATTTCAAAACATTACCAGCTGGTGCAATTATTCTGGCGCAAACCTATCTTTAGATAAATGTAAACACATCCACATATGCAGAAAGCACAAATGCTCTACTAACATCCACACAAACAATATCACAATCCCAACGGTAAGAACACTTAAAATTCTAGGAATTACCTTTAGCAATAACTACAGATGGAACTCCCATATAACTGAACTAGCAACTTCCCTTTCAAAAAGACTCGATATTATTAAATGCTTATCAAGTACTAAGTTTAACTGCAACACACACACATTGCTCAGCATAACTAGAGCCCTAATTATCTCAAAGATAGACTACGGCCTATTTCTCTATGGGGACTCCCCCAAATCAACATTAAACAAGCTTAAAACAAAACTTAATTCCGCAATCCGTACAGCCCTAGGTGCCTTCCGCACTACTCCAATCCATAATTTGTTGTTAGAAGCGAACATACATACCATAGAAAACAAGTTCGACTACCTCACAGCCAAACTTTTGAAAACCCTTATAAACTCCTCAGACACACCTCTATTCAAAATATTAAAAACTCACCAAAGAATTAGAAAACGTAGGAAAACTATAAAATCTGTCCTCAACAAAATCGTATCGAAATGTACTAATCTAAATCTCCCCTTTCACCCCTACAAAAATAAGAAACAGGAGCCAACTTGGAACCTAACACCTTATCTTATAGATACTTCTCTAAACTCTAATGCCAAAAATGACACAAACCAATCCATATACCAACAAGAGTTCCTAAAAATCAAATCTCTCAATAAGAACTATACATTCATTTACACGGATGGCTCACAATCAAACACACTTTCCACATATTCCATAACTACAGAAAACACTGTCCTGAAATCGGGAATACTTCCATTCTACTCGTCAGTACTATCAGCTGAAACAATTGGCATATTAGAAGCAATTCAATTAATAAAAACAAAAAGAGGTAAATTCATCATATGCTCTGATTCTCTATCAGCCTTAAAATCAAGCTCCAACCCAAATAATAATGAAACCTACCCAAGTGCCATTAGGTCACTCCTAATCAAACACATGCCAAAAATTAGACTTCTTTGGATACCTGGTCATTCCAACATCACTGGTAATGAGCTAGCAGATAAAACGGCCAAGGAAGCGGCACGTCTTCCCCTTATATATACCCAAAACTTTAACATAAAAGACATAAATAGTTTCTTAAAACACCAGCTCCAAAACGAACTTAATACGAAAACTTAATACCAAAATCCAGCAACTGGTACCAGCAAATTTACAAAAAACAACATATTAGCGACAACTACCTTAAATTCATCCCCCAAAATTCTCTTACAAGGCTTGACCAAACTAAAATAATTAGACTCCGACTAGGACACACAAAGATCACTAAACTATATCACATAGACAGAAACTCTCCTCCTTTATGCCCTACTTGCCAAAATCATTCCCCAACTTCTATTGAATACATCCTCGACTCCTGCCACTCCTCATCAATCCTGAGAAGACAAATCTTCCATAACGACAAACCCTCCCAACTCCTCTCCAATCCCAACCTAGATAATATGAGTAAAATCATTAAATTCCTAAAATTATCTAACCTCTATCATCACATATAAAACTAAAATCAAAACCCAGAATAGAAAAAAAAAAAAAAAATGTTACCTTATCAATATACTATATTTAGATTTAAGCATACCAACGATGTATATGTAATATTTTATTTCTAAACACAAGTATAGCGTAAGGCCCCAGCAGCCAAAGCTATCTCTCCTGTTAGATTAAGTTTTTTTTATATAAACTTTTCTATCAGCTATAAATAAATAAATAAATAAAACTGATATAACTCAGTGCATTGCATATTGATAGTTTTATTTAAAACTGATATAACTCAGTGCATTGCATATCGATAGTTTTATTAAAAACTGATACAACTCAGTGCATTGCATATGGATAGTTTTATTAAAAACTGATATAACTCACTGTATTGCATATGGATAGTTTTATTTAAAACTGATATAACTCACTGCATTGCATATGGATAGTTTTATTAAAAACTGATATAACTCAGTGCATTGCATATGGATAGTTTTATTTAAAACTGATATAACTCAGTGCATTGCATATGGATAGTTTTATTTAAAACTGATATAACTCAGTGCATTGCATATGGATAGTTTTATTTAAAACTGATATAACTCAGTGCATTGCATATCGATAGTTTTATTAAAAACTGATATAACTCACTGCATTGCATATAGATAGTTTTATTAAAAACTGATATAACTCAGTGCATTGCATATGGATAGTTTTATTTAAAACTGATATAACTCAGTGCATTGCATATGGATAGTTTTATTTAAAACTGATATAACTCACTGCCTTGCATATGGATAGTTTTATTTAGAACTGATATAACTCAGTGCATTGCATATGGATAGTTTTATTTAAAACTGATATAACTCAGTGCATTGCATATGGATAGTTTTATTAAAAACTGATATAACTCACTGCATTGCATATGGATAGTTTTATTTAAAACTGATATAACTCAGTGCATTGCATATGGATAGTTTTATCTAAAACTGATATAACTCAGTGCATTGCATATGGATAGTTTTATTAAAAACTGATATAACTCAGTGCATCGCATATGGATAGTTTTATTAAAAACTGATATAACTCAGTGCATTGCATATGGATAGTTTTATTAAAAACTGATATAACTCACTGCATTGCATATGGATAGTTTTATTTGAAACTGATATAACTCAGTGCATTGCATATGGATAGTTTTATTTAAAACTGATATAACTCAGTGCATTGCATATCGATAGTTTTATTAAAAACTGATATAACTCAGTGCATTGCATATGGATAGTTTTATTTAAAACTGAA
Source organism: Ceratitis rosa (assembly GCA_037013455.1). Taxonomy (NCBI): domain Eukaryota; kingdom Metazoa; phylum Arthropoda; class Insecta; order Diptera; family Tephritidae; genus Ceratitis; species Ceratitis rosa. The sequence continues at coordinate 41,748 of JAWMAG010000373.1, forward strand.
ATAACTCACTGCATTGCATATGGATAGTTTTATTAAAAACTGATATAACTCACTGCATTGCATATGGATAGTTTTATTTAAAACTGATATAACTCAGTGCATTGCATATGGATAGTTTTATTAAAAACTGATATAACTCACTGCATTGCATATCGATAGTTTTATTAAAAACTGATATAACTCAGTGCATTGCATATGGATAGTTTTATTTAAAACTGAAATAACTCACTGCATTGCAAATGGATAGTTTTATTAAAAACTGATATAACTCACTGCATTGCATATGGATAGTTTTATTAAAACCTGATATAACTCAGTGCATTGCATATGGATAGTTTTATTAAAAACTGATATAACTCAGTGCATTGCATATGGATAGTTTTATTAAAAACTGATATAACTCAGTGCATTGCATATGGATAGTTTTATTAAAACCTGATATAACTCACTGCATTGCATATGGATAGTTTTATTAAAAACTGATATAACTCAGTGCATTGCATATGGATAGTTTTATTTAAAACTGATATAACTCACTGCATTGCATATGGATAGTTTTATTAAAACCTGATATAACTCAGTGCATTGCATATGGATAGTTTTATTAAAAACTGATATAACTCACTGCATTGCATATGGATAGTTTTATTTAAAACTGATATAACTCAGTGCATTGCATATGGATAGTCTTATTTAAAACTGATATAACTCAGTGCATTGCATATGGATAGTTTTATTAAAAACTGATATAACTCACTGCATTGCATATGGATAGTTTTATTAAAAACTGATATAACTCACTGCATTGCATATGGATAGTTTTATTAAAAACTGATATAACTCAGTGCTTTGCATAGGGATAGTTTTATTAAATACTGGAATAACTCAGTGCATTGCATATGGATAGTTTTATTAAAACCTGATATAACTCAGTGCATTGCATATGGATAGTTTTATTAAAAACTGGTATAACTCAGTGCATTGCATATGGATAGTTTTATTAAAAACTGATATAACTCAGTGCATTGCATATGGATAGTTTTATTTAAAACTGATATAACTCAGTGCATTGCATATGGATAGTTTTATTAAAAACTGATATAACTCAGTGCATTGCATATGGATAGTTTTATTAAAAACTGATATAACTCACTGCATTGCATATGGATAGTTTTATTAAAAACTGATATAACTCAGTGCATTGCATATGGATAGTTTTATTAAAAACTGATATAACTCAAGGCATTGCATATGGATAGTTTTATTAAAACCTGATATAACTCAGTGCATTGCATATGGATAGTTTTATTAAAACCTGATATAACTCAGTGCATTGCATATGGATAGTTTTATTAAAAACTGATATAACTCAGTGCATTGCATATGGATAGTTTTATTAAAACCTGATATAACTCAGTGCATTGCATATGGATAGTTTTATTAAAAACTGATATAACTCAGTGCATTGCATATGGATAATTTTATTAAAACCTGATACAACTCAGTGCATTGCCTATGGATAGTTTTATTAAAAACTGATATAACTCAGTGCATTGCATATGGATAGTTTTATTTAAAACTGATATAACTCACTGCATTGCATATGGATAGTTTTATTAAAAACTGATATAACTCAGTGCGTTGCATATGGATAGTTTTATTAAAACCTGATATAACAGTGCATTGCATATGGATAGTTTTATTAAAAACTGATATAACTCAGTGCATTGCATATGGATAGTTTTATTAAAACCTGATATAACTCAGTGCTTTGCATATGGAAAGTTTTACTAAAAACTGATATAACTCAGTGCATTGCATTTGGTTAGTTTTATTAAAAACTGATATAACTCACTGCATTGCATATGGATAGTTTTATTAAAAACTGATATAACTCAGTGCATTGTATATGGATAGTCTTATTTAAAACTGATATAACTCAGTGCATTGCATATGGATAGTTTTATTAAAAACTGATACAACTCACTGCATTGCATATGGATAGTTTTATTAAAAACTGATATAACTCACTGCATTGCATATGGATAGTTTTATTAAAAACTGATATAACTCAGTGCTTTGCATAGGGATAGTTTTATTAAATACTGGAATAACTCAGTGCATTGCATATGGATAGTTTTATTTAAACCTGATATAACTCAGTGCATTGCATATGGATAGTTTTATTAAAAACAGATATAACTCACTGCATTGCATATGGATAGTTTTATTAAAAACTGATATAACTCAGTGCATTGCATATGGATAGTTTTATTAAAACCTGATATAACTCAGTGCATTGCATATGGATAGTTTTATTAAAACCTGATATAACTCACTGCATTGCATATGGATAGTTTTATTAAAAACTGATATAACTCAGTGCATTGCATATGGATAGTTTTATTAAAAACTGATATAACTCACTGCATTGCATATGGATAGTTTTATTAAAAACTGATATAACTCAGTGCATTGCATATGGATAGTTTTATTAAAACCTGATATAACTCAGTGCTTTGAATATGGATAGTTTTATTAAAACCTGATATAACTCAGTGCATTGCATATGGATAGTTTTATTAAAACCTGATATAACTCAGTGCATTGCATATGGATAGTTTTATTAAAAACTGATATAACTCACTGCATTGCATATGGATAGTTTTATTAAAAACTGATATAACTCAGTGCATTGCATATGGATAGTTTTATTAAAACCTGATATAACTCAGTGCTTTGAATATGGATAGTTTTATTAAAACCTGATATAACTCAGTGCATTGCATATGGATAGTTTTATTAAAAACTGATATAACTCAGTGCATTGCATATGGATAGTTTTATTTAAAACTGATATAACTCAGTGCATTGCATATGGATAGTTTTATTTAAAACTGATATAACTCAGTGCATTGCATATGGATAGTTTTATTTAAAACTGATATAACTCAGTGCATTGCATATCGATAGTTTTATTAAAAACTGATATAACTCACTGCATTGCATATAGATAGTTTTATTAAAAACTGATATAACTCAGTGCATTGCATATGGATAGTTTTATTTAAAACTGATATAACTCAGTGCATTGCATATGGATAGTTTTATTAAAAACTGATATAACTCACTGCATTGCATATGGATAGTTTTATTTGAAACTGATATAACTCAGTGCATTGCATATGGATAGTTTTATTTAAAACTGATATAACTTAGTGCATTGCATATCGATAGTTTTATTAAAAACTGATATAACTCAGTGCATTGCATATGGATAGTTTTATTAAAACCTGATATAACTCAGTGCATTGCATATGGATAGTTTTATTAAAAACTGATATAACTCACTGCATTGCATATGGATAGTTTTATTTAAAACTGATATAACTCAGTGCATTGCATATGGATAGTTTTATCTAAAACTGATATAACTCAGTGCATTGCATATCGATAGTTTTATTAAAAACTGATATAACTCAGTGCATCGCATATGGATAGTTTTATTAAAAACTGATATAACTCAGTGCATTGCATATGGATAGTTTTATTAAAAACTGATATAACTCAGTGCATTGCATATGGATAGTTTTATTTAAAACTGAAATGACTCACTGCATTGCATATGGATAGTTTTATTAAAAACTGATATAACTCACTGCATTGCATATGGATAGTTTTATTAAAACCTGATATAACTCAGTGCATTGCATATGGATAGTTTTATTAAAAACTGATATAACTCAGTGCATTGCATATGGATAATTTTATTAAAACCTGATACAACTCAGTGCATTACCTATGGATAGTTTTATTAAAAACTGATATAACTCAGTGCATTGCATATGGATAGTTTTATTTAAAACTGATATAACTCAGTGCATTGCATATGGATAGTTTTATTAAAACCTGATATAACTCAGTGCATTGCATATGGATAATTTTATTAAAACCTGATACAACTCAGTGCATTGCCTATGGATAGTTTTATTAAAAACTGATAAAACTCAGTGCATTGCATATGGATAGTTTTATTTAAAACTGATATAACTCAGTGCATTGCATATGGATAGTTTTATTAAAACCTGATATAACTCAGTGCATTGCATATGGATAATTTTATTAAAACCTGACACAACTCAGTGCATTGCCTATGGATAGTTTTATTAAAAACTGATATAACTCAGTGCATTGCATATGGATAGTTTTATTAAAAACTGATATAACTCAGTGCATTGCATATGGATAATTTTATTAAAACCTGATATAACTCAGTGCATTGCATATGGATAATTTTATTAAAACCTGATACAACTCAGTGCATTGCCTATGGATAGTTTTATTAAAAACTGATATAACTCAGTGCATTGCATATGGATAGTTTTATTTAAAACTGATATAACTCAGTGCATTGCATATGGATAGTTTTATTAAAACCTGATATAACTCAGTGCATTGCATATGGATAATTTTATTAAAACCTGATACAACTCAGTGCATTGCCTATGGATAGTTTTATTAAAAACTGATATAACTCAGTGCATTGCATATGGATAGTTTTATTAAAAACTGATATAACTCAGTGCATTGCATATGGATAATTTTATTAAAACCTGATATAACTCAGTGCATTGCATATGGATAATTTTATTAAAACCTGATACAACTCAGTGCATTGCCTATGGATAGTTTTATTAAAAACTGATATAACTCAGTGCTTTGCATAGGGATAGTTTTATTAAATACTGGTATAACTCAGTGCATTGCATATGGATAGTTTTATTAAAACCTGATATAACGCAGTGCATTGCATATGGATAGTTTTATTAAAAACTGGTATAACTCAGTGCATTGCATATTTTTTTATTAAAAACTGATATAACTCAGTGCATTGCATATGGATAGTTTTATTTAAAACTGATATAACTCAGTGCATTGCATATGGATAGTTTTATTAAAAACTGTTATAACTCAGTGCATTGCATATGGATAGTTTTATTAAAAACTGATATAACTCACTGCATTGCATATGGATAGTTTTATTAAAAACTGATATAACTCAGTGCATTGCATACGGATAGTTTTATTAAAAACTGATATAACTCAGTGCATTGCATATGGATAGTTTTATTAAAACCTGATATAACTCAGTGCATTGCATATGGATAGTTTTATTAAAACCTGATATAACTCAGTGCATTGCATATGGATAGTTTTATTAAAAACTGATATAACTCAGTGCATTGCATATGGATAATTTTATTAAAACCTGATACAACTCAGTGCATTGCCTATGGATAGTTTTATTAAAAACTGATATAACTCAGTGCATTGCATATGGATAGTTTTATTAAAAACTGATATAACTCAGTGCATTGCATATGGATAATTTTATTAAAACCTGATACAACTCAGTGCATTGCCTATGGATAGTTTTATTAAAAACTGATATAACTCAGTGCATTGCATATGGATAGTTTTATTTAAAACTGATATAACTCACTGCATTGCATATGGATAGTTTTATTAAAAACTGATATAACTCAGTGCATTGCATATGGATAGTTTTATTAAAACCTGATATAACAGTGCATTGCATATGGATAGTTTTATTAAAAACTGATATAACTCAGTGCATTGCATATGGATAGTTTTATTAAAACCTGAAATAACTCAGTGCTTTGCATATGGATATTTTATTAAAAACTGATATAACTCAGTGCATTGCATTTGGTTAGTTTTATTAAAAACTGATATAACTCAGTGCATTGCATATGGATAGTTTTATTAAAACCTGATACAACTCAGTGCATTGCATATGGATAGTTTTATTTAAAACTGATATAACTCACTGCATTGCATATGGATAGTTTTATTAAAAACTGATATAACTCAGTGCATTGCATATGGATAGTTTTATTAAAACCTGATATAACTCAGTGCATTGCATATGGATAGTTTTATTAAAAACTGATATAACTCACTGCATTGCATATGGATAGTTTTATTAAAAACTGATATAACTCAGTGCATTGCATATGGATAGTTTTATTAAAAACTGATATAACTCACTGCATTGCATATGGATAGTTTTATTAAAAACTGATATAACTCAGTGCATTGCATATGGATAGTTTTATTAAAACCTGATATAACTCAGTGCTTTGAATATGGATAGTTTTATTAAAACCTGATATAACTCAGTGCATTGCATATGGATAGTTTTATTAAAACCTGATATAACTCAGTGCATTGCATATGGATAGTTTTATTAAAAACTGATATAACTCACTGCATTGCATATGGATAGTTTTATTAAAAACTGATATAACTCAGTGCATTGCATATGGATAGTTTTATTAAAACCTGATATAACTCAGTGCTTTGAATATGGATAGTTTTATTAAAACCTGATATATTGGATGAGTGCATAAGTTCGTGTCCGATTCCGCTGGATGCCGTACGAATCGTTTGAGAGTGGCGCTCGTCAAAGAAATATATACATATTATATATCGTTGGAAAGGTGACAGTCCGAACTGTAAATCAAGCATAAAATAACTTCATTTTGATTCGAGTTGCTTAGTGAAAAGACGCATGGAAGATGACCAACGAAAAAGATCATATGCGTCATATTATGTTATACGAATTCCGCAAAGGAAAAACAGTGGGCGCTGCAACTAAAGATATTCGCGAAGTTTATTTGGACCGTGCTCCAGCACTCCGCACAGTAAAGAAATGGTTCGCGAAATTTCGTTCTGGAGATTTTAACCTCGAAGATCAACCTCGAAGTGGACGGCCTTCTGAGCTTGATGACGATGTTCTAAGGACTTTAGTTGCGAATAACTCACGTATTTCGACGGAAGAGGTTGCCAGTGAATTGAACGTCAACAAATCAACTGCGTTTCGTCGTTTAAAAAAGGTTGGGTACACTTTGAAGCTCGGTACATGGGTGCCACATCAGTTGAGTGAAAAGAACAAAGTGGACCGTATGTCAACAGCAATTTCTTTGCTTCGACGGATCAAAAACGAACCTTTTTTGGATCGGCTCGTGACTTGTGATGAAAAATGGGTCCTGTACAACAATGTTCAACGCAAAAGAACATGGAAACAGGCACACGAAGGGGCGGAACCGATGTCTAAAGGTGGATTGCATCCGATGAAGGTACTGCTGTGCATTTGGTGGGATATCCGAGGCGTGATCTATTTTGAGTTCTTGCCAGCTGGAGAAACGATCACTGCCAACAAGTATTGTCAGCAATTGGTCGAATTGAAGAAAGCAATTGATGAAAAACGTTCGATTTTGGCCAATCGCAAAGGAGTTCTTTTCCATCATGACAACGCCAGGCCACATGTTGCAAAACCGACCCTGGCCAAACTGAAGGAGATGAATTGGGAAATCATGCCGCATCCCCCATATTCACCCGACATTGCACCTTCTGATTATCATTTGTTTCGATCGCTGCAGAACAATTTGAATGGAAAAAAATTTAAAAATGTGGAAGACTCAAAAACCACCTTGACACTTTTTTCAACGAGAAACCGCGCGATTTCTACGAATCAGGCATCCGTAAATTGGTTGAACGTTGGGAGTGGATTGCCGAACATGATGGCGAATACATAATTGATTAATAAAAGCGCTTTCTTCAAAAAATTTCAATTTTAGTTTGCACTTGAAATCGGGCACGAACTTATGCACTGATCCAATAACTCAGTGCATTGCATATGGATAGTTTTATTAAAAACTGATATAACTCAGTGCATTGCATATGGATAGTTTTATTAAAAACTGATATAACTCAGTGCATTGCATATGGATAGTTTTATTAAAAACTGATATAACTCAGTGCATTGCATATGGATAGTTTTATTAAAACCTGATATAACTCAGCGCATTGCATATGGATAGTTTTATTAAAAACTGATATAACTCAGTGCATTGCATATGGATAGTTTTATTAAAACCTGATATAACTCAGTGCATTGCATATGGACAGTTTTATTAAAAACTGATATAACTCACTGCATTGCATATAGATAGTTTTATTAAAAACTGATATAACTCAGTGCATTGCATATGGATAGTTTTATTAAAAACTGATATAACTCAGTGCATTGCATATGGATAGTTTTATTAAAAACTGATATAACTCAGTGCATTGCATATGGATAGTTTTATTAAAACCTGATATAACTCAGTGCTTTGCATATGGATAGTTTTATTTAAAACTGATATAACTCACTGCATTGCATATGGATAGTTTTATTAAAAACTGATATAACTCAGTGCATTGCATATGGATAGTTTTATTAAAACCTGATATAACTCAATGCATTGCATATGGATAGTTTTATTAAAAACTGATATAACTCTCTGCATTGCATATGGATAGTTTTATTAAAAACTGATATAACTCAGTGCATTGCATATGGATAGTTTTATTAAAACTTGATATAACTCAGTGCTTTGAATATGGATAGTTTTATTAAAACCTGATATAACTCAGTACAGTGCATATGGATAGTTTTATTAAAACCTGATATAACTCAGTGCATTGCATATGGATAGTTTTATTAAAAACTGATATAACTCACTGCATTGCATATGGATAGTTTTATTAAAAACTGATATAACTCAGTGCATTGCATATGGATAGTTTTATTAAAACCTGATATAACTCAGTGCTTTGAATATGGATAGTTTTATTAAAACCTGATATAACTCAGTGCATTGCATATGGATAGTTTTATTAAAAACTGATATAACTCAGTGCATTGCATATGGATAGTTTTATTAAAAACTGATATAACTCAGTGCATTGCATATGGATAGTTTTATTAAAAACTGATATAACTCAGTGCATTGCATATGGATAGTTTTATTAAAACCTGATATAACTCAGCGCATTGCATATGGATAGTTTTATTAAAAACTGATATAACTCAGTGCATTGCATATGGATAGTTTTATTAAAACCTGATATAACTCAGTGCATTGCTTATGGATAGTTTTATTAAAAACTGATATAACTCAGTGCATTGCATATGGATAGTTTTATTAAAAACTGATATAACTCAGTGCATTGCATATGGATAGTTTTATTAAAAACTGATATAACTCAGTGCATTGCATATGGATAGTTTTATTAAAAACTGATATAACTCAGTGCATTGCATATGGATAGTTTTATTAAAAACTGATATAACTCACTGCATTGCATATGGATAGTCTTATTTAAAACTGATATAACTCAGTGCATTGCATATGGATAGTTTTATTAAAAACTGATATAACTCAGTGCATTGCATATGTATAGTTTTATTAAAAACTGATATAACTCACTGCATTGCATATGGATAGTTTTATTAAAAACTGATATAACTCAGTGCTTTGCATAGGGATAGTTTTATTAAATACTGGTATAACTCAGTGCATTGCATATGGATAGTTTTATTAAAACCTGATATAACTCAGTGCATTGCATATGGATAGTTTTATTAAAAGCTGGTATAACTCAGTGCATTGCATATGGATAGTTTTATTAAAAACTGATATAACTCAGTGCATTGCATATGGATAGTTTTATTAAAAACTGATATAACTCAGTGCATTGCATATCGATAGTTTTATTAAAAACTGATATAACTCAGCGCATTGCATATGGATAGTTTTATTAAAAACTGATATAACTCAGTGCATTGCATATGGATAGTTTTATTAAAACCTGATATAACTCAGTGCATTGCATATGGACAGTTTTATTAAAAACTGATATAACTCACTGCATTGCATATAGATAGTTTTATTAAAAACTGATATAACTCAGTGCATTGCATATGGATAGTTTTATTAAAAACTGATATAACTCAGTGCATTGCATATGGATAGTTTTATTAAAAACTGATATAACTCAGTGCATTGCATATGGATAGTTTTATTAAAACCTGATATAACTCAGTGCTTTGCATATGGATAGTTTTATTTAAAACTGATATAACTCACTGCATTGCATATGGATAGTTTTATTAAAAACTGATATAACTCAGTGCATTGCATATGGATAGTTTTATTAAAACCTGATATAACTCAATGCATTGCATATGGATAGTTTTATTAAAAACTGATATAACTCTCTGCATTGCATATGGATAGTTTTATTAAAAACTGATATAACTCAGTGCATTGCATATGGATAGTTTTATTAAAAACTGATATAACTCACTGCATTGCATATGGATAGTTTTATTAAAAACTGATATAACTCAGTGCATTGCATATGGATAGTTTTATTAAAACCTGATATAACTCAGTGCTTTGAATATGGATAGTTTTATTAAAACCTGATATAACTCAGTGCAGTGCATATGGATAGTTTTATTAAAACCTGATATAACTCAGTGCATTGCATATGGATAGTTTTATTAAAAACTGATATAACTCACTGCATTGCATATGGATAGTTTTATTAAAAACTGATATAACTCAGTGCATTGCATATGGATAGTTTTATTAAAACCTGATATAACTCAGTGCTTTGAATATGGATAGTTTTATTAAAACCTGATATAACTCAGTGCATTGCTTATGGATAGTTTTATTAAAAACTGATATAACTCAGTGCATTGCATATGGATAGTTTTATTAAAAACTGATATAACTCAGTGCATTGCATATGGATAGTTTTATTAAAAACTGATATAACTCAGTGCATTGCATATGGATAGTTTTATTAAAAACTGATATAACTCAGTGCATTGCATATGGATAGTTTTAGTAAAACCTGACATAACTCAGTGCATTGCATATGGATAGTTTTATTAAAACCTGATATAACTCAGTGCATTGCATTTGGTTAGTTTTATTAAAAACTGATATAACTCAGTGCATTGCATATGGATAGTTTTATTAAAAACTGATATAACTCAGTGCACTGCATATGGATAGTTTTATTAAAAACTGATATAACTCAGTGCATTGCATATGGATAGTTTTATTAAAAACTGATATAACTCAGTGCATTGCATATGGATAGTTTTATTAAAAACTGATATAACTCAGTGCATTGCATATGGATAGTTTTATTAAAACCTGATATAACTCAGTGCATTGCATATGGATAGTTTTAATAAAAACTGATATAACTCAGTGCATTGCATGTGGCTAGTTTTATTTAAAACTGTTATAACTCAGTGCATTGCATATGGATATTTTTATTAAAAACTGATATAACTCAGTGCATTGCATATGGATAGTTTTACTAAAAACTGATATAACACAGTGCATTGCATATGGATAATTTTATTAAAACCTGATACAACTCAGTGCATTGCATATGGATAGTTTTACTAAAAACTGATATAACTCAGTGCATTGCATATGGATAGTTTTATTTAAAACTGATATAACTCACTGCATTGCATATGGATAGTTTTATTAAAAACTGATATAACTCACTGCATTGCATATGGATAGTTTTATTAAAACCTGATATAACTCAGTGCATTGCATATGGATAGTTTTATTAAAAACTGATATAACTCAGTGCATTGCATATAGATAGTTTTATTAAAAACTGATATAACTCAGTGCATTGCATATGGATAGTTTTATTAAAAACTGATATAACTCACTGCATTGCATATGGATACTTTTATTAAAAACAGATATAACTCAGTGCATTGCATATGGATAGTTTTATTTAAAACTGATATAACTCACTGCATTGCATATGGATAGTTTTACTAAAAACTGATATAACTCAGTGCATTGCATATGGATAGTTTTATTAAAACCTGATATAACTCAGTGCATTGCATATGGATAGTTTTATTAAAAACTGATATAACTCACTGCATTGCATATGGATAGTTTTATTAAAAACTGATATAACTCAGTGCATTGCATATGGATAGTTTTATTAAAAACTGATATAACTCTCTGCATTGCATATGGATAGTTTTATTAAAAACTGATATAACTCACTGCATTGCATATGGATAGTTTTATTAAAAACTGATATAACTCAGTGCATTGCATATGGATAGTTTTATTAAAACCTGATATAACTCAGTGCATTGCATATGGATAGTTTTATTAAAAACTGATATAACTCACTGCATTGCATATGGATAGTCTTATTTAAAACTGATATAACTCAGTGCATTGCAAATGGATAGTTTTATTAAAAACTGATATAACTCAGTGCATTGCATATGTAAAGTTTTATTAAAAACTGATATAACTCACTGCATTGCATATGGATAGTTTTATTAAAAACTGATATAACTCAGTGCTTTGCATAGGGATAGTTTTATTAAATACTGGTATAACTCAGTGCATTGCATATGGATAGTTTTATTAAAACCTGATATAACTCAGTGCATTGCATATGGATAGTTTTATTAAAAGCTGGTATAACTCAGTGCATTGCATATGGATAGTTTTATTAAAAACTGATATAACTCAGTGCATTGCATATGGATAGTTTTATTAAAAACTGATATAACTCACTGCATTGCATATGGATAGTTTTATTAAAAACTGATATAACTCAGTGCATTGCATATGGATAGTTTTATTTAAAACTGATATAACTCACTGCATTGCATATGGATAGTTTTACTAAAAACTGATATAACTCAGTGCATTGCATATGGATAGTTTTATTTAAAACTGATATAACTCACTGCATTGCATATGGATAGTTTTATTAAAAACTGATATAACTCACTGCATTGCATATGGATAGTTTTATTAAAAACTGATATAACTCAGTGCATTGCATATGGATAGTTTTATTAAAAACTGATATAACTCACTGCATTGCATATGGATAGTTTTATTAAAAACTGATATAACTCAGTCCATTGCATATGGATAGTTTTATTAAAACCTGATATAACTCAGTGCATTGCATATGGATAGTTTTATTAAAAACTGATATAACTCACTGCATTGCATATGGATAGTTTTACTAAAAACTGATATAACTCAGTGCATTGCATATGGATAGTTTTATTTAAAACTGATATAACTCACTGCATTGCATATGGATAGTTTTATTAAAAACTGATATAACTCAGTGCATTGCATATGGATAGTTTTATTTAAAACTGATATAACTCACTGCATTGCATATGGATAGTTTTATTAAAAACTGATATAACTCAGTGCATTGCATATGGATAGTTTTATTAAAACCTGATATAACTCACTGCATTGCATATGGATAGTTTTATTAAAAACTGATATAACTCAGTGCAATGCATATGGATAGTTTTATTAAAAACTGATATAACTCACTGCATTGCATATGGATAGTTTTATTAAAAACTGATATAACTCAGTGCATTGCATATGGATAGTTTTATTAAAAACTGATATAACTCAGTGCATTGCATATGGATAGTTTTATTAAAAACTGATATAACTCAGTGCATTGCATATGGATAGTTTTATTAAAAACTGATATAACTCAGTGCATTGCATATGGATAGTTTTATTAAAAACTGTTATAACTCACTGCATTGCATATGGATAGTTTTATTAAAAACTGATATAACTCACTGCATTGCATATGGATAGTTTTATTAAAAACTGATATAACTCAGTGCATTGCATATGGATAGTTTTATAAAAAACTGATATAACTCAGTGCATTGCATATGGATAGTTTTATTAAAAACTGATATAACTCAGTGCATTGCATATGGATAGTTTTATTAAAAACTGATATAACTCAGTGCATTGCATATGGATAGTTTTATTAAAAACTGATATAACTCAGTGCATTGCATATGGATAGTTTTATTAAAACCTGATATATTTCAGTGCATTGCACATGGATAGTTTTATTAAAAACTGATATAACTCAGTGCATTGCATATGGATAGTTTTATTAGAAACTGATATAACTCAGTGCATTGCATATGGATAGTTTTATTAAAAACTGATATAACTCAGTGCATTGCATATGGATAGTTTTATTAAAAACTGATATAACTCACTGCATTGCATATGGATAGTTTTATTAAAAACTGATATAACCCAGTGCATTGCATATGGATAGTTTTATTAAAACCTGATATAACTCAGTGCATTGCATATGGATAGTTTTATTAAAAACTGATATAACTCAGTGCATTGCATATGGATAGTTTTATTAAAAACTGATATAACTCAGTGCATTGCATATGGATAGTTTTTTTAAAACCTGATATAACTCAGTGCATTGCATATGGATAGTTTTATTAAAAACTGATATAACTCAGTGCATTGCATATGGATAGTTTTATTAAAACCTGATATAACTCAGTGCATTGCATATGGATAGTTTTATTAAAAACTGATATAACTCAGTGCATTGCATATGGATAGTTTTATTAAAAACTGATATAACTCAGTGCATTGCATATGGATAGTTTTATTAAAAACTGATATAACTCAGTGCATTGCATATGGATAGTTTTATTAAAAACTGATATAACTCACTGCAGTGCATATGGATAGTTTTATTTAAAACTGATATAACTCACTGCATTGCATATGGATAGTTTTATTAAAAACTGATATAACTCAGTGCATTGCATATGGATAGTTTTATTTAAAACTGATATAACTCACTGCATTGCATATGGATAGTTTTATTAAAAACTGATATAACTCAGTGCATTGCATATGGATAGTTTTATTAAAACCTGATATAACTCACTGCATTGCATATGGATAGTTTTATCTAAAACTGATATAACTCAGTGCATTGCATATGGATAGTTTTATTAAAAACTGATATAACTCAGTGCATCGCATATGGATAGTTTTATTAAAAACTGATATAACTCAGTGCATTGCATATGGATAGTTTTATTAAAACCTGATATAACTCAGTGCATTGCATATGGATAGTTTTATTAAAAACTGATATAACTCACTGCATTGCATATGGATAGTCTTATTTAAAACTGATATAACTCAGTGCATTGCATATGGATAGTTTTATTAAAAACTGATATAACTCAGTGCATTGCATATGTATAGTTTTATTAAAAACTGATATAACTCACTGCATTGCATATGGATAGTTTTATTAAAAACTGATATAACTCAGTGCTTTGCATAGGGATAGTTTTATTAAATACTGGTATAACTCAGTGCATTGCATATGGATAGTTTTATTAAAACCTGATATAACTCAGTGCATTGCATATAGATAGTTTTATTAAAAACTGGTATAACTCAGTGCATTGCATATGGATAGTTTTATTAAAAACTGATATAACTCAGTGCATTGCATATGGATAGTTTTATTAAAAACTGATATAACTCACTGCATTGCATATGGATAGTTTTATTAAAAACTGATATAACTCAGTGCATTGCATATGGATAGTTTTATTTAAAACTGATATAACTCACTGCATTGCATATGGATAGTTTTACTAAAAACTGATATAACTCAGTGCATTGCATATGGATAGTTTTATTTAAAACTGATATAACTCACTGCATTGCATATGGATAGTTTTATTAAAAACTGATATAACTCACTGCATTGCATATGGATAGTTTTATTAAAAACTGATATAACTCAGTGCATTGCATATGGATAGTTTTATTAAAAACTGATATAACTCACTGCATTGCATATGGATAGTTTTATTAAAAACTGATATAACTCAGTGCATTGCATATGGATAGTTTTATTAAAACCTGATATAACTCAGTGCATTGCATATGGATAGTTTTATTAAAAACTGATATAACTCACTGCATTGCATATGGATAGTTTTACTAAAAACTGATATAACTCAGTGCATTGCATATGGATAGTTTTATTTAAAACTGATATAACTCACTGCATTGCATATGGATAGTTTTATTAAAAACTGATATAACTCAGTGCATTGCATATGGATAGTTTTATTTAAAACTGATATAACTCACTGCATTGCATATGGATAGTTTTATTAAAAACTGATATAACTCAGTGCATTGCATATGGATAGTTTTATTAAAACCTGATATAACTCACTGCATTGCATATGGATAGTTTTATTAAAAACTGATATAACTCAGTGCAATGCATATGGATAGTTTTATTAAAAACTGATATAACTCACTGCATTGCATATGGATAGTTTTATTAAAAACTGATATAACTCAGTGCATTGCATATGGATAGTTTTATTAAAAACTGATATAACTCAGTGCATTGCATATGGATAGTTTTATTAAAAACTGATATAACTCAGTGCATTGCATATGGATAGTTTTATTAAAAACTGATATAACTCAGTGCATTGCATATGGATAGTTTTATTAAAAACTGATATAACTCAGTGCATTGCATATGGATAGTTTTATTAAAAACTGATATAACTCAGTGCATTGCATATGGATAGTTTTATTAAAAACTGATATAACTCACTGCATTGCATATGGATAGTTTTATTAAAAACTGATATAACTCAGTGCATTGCATATGGATAGTTTTATTAAAACCTGATATAACTCAGTGCATTGCATATGGATAGTTTTATTAAAAACTGATATAACTCAGTGCATTGCATATGGATAGTTTTATTAAAAACTGATATAACTCAGTGCATTGCATATGGATAGTTTTTTTAAAACCTGATATAACTCAGTGCATTGCATATGGATAGTTTTATTAAAAACTGATATAACTCAGTGCATTGCATATGGATAGTTTTATTAAAACCTGATATAACTCAGTGCATTGCATATGGATAGTTTTATTAAAAACTGATATAACTCAGTGCATTGCATATGGATAGTTTTATTAAAACCTGATATAACTCAGTGCATTGCATATGGATAGTTTTATTAAAAACTGATATAACTCAGTGCATTGCATATGGATAGTTTTATTAAAAACTGATATAACTCAGTGCATTGCATATGGATAGTTTTATTAAAAACTGATATAACTCAGTGCATTGCATATGGATAGTTTTATTAAAAACTGATATAACTCACTGCATTGCATATGGATAGTTTTATTAAAAACTGATATAACTCAGTGCATTGCATATGGATAGTTTTATTAAAACCTGATATAACTCAGTGCATTGCATATGGATAGTTTTATTAAAAACTGATATAACTCAGTGCATTGCATATGGATAGTTTTATTAAAAACTGATATAACTCACTGCATTGCATATGGATAGTTTTATTTAAAACTGATATAACTCAGTGCATTGCATATGGATAGTTTTATTAAAAACTGATATAACTCAGTGCATTGCATATGGATAGTTTTATTAAAAACTGATATAACTCAGTGCATTGCATATGGATAGTTTTATTAAAAACTGATATAACTCACTGCATTGCATATGGATAGTTTTATTAAAAACTGATATAACTCAGTGCATTGCATATGGATAGTTTTATTAAAAACTGATATAACTCAGTGCATTGCATATGGATAGTTTTATGAAAAACTGATATAACTCAGTGCATTGCATATGGATAGTTTTATTAAAAACTGATATAACTCAGTGCATTGCATATGGATAGTTTTATTAAAAACTGATATAACTCAGTGCATTGCATATGGATAGTTTTATTAAAAACTGTTATAACTCAGTGCATTGCATATGGATAGTTTTATTAAAAACTGATATAACTCAGTGCATTGCATATGGATAGTTTTATTAAAAACTGATATAACTCAGTGCATTGCATATGGATAGTTTTATTAAAAACTGATATAACTCAGTGCATTGCATATGGATAGTTTTATTTAAAACTGATGTAACTCAGTGCATTGCATATGGATAGTTTTATTAAAACCTGATATAACTCAGTGCATTGCATATGGATAGTTTTAATAAAAACTGATATAACTCAGTGCATTGCATATGGATAGTTTTATTAAAAACTGATATAACTCAGTGCATTGCATATGGATAGTTTTATTAAAAACTGATATAACTCAGTGCTTTGCATATGGATAGTTTTAATAAAAACTGATATAACTCACTGCATTGCATATGGATAGTTTTATTAAAAACTGATATAACTCACTGCATTGCATATGGATAGTTTTATTAAAAACTGATATAACTCAGTGCATTGCATATGGATAGTTTTATTAAAACCTGATATAACTCAGTGCATTGCATATGGATAGTTTTATTAAAAACTGATATAACTCACTGCATTGCATATGGATAGTCTTATTTAAAACTGATATAACTCAGTGCATTGCATATGGATAGTTTTATTAAAAACTGATATAACTCAGTGCATTGCATATGTATAGTTTTATTAAAAACTGATATAACTGACTGCATTGCATATGGATAGTTTTATTAAAAACTGATATAACTCAGTGCTTTGCATAGGGATAGTTTTATTAAATACTGGTATAACTCAGTGCATTGCATATGGATAGTTTTATTAAAACCTGATATAACTCAGTGCATTGCACATGGATAGTTTTATTAAAAACTGGTATAACTCAGTGCATTGCATATGGATAGTTTTATTAAAAACTGATATAACTCAGTGCATTGCATATGGATAGTTTTATAAAAAACTGATATAACTCTCTGCATTGCATATGGATAGTTTTATTAAAAACTGATATAACTCAGTGCATTGCATATGGATAGTTTTATTTAAAACTGATATAACTCACTGCATTGCATATGGATAGTTTTACTAAAAACTGATATAACTCAGTGCATTGCATATGGATAGTTTTATTTAAAACTGATATAACTCACTGCATTGCATATGGATAGTTTTATTAAAACCTGACATAACTCAGTGCATTGCATATGGATAGTTTTATTAAAACCTGATATAACTCAGTGCATTGCATTTGGTTAGTTTTATTAAAAACTGATATAACTCAGTGCATTGCATATGGATAGTTTTATTAAAAACTGATATAACTCAGTGCTTTGCAGTTGGTTAGTTTTATTAAAAACTGATATAACTCAGTGCATTGCATATGGATAGTTTTATTAAAACCTGATACATGCCAGTTCATTGCATATGGATAGTTTTATTAAAAACTGATATAACTCAGTGCGTTGCATATGGATAGTTTTATTTAAAACTGATATAACTCACTGCATTGCATGTGGATAGTTTTATTAAAAACTGATATAACTCAGTGCATTGCATATGGATAGTTTTATTAAAACCTGATATAACTCAGTGCATTGCATATGGACAGTTTTATTAAAAACTGATATAACTCACTGCATTGCATATAGATAGTTTTATTAAAAACTGATATAACTCAGTGCATTGCATATGGATAGTTTTATTAAAAACTGATATAACTCAGTGCATTGCATATGGATAGTTTTATTAAAAACTGATATAACTCAGTGCATTGCATATGGATAGTTTTATTAAAACCTGATATAACTCAGTGCTTTGCATATGGATAGTTTTATTTAAAACTGATATAACTCACTGCATTGCATATGGATAGTTTTATTAAAAACTGATATAACTCAGTGCATTGCATATGGATAGTTTTATTAAAACCTGATATAACTCAGTGCATTGCATATGGATAGTTTTATTAAAAACTGATATAACTCTCTGCATTGCATATGGATAGTTTTATTAAAAACTGATATAACTCAGTGCATTGCATATGGATAGTTTTATTAAAAACTGATATAACTCACTGCATTGCATATGGATAGTTTTATTAAAAACTGATATAACTCAGTGCATTGCATATGGATAGTTTTATTAAAACCTGATATAACTCAGTGCTTTGAATATGGATAGTTTTATTAAAACCTGATATAACTCAGTGCATTGCATATGGATAGTTTTATTAAAACCTGATATAACTCAGTGCATTGCATATGGATAGTTTTATTAAAAACTGATATAACTCACTGCATTGCATATGGATAGTTTTATTAAAAACTGATATAACTCAGTGCATTGCATATGGATAGTTTTATTAAAACCTGATATAACTCAGTGCTTTGAATATGGATAGTTTTATTAAAACCTGATATAACTCAGTGCATTGCATATGGATAGTTTTATTAAAAACTGATATAACTCAGTGCATTGCATATGGATAGTTTTATTAAAAACTGATATAACTCAGTGCATTGCATATGGATAGTTTTATTAAAAACTGATATAACTCAGTGCATTGCATATGGATAGTTTTATTAAAACCTGATATAACTCAGCGCATTGCATATGGATAGTTTTATTAAAAACTGATATAACTCAGTGCATTGCATATGGATAGTTTTATTAAAACCTGATATAACTCAGTGCATTGCTTATGGATAGTTTTATTAAAAACTGATATAACTCAGTGCATTGCATATGGATAGTTTTATTAAAAACTGATATAACTCAGTGCATTGCATATGGATAGTTTTATTAAAAACTGATATAACTCAGTGCATTGCATATGGATAGTTTTATTAAAAACTGATATAACTCAGTGCATTGCATATGGATAGTTTTAGTAAAACCTGACATAACTCAGTGCATTGCATATGGATAGTTTTATTAAAACCTGATATAACTCAGTGCATTGCATTTGGTTAGTTTTAGTAAAAACTGATATAACTCAGTGCATTGCATATGGATAGTTTTATTAAAAACTGATATAACTCAGTGCACTGCATATGGATAGTTTTATTAAAAACTGATATAACTCAGTGCATTGAATATGGATAGTTTTATTAAAAACTGATATAACTCAGTGCATTGCATATGGATAGTTTTATTAAAAACTGATATAACTCAGTGCATTGCATATGGATAGTTTTATTAAAACCTGATATAACTCAGTGCATTGCATATGGATAGTTTTAATAAAAACTGATATAACTCAGTGCATTGCATGTGGCTAGTTTTATTTAAAACTGTTATAACTCAGTGCATTGCATATGGATATTTTTATTAAAAACTGATATAACTCAGTGCATTGCATATGGATAGTTTTACTAAAAACTGATATAACACAGTGCATTGCATATGGATAATTTTATTAAAACCTGATACAACTCAGTGCATTGCATATGGATAGTTTTACTAAAAACTGATATAACTCAGTGCATTGCATATGGATAGTTTTATTTAAAACTGATATAACTCACTGCATTGCATATGGATAGTTTTATTAAAAACTGATATAACTCACTGCATTGCATATGGATAGTTTTATTAAAACCTGATATAACTCAGTGCATTGCATATGGATAGTTTATTAAAAACTGATATAACTCAGTGCATTGCATATAGATAGTTTTATTAAAAACTGATATAACTCAGTGCATTGCATATGGATAGTTTTATTAAAAACTGATATAACTCACTGCATTGCATATGGATAGTTTTATTAAAAACAGATATAACTCAGTGCATTGCATATGGATAGTTTTATTTAAAACTGATATAACTCACTGCAGTGCATATGGATAGTTTTACTAAAAACTGATATAACTCAGTGCATTGCATATGGATAGTTTTATTAAAACCTGATATAACTCAGTGCATTGCATATGGATAGTTTTATTAAAAACTGATATAACTCACTGCATTGCATATGGATAGTTTTATTAAAAACTGATAAAACTCAGTGCATTGCATATGGATAGTTTTATTAAAAACTGATATAACTCTCTGCATTGCATATGGATAGTTTTATTAAAAACTGATATAACTCACTGCATTGCATATGGATAGTTTTATTAAAAACTGATATAACTCAGTGCATTGCATATGGATAGTTTTATTAAAACTGATATAACTCAGTGCATTGCATATGGATAGTTTTATTAAAAACTGATATAACTCACTGCATTGCATATGGATAGTTTTATTTAAAACTGATATAACTCAGTGCATTGCATATGGATAGTTTTATTAAAAACTGATATAACTCAGTGCATTGCATATGTATAGTTTTATTAAAAACTGATATAACTCACTGCATTGCATATGGATAGTTTTATTAAAAACTGATATAACTCAGTGCTTTGCATAGGGATAGTTTTATTAAATACTGGTATAACTCAGTGCATTGCATATGGATAGTTTTATTAAAACCTGATATAACTCAGTGCATTGCATATGGATAGTTTTATTAAAAGCTGGTATAACTCAGTGCATTGCATATGGATA